>CATQJL010000223.1:54725729-55230515 GCA_958299035.1 Cylicocyclus nassatus | reverse complement strand
AGCAGTGGTATCAACGCCCCCCCCCCCCCGAAGAAAATTTCTCGGACCGCCACTGGTATACAAGTAACTTGAACAATAGCAAAAGCCATGCAAACCAAATTTTGCAAATTAATTTTGGGACAGTGCTCGTCCTTACCCACCTTATGTTATTCAAAACAAGACAGCATTGTGAGCGTGGATTCGACTGAAGTCATTGCGTCCATCCAAACGTCACGAAAGCGTAACTCGAAGAAAGGGCATTATTCCAGTGCTCATCTCAGTCACTTCCTCAAAGGCAGTGTCCATACAAATCGGGGCATACGGGTTTTTTGCCTGGAAACTGATTAGAAGGTTCTGGCTAAGACACTGCCCAAACCGCAGCGCAAATAACTCAGTCACGGCTGAGAAATCCATCCCCCAACACTCCACGGCTGCGCCGTGACTGTTGTAACACTTAGGATATGTCCCAGCACGAGCTGGTGTTAAAGTGGTCAAAGTCGTTTGGTTACGGTCACGGCGCAGGCGCGGGGTTTTCGGCGACGGACTTCTCAGCTGTGAATGAACAATTTGCGCTGCCCCTTGAGCAGTGCCTTAGTTGAGACTCCTTCATCAATTTTCAGGAGAACTTACGCGCCCTTTGACTGGACACTGCCTACAAGGCTACCGTCATGCAAATAAACTGTTTGAGTAGGGATGGAGGCCAAGAAAGTGCAGTTGCCGAAACCTCGTACGCCGTCATCGTCCACTTTTATGAATGCCCTATGTACATGCTTACAAAAGCCATAAGCGTCAAGTTTTTCTACCTTCATACTCTCCGAAATGGATTGAAAGATTTCTAAGATAATCTAGATGAGTTAAAGATGGAAACATGTAGATTGGTGATATCTGCATAATTTCAGGTCAACGCGGACGGCACCTGGAACGACATCAGCTGTACAAGAAAATTTTACTTTGCGTGCCAAATTGAAAGCATCACTCGATGTGATTGAGTGGATGATTTGGTCGCAGTCAAGCATTGAACAACAGCGTGATTTTGCTAGTCTTATGTTGTCCCACAATAATTATGTCTTTGAGCATGTCGTGCACTCGTAGTAAATCTGGTACGCGCTAATTAAAACTTTGACATGCATTCTGAAAACTATGAAGGTGCGATCGAACTGCACTTGTTTCGATGGTTTGCTTGCTGCAAGCGCTTTGAGAGCTCCTAGCTCCTAAACATTTGGATTCACTTTCCACTGAAAATTGGGTATATGTCGAAAGGCGCGCGTTTCGACAGTCGTGATTGCCAGAGGGATTTCTACTCTACAAAAGCGAGGTTTCTAAACTCCTAATGTTTTGTCATCATATCAGAAACAATAACAAACGATTACTAGTTGAAGTCCCGGAAGTACTAAATCAAATTTGAACTTTTTTCTGGCTTTTCTGATCAGTGACAATCGATCAAAACGCGCCATTCGACCGTCTCCCCTGCAAATTCACTGCGAAATCAAAGTGCATGCGACGCGGAGAATTCTTTATGAGAAGTATTAGGTTGTTGCATAAGTTCTGTCCGATTTTTTTGCCTTATGTTTGAAGCAGCTGTTTTAAGAGAATTTTATCTCTAATGCGGTATTGTTAGTACCATTAGAAAGTGCTTTTTTCTAAAGCATATCAAATTTCAATAATTTTCTTAGTGTAAGGAGATTTCAGGCCTAAAAACTCCGAGTGGCCAAGGTACGTTCTCACCCTAGAAATATGTTCTTGCGAGGAGATCTTTACAAGTCCTTCAGGTCAAGTTTTTTGATTTGTTGCGAAATAAGGGTGTAATAGGCTAGCATACGCACAAGTTCATTTCATGAAGAAAACGTCTTGCTAGTAAAATTTATTGTCAAACATTAATTTTCTGTATAGATGTTTCACAAGCTATAACTTTCTGCGAATAGAAGTAATCGACGGCTTCAAAGTTGGAGGTGCTAGGGTAAAGCAAGAGCTAGCAGGGCCCAACCACCAATTCTTTTTCGGCGCTCACGTCAATTGTAAAATCTTCATAAGTCGTAAATAGGATTGCACACATGCGCTGAAGCGAGATCAAAAAGTGGCTAATTTTTTGTTCGGTCAAAAAAATCTCTCGGCAACGCAGATCCTGTGGTCTCCTTTATGGTGCAAAATAATCTGCGAAGAATTCTCTTTCCATTTTTAGACAAAATGCCTATCAATTCTTATAATGGAGCATTGCCATGTCGAAAAAGACAGGTTTGAAGAAAAGCGCTGTAAAGTTTTTGAGCTTGCTTCTTCCTAACACGGATTTTCGCAGATTTCAATATGTATCTGATAGCCAAGGAATTGCTCAACACACAGAAACTAAGATCTTGGAAAAAAGTTGGCTTTGAAAGAACTCATGACATTTCGAACTCAAAAAATTCAAATCGGACATTATGCAACAACCTAATATTTGCGCAAATAAAACAGATTATTGCTCGGAAAACTGGTTCGTATCTATCTTATATATGAAGCTGAATGTCTGTTTGTCTGTTTTCTGCCTCTCTGTCTTATGTGTGTACGAACGTTCCGAATAGAAAATTTTATTTCTGAACCGATCCGGACCAAACTTTGCACACATACACTTCGGGGCGGCGCGTGCGTCATAGGCTACTTTCCTCATCGATCGACATCGATTTTATCGATTTTTGCAGAGTTCACTTACGGGGCTGGGGTTTGGCACGGGGGGGGGGAGGTAATCGAGCATGCTGACTACGAATACAATATAGTTTGGTAATATTAGTTTTTAGAATTATCCATTACCTTTATCAATTTTATCGGTTTTCTTCAAAGTTTGACCTGCGGGGCTGGGAATTGGCACAGGGGTAATCGAGCATGATGATTACGAATACGATATTAGTCTTCGTAATTATCCATTACCTTTATCGATTTTATCGGTTTTTTTCAAAGTTTGGGCTACGGGCTGGGAGTTGACATAGGGGGATAATCAAGCATGCTGATCACTAAAACAATGACTACGAATACAATATTAGTTTTTATATTAGGGAATAGTAAACTCGCATGTAGGCGTAGGCATAGGGAAAGGTTGTACTGGGATAGCGATGATTCATCATATGTTTTGACAGCGCAGATCGGAGCCGGGTAAGCCAGCTAGATTTATCTGAATTAGATAGAGCCTAATGGTAATCGTAGTCAGGCCATACACAAGGTTTTCGCTCTTCGAAGTTTCAAACTGGGGTCGCCATAAGTGCTCTTGCAGTTCAAAATTCGTAGCCTTTCACACTCTACAGGGATTGCTTTACTCAAATCGTATCAAAACTAAAAGCTTTCTATGCAAAGCGTCTTGGTCTTTATATGATACGCCGTATAGTTGCACGGAGAAGAAAATCAGGCTTTGATTATTCGCAATTGAACGCCACTGGTCCAAAATAATTCAACTTCCCAAGCCTTTCATTTCGAATTCCCACTTTAAACATGGAAAAGTTCTTGTTGACTGTGGTAATCAGAACTACTGGATAAATCTAGAACGGTGATTTAGAACTTGCTTTATCTGCTGGCTGCTGTCTGGAGTCAATTAAGAGTTTCTAAGGCCCCCGCCAGAATGCTGAAGCCACGCCAGCACTACGCCGGCGCCGAGCCAGCGTTTTAATCGATACACGTGTATTTTGTTGGGGCGGGGCCCTGGCTGAGAACTAGGTCAGCTAGCCTCGCCCCAACGAAATACACGTGTATCGATCGAGACGTTGGCTCGGCGCCGGCGTAGCGCTGGCGTGGCCTCGGCACTCTGGCGGGAGCCTAACCGCATAATCTTTGCCCTTCGAAGTATATAACAAAGACATGGTTTTTGAGCTCAATTACAGTTGCGGCAGGCTGTGCACATAAAGAACAGAGCCGTTTGTTAATGCCAAACCACTTATAAACCTGTCATTCAAAAGAAAATTGTTATTGCATTACGATAATTAAACAGGCTATCATACTGCAGTGATATAAGGCAAAGCTTGCCAAGTTCTTGATGTTGTTCATTTGTTCTAATCACACGACCCTGCAAGGTCGCTAGTTCGACGTTACTGTGTAATTGTTGACATCTTCTTTGGAGCTCGTCAAGCATCATGGTAACAAAGTCGCGACATCCATTGAAGTAGCGTTTCCATATGAAATGTACAATGTCTTACAGAGCATATAACACTGATTCCAAATTTGCTTTTGGTAGAGCGCTTCTGAGAAGCTCTTCTTCTTCCTTCTTCTTTCACTTTATGCAGCTCATATTTTCAGTGTAATAAGCGCCAGTCATTACTTTTTTCAAGCGCTGGAAAGCCCTAACACCTTTTTTTACTAAGCCAAATCTTTGAATTCTTGCCTCAATAGATTCCTATAACTCTCAGAAGCGCTTTACAGATATCGAAAGCAGATTTAAAATCAGCGTTCGAGACTCTATAAGACGATGTACGCTTCATTTAAAAATCACTTCGGACAAGTATTCTACCGTTGTTAGAGTAATTATCCTGATAGTTTGTAGCTTCTACTTCACAAAACAATCTTTCATTTCAGAACAGCTTAGATACAAAGTAAACTATGCAAAGGCCTCCGTCGGGAGCGGCAACATCTAAATCGAAGCAGCCTTTTGAAGGGGTTGAAGCAATGGAGCCGCTGAGGTAATATATATGGGCTAAAAGTATAAAAGCAGTTTTACCAAGAATTCTCTGAGTATTAGCTCTCCAAAGAAACACTCACTAGCTGAACGACATCAAACAGACTGCACTTGAATGGAAAAACACTTAGGCCCGTATGCACGTACATCCCCGCGGGGAGGGGATGCGCGCTTAACCACAGAAACGATCCCCGCTGGGGATCCCTTCCCCTCCCCGCGCGAACCCCCGTATGCACAAAGACAATATCGGACAAGGGATCCCCTGTGGGGAGGGGAAGTGAACCCTCTTATGCACAAGAGGGGATCAAGCGGGGAATTCACCTTGCTTTCAAATTTTCTATGAAAAACTCTTTCTTATTTCATATTTTGACTGCAACTCATCTTCATCTCCTCACTTTCATTAATTTAGGGTTGCGGAATGCGCGTATGCAGTGAATGCGCTCGGGGCACTAAAAATGATTGTCTCTACTCCCATTATGTTCATGCTTTCTTGGATGCTGCCCACTTTCGCTCATGCTGCTCCATTTCAGCGTAAAAATGTTGAACTGTAGAAGTTGATGTGTCTCTGCAAGGGAATGGGTAGAAGACGTTAGGCTGCCGAAAAAGGGGGGGGGGGGGTGCCGCGCAGACGCTCAAAGCAGTATTCTAACACATAACAAAAGCTGCAAATTGTGCCAGCTCTCCATAAACGCTGTAGCTATCAGCTGCATATCGTCCTTTATCCCAGGGGAATGATCCCCAGCAGCCATCCCTGCTATGCACAAGGGGAACGCTGGGGAGGGGATCACTCCGCAGGGAATTTCTACTCAGAAATAGGCAAATATGCTACTTTCTAGATTTTTTCAAGGCAGCTTATGTTAAAATGATAAGATAATGGCAATATGTCATGAAATATGAAAGTTACAATGTGTTTACTCAGCCTATATAGTTAAAACTAATATGTTATATGAAAAATGCGCAAATTTCCTGAATGATCAAAAACTCCTACAAATAATCGAAATTGGCAGCTATTGTTGCTCGGATTTCTTCTCAAAAGGCGAATATAGAAAAGAAAGACAAATTGCAAGCCACAGGTCGCTGAGAGAAGAACCCGGCTTTCAAAGAAAATCCTCCATCAAAATGAACGAAATGCTTGGTAATGACTGAGCAGAACCAGAATATCCGCGTCTCTGGCATGATCTACACCATCGAACCCCTACTTCGTTGCAGGGGATGTCGATCCCCTCCCCCGCGTTACTGAGTTGAATTCGCGCATACGGGGTTCGAGTGGGGGAAGGGAAGGGATCCCCTCCCCCATTCGAACCCCGTATGCACTGGGGTTCGCTCGATCAATACCTCTGAAACCATTCACACCATCCCCGCTTAGGTGCAGGGGAGGGGATCGCTCCCCTCCCCTCTGTCATGGCGGGCTTCGGCGGAGGGGATCGTTCCCCTGGGGATCCAGCTCCCCTCCCCTCCCCAGCGGGGACGTACGTGCATACGGGCCTTAGTCTGACCTTTTGAGACGACACATCTTTTCCGTCCTTTCCACAACATGTCTAGCCATGTTGGTGGTGGTCTTCCTCGTGGATTTTTTGCTCTTTTGCAAGTTAGTCCGCTGTTCACAAAGACAAGACTCTTCTTCTATCCATACTGGAGTAGACGAGGTGATTCTTATGTCGACCAATCTTTAGAAGGCAATCGCTTTGTGGCGCTCGCGAAGTCAAGACTATAATATAGGTCCATGTCTCGAGTGTGTAACAGAACGCCGAGAGGACGGTCACATCTAACACGTGGGCTAGAAGCTCCGAATTTGTCAGTTGGTTGGTGGCTTCGTTCAGAAGACCGATTGCCCAAACTGCTTTTCTTCTGTTGAGTTCTTCCTCAAACCATTTTATATGTTCATCGAGGGTTCAGGATACACGTAAGAAGACGTCTCCATAATAGGGGTGACTTTCAGTCTCATTTCCCCAACCTCACAGAAGACGTTATTCATGAACTGAGTCTTCATCAAATTCATTTGCAATCCTCTTCTTCCCCAATCTGCTTCTGTGGTACTGCTCGGAAAGAAACCAATGGAGCCCGCCGAACGAAGATTCGACAGAAATCTTTCATCAGCTCGTATGCCTCTCTCGTTGCAGTCCAGTGACTACATCGCTCAAGAAAGGCGCCGCCCTTGTCAATAGGGGAGGGAGGGAGGAACAGCTGCATCGTCACTGTAAAGTCCTTGTAGCTGTCGACTAGCGTCTTCACGTAAGCAGGGTCACTCCTTGATTGACTAACGCAGTCGAGGTGGCGCTTTCGGCGCTGTCCAAGGCTTTTTGCAGTTGACGATGCTTAGGATGAGGGGCAGGCGGTACTCATGACAGACTTCTATGAACCTGGAAACGGTCTGAAAGTGCTATGCAGCTGTATCCTTTGCAAAATGTACCTCGTCCTTGTGGCTGGGCTTCATGCATTGTTTCGATAACGAGTGTGGATAATCTCCTTAAAGAACTTGTACAGCACACTCAGCACTATACTTGGGAAACTTCGAAATTTTTTTCGGATATTCGAATATCGAATATATTCGAAAATCGAAAAATTTCGAATATTCGACTTTCAAATAATATTCGAAAATCGAAAAGCTCGAATATTCGAATCGAATATACTTGGGAAAATTCGAATTTTTTTTCGAATAGAGTATCGATTATATTCGAAAATCGAAAATTCCGAATATTTGACTGTCGAATAATACTCGAAAATCGAAAATCTCGAATATTTGACTGTCGAATAATATTCGAAAATCGAAAATCTCGAATATCCGACTATCGAATATATTCTAAAATCGAAAATTTCGAATATTCGAATATCGAGTAATAGTCGGAAGTCGAAAATTTCGAACATTCGAATATCGAATATCATTCGAAAAACTGAATGTCTATATGATAGATCTGAAACTACAGATTCGGAATTTGAAAATGTAAGTTTTGCTTCTGTTTCATTCAGATATAAGAAAATTTGGGAAATATTTTATTTATTTTCCAGGTATTTGATGCATGCTTCGACCGCTATTCCACTCATAGCTTTTGAGAATGAATTGCAAATAGAAGCGGGAAAGCAATCAGTGGATGTTGGACGGATGAGAGGTGCTCTTGCAGCACAGGAAAATAGAGTGAACCAATTGATCATGGATCTCCAGACTGAGAGAAACAGGGCCGAGCGAGCGGAAGCTAACTATCAAGCGACCGCAGATTGATGCAGTGTAAGAATGAAGAAGCCGGAACGAAAGGTTGAAGAAAATGAAGATGTGAGTATTTGAATTACAGCTGCAGTACTATAAACGTTTTCTTTTTAATAATCTTAATGATTGTAGGAAATTGAGAGGCTTTTCTTTATAAGGCGAGTAGAAATCTGCTTCCAAAAAGAGGGCATGAGGAAGACTCTCATAGGGATCGTTACCGCGCACAAAGGCCCAGGGAGGCGCGCGAAAGCGCACAAAGGCCTCGTATGTTTGTGTTCATTATCGATCGAATGGAAAAACAAGGCCTTCGTGCGCCTTCGTTCGCCTTTGTGCGCCTTTATGCGCGGTCTGAACGATCCCATAATGTGCTACTCGCCGACAGGAATTCATGATGGCGAGCCTGTCGAATAGGAACGTAACTCGCTCCTCTATCGATATTCAAGGTGATGGAAAGGCAACGCTAACGCTCTTACTTCTCGATGGCACCCATATTGGTGACGGGTTTCTGCTGATCAATGTTAGCTATTGAAATGAATAAGATACTTTTTGGACTTATGCGGACCTCACATGGGCTCCGTACAGTTCGAGTGACTGTGTGGGCAACATCTGCAAGGGAGACCACGATATTCTATGTAGTGGTTTCGGCCGTCTGGCCGTGACTGACGAATATGTTCGGAATACCGCTCTGAAACGATTTGCGGCTCTGCTGGAGAGAAGCTTGGAAAGGATCAAGGGCGTTCATCTTGTCAACTTCAAAGGGAAAGAAGGATTTGTCGCTTGCGTACGGTTGGCACGGAAAACCATTATGTGCAGATCATGCGTTGATCGTTATTATCATGCACAATCATCTTCAAATGCATATAAATATTTAATCTTGCCATGTTTTGTTGTTTGATTGTAATGCACCCTAAGTAAATAGTGTATTAAAGTAAGTTACGTAAGAGCAGACGCAGCAGCAGATAGCGACCACAACTTTTTTTTTTTATCTTCGCATGTTCCCTCATACGGGGTCTGCTGCTCTAGTTAGTCTTCTCCACACTTCGCGGTTTTCAGCTTGATGTTCATCTATCTCGAGTTCTCTCAAGTCTGCTTTGATTTTGTCTATCCATCGTAACCTTGGTCTTCCTCTTCGTCTCTTTCCAGGTACTTCGACTGACATTGCCATTCTAGCGACCACAACTGTTACTGCTAAACGCCTATCATAATCATAAAAGGTCAGTATGCGCAGTTAATGTATTTGTTAGACCGTAGCGCGCAAATATTATCAGTCTCTGACGAGATCAAATGCTTACATCACGGGCGGGCTGCTGCGCTACTTTATCACTAAAAAACTTCAACGTGCTCGGACAGTTCCACTGTTTTGTTGTATATGGTGGCATATGGTTGCCTAGGAGGCCAAAGTATTTGCGCTATAACACTGACGACCCTAATTATCGATTTTCCCACCAGAGATTCCCTGTACATAAGCCAGTAGTCACTGGGTCGAATTTAACTCAGATATGTATTTTTTATGCTAAAGAACGCGAACAAGTCCATTGTCTTACTGAAGAAGAGAAGAAAATCAATTGAAAATCACGAATCACTGTTGTAAAAAATCACGGATCACGGTTGCAAAAAACACGGCTTACGACATTTTATCTAGATATTCACGGAACACGGAAATTTACTAAGCGAATATCAACATAATGAGACTGTTCGCAGGACTGTATATTTTTTTATTTTATTTTACTTTCTGAAATGATTAGATACTTGTATAATTATTGGTAAATATTCGATCAATATAAAGAGAAAACAAAACTCGCACACACTCTCTCGTTCGCTGTTGAGTGATCTACTAGGCGGTCGGTGGATATATGGGAGCGGGGGAGGGGGGTGGGGAGAAATTCAAAATCCTTTTAAAAAGTGATAAATTAAACTTAATCTAAAATTCTAAAAAAAATTTCCTGGGAACTCTATATCAGGTTAAAAGGTTCATGACGCCCATTATGTGTAGCGATGATACAGAATAGTTGTTATATATATTTATTATACATATAAGAAAGAAGGAGGGGGAAAAGACTGTTGGAGCAGCCCTACGGATGCGGTCGTAAAGGGTCACTGGATCATATCTGAATTCCTTGGCCAGCCCACGGGAGAGCAGCAGGCGGTGCTTAGCTGCGTCCCGACAGATTCTGCCCCAAACAAACAGAAACCTTGTTTACAAAAAAAAAACGCAGTCATATGTCACCAAATTTGGAGTGTGCATGCGCGTTGGGGGACCTGAGCTATGGCTTAAAAATTTACGAAAACTTATGTTGAAAGCCGTGCTGGACTTTTTTCTGAATTAGCTGGCACCGTGCCAGTTGGGTGCCAGCTGAGCTGGTACCCACCCTTTGCTCACATAAGTTTTCGTACTTTTTTACACAGATACTGTAAAAGTTTACTACAATGAAAAAAAGGCTCCATAATTCTTTGTTTTCGGCGCTTTATAACCATCTAAAAATTTCTTGGTTTGCTACGCAGACGAAAAACCTGCTTCAATCACAAAGCGCGCCTTAAGCAAACAAAACAGGTCAAAGTGCCCATCGCTGCTGGAAATGTCTTCGAAAGCGAGAACGCCTTCGGAATAACGACGAGACACGAGGATCCCAAATCGGCTCTCTCCAGTAATACCCGCCCACCCGTGCCTGCCCAACCGCTACTTCCCCCGCGGTTTTCCTCAACGAGGATTGTGGGAGTTTTTGCAGATTCCGACTTTATATTCTGAATCAGCGACATAGGAGGCCCCGGAACGGGAAAAACACGGAGGTCGAGAATATGGGTAGACGGTGCTTTCAAGCTTTGAAAAGTAGAGGTTTCAGGTTTTCGTAGATATGAAAAGACTTATGGGACAATATAATACAAGCGCGCCCTAACTTTAACTTCGAAAAAACACCACAGTTTGATAGAGAGCTTACTTCGTTATACGAATGCATATATTATAAAACGGGACGCTCGGCATGGATATGCGAAAATTAGTATAGAGACAGAAAAGAATGCACGTATGGTCAGCCAGTATACGACAAATTCAGATAAATCCATTTTAGCCTTACCACCATACCTACTAATATACCGGAGGCTACACATGTCCAAATCCAGCAATGATAGTACGCCGAATCTTGGTAACACACTTCTGAAAATGCAGCTCAAATAAACGACACATCATGGTGGTTGAGGAATGGGCGCCTGGGCCGGTAGTAATCCCCCGATTTGGCGGCAGGTTTCGTCGACAATTCGCTGGCACCTTTCCGTAAAGTAACCAGAAACTAAAGCTCCAAATTTAGGCCGTCCCAAGTCTTTTTCCAAAAAAACTTCTCGGAAGGTGCCGCCCTCGACTCTATAGAAACCTCCCTCGAAATTTGCGGTCCCAGAAATCCTTCTGTAGAAAAACATCTGGAAGTGCAGGAGGAGTTGCCGGCAGGTCAGAGAGCACGAAAATTAGCGTGCTCTTTTGAGAGATGAAGCTGCCGGCATCTCGACGTGCCCCTACCACGTCGAGGTGATGGCACCTTTGCCGACGGCGTCTGTGAGTTTGCGAATTGCGGCGATATCACATAATTTACGTCAGACGAAAAAATCAAAAAGTTCACTTTCCATCAAAAAACTATCATTTTTCTCATTCTATGAGTTTTTCTTCTTTAACGAAGATTTTCTTACAAAGAAAAAAATCTAATAATGCCTTAGAACCATAAAGGACATCATCTTTTTTGGCAATCACTTCTAAATCTCGTTTGCACCGGCACCCCTTTCTCGCTCATATCAATCAGGTGTTCTTTCAGATCAAAGTCTCTCACGCAAAGTATCGATCACTCTTACAGGCGGCCACTTACCAGTGCGTTCCTCCTATTGCTGGTGCAAACGTCAATGACTAACCGAATGGTCGAATGGTTGACGTGGTGGCACTTGAAATCAACGCACTTAGGTTCGACTGCGTGCGAGGTAACAGTTTTGCGGCTGTCTGCGTTATTAGAATTCAATGTGCGAAATGATTGCGTACTGAGGTTATACATATAAGATTATTGAAACCTACAATTACTCCGCGAGCTGCCGCCGAAGATGGCAACTTCCCCGCGATATGTGCCTACTTGTCGGCATCTTTGATGACACCAGGTAGGGTAGATTACTACCGGCCCTGGAGAACATGCAGTGCTCTTCAATAAAATAGATGTTTTCTCGCTGTAATTTCGCAACCATTAAAACTATCGAAAACTTCCCATCGAAATCTTTATAGAGCCATAGGCGCTTGTTGTTAATTTGATTGTTACCAAGTTGCTCGCTTCGAGGGATACCGAACTTAGGTACCTAACAGCTTGTACCGCAACCCGTGCCCTGCGCTATTCTCACGAGGCTTTCGGAATACAGCAACACGGTAATCGCCGCCCCACGGTGAACCATTCTGGCACCTAGCCAAAAGAAAATTGATATATTGCAGGCAAGCTCTGGCGTGTTGCCAAAAAACGCAAATCAACTGGAAAGCCCATTTCGGAGTCAAATGGACGAAGTAACGATTTGGCTCCAAATGTATATATGTGCAGTTATGCTTTAAGTACGAAGATAACCTGAATTACAGAGAGAATTAAACTTTTTATTACTTTCTACATAAAATACATAAAACGCTGTACACATAACTTTACCAGTATCACAAGAGTTTTACCCGTGTCAATAGAGAATTCGGTTTATGAAGGATATGCTCATGGGAGCTTGACAAGACGTCCAATACAAAAGTCTATCTTGACCCAACTACAGTACAAAAATCATAAAATTATAATTTCTTAAGCTCTACGATACTGAGTATTATTCGCATTCAATGTCTTGCGCAGTTTGCTGAGATTCTCTTTGACCAAGCTATTTCTTGGATTCAATTGCAACGATCGCTCATAGAATTTCTTTGCTCTTCCAAGTTTTCCATTAATGTGAAGTATTGCTGCATAATCACCGAATGAGTCAGGGCTTGGATGGTGACTTTGCAATTTTTGCAATACCTGAAGCCAAAATTTTGTTGCCTAATAAAACTGACAAAGTTTCATCTACCTCTTCGCATTTGCTGAGTTTACCCTGTTCCCGCAGAAGTATAGCGAGTGCTCGAAGCGTCTCTATATGATTACAATCAAGCTTCAATGCATTGGTGTAGGCAGATTCAGCATCTTCGAAATCACCCTAAAATGGGAAACTTTTCAGAAAAACGACCTATACTAAATCCATAACTTACACGCAAAGCAGCTGCAGTCCCGATATGATGATAGACCTTCGCCGAATTCGGTGAAATGGCCAATGCTCGCGAAAAATATGTTTGCGATTCGAAGGTGCGGTTCTATAATAGAGGCGTTCCCTAAACTTTGTCTAAATTCTACCTGCTCTCCATACCTGCTTATTTTTCAGGTAACCCAGGGTTAGTAGTGACGGGATATGCTCTGGCGCAACGTCCAAAGCGGCATGGAAGGCTTTCTGTAAGTATGTTAGGTGTTTGCTTTTAGGTATAAATGTCAATCAATTCTCGATAAGCTACTTTTCTTTTTTACAAAATTCAGTATTACAGCGAGAAATTAGAAATTTTGTACAAACACTATTTGAGTCAAAAAAGAAGTCTGCATATTTTATCTCTTCTTTGGTTGACGAAATCAAACTTAAAAGCTGCGAGTATACTTTTCGCAATGAAGTTAATTTTAAGAAGATCCAAGCGTCAAAGAACAAACCTCAGCCTTGGAGTACTGCCCTTGTGCGTCAAAGACCTCCCCTAAAGTGAACCATAAAGAAGGGAGAAATTGGTAGGACAAAGGAGCTTCTTCGATTGCCTAAAACCGAAATTTTTTATTGAATTACGTATGCCAATCGCAAGAATTGTTAGAGTGATTTGAGAAGTGACGACCATATAATTTCTTACATTTTTTTCGTCAAGGCCACTTTTGCCGAAAAGGTCATAAAAGATAGGTTGATTTTGAAACATTTACACTGTATATTTATGCAAGTAGGGTAACTGTCAACAACCGATATAATGCATAGAACTCTTAGAACTATCATATTTGGAAGTGAAGGATGGATAATAGAAATTTGGAGAGATTTTTTTGGATGTTACTCATGCCGCTACCCTTTGTTCAGCATGTCAAGCAAATTATTTTCTCCATTTCCACCTGACTTGCTGTTAGAGAAGAAAGCATCTGCAGTGCCGCATGGCGAGAAAAAGGGAAAAAACGACAGAGGGAAGAGAAAAGATGACTTGTGACAAAAATTACAAATTACGGTGAGAGAAATTCTAGATCGCTTGTTTGCTGAAAAAATTTTTTGAAATATATTAATTTCTTGTATGGAATATACTGGGTAAATGTTCAATTCTTAGATTTCATAGCAATGCGTACCTTCTCTAATATAATTTGAGCCTCTTTGAACCTCTTGTGGAGCACATAGAGTTTCCCAAGACGAAGTCTGCAGCTAGTTTGCGCGTGATCATGGTCCCTACGTGCTTTAATTATGGAACCATCAAGCTGCGAACACCGCTTCCAAATTGTGATAGCCGAGCTGTCGTTGCCCAGCTCGTGCTGGACAATTCCGAGATTGAGGTAAGCTGCAAATGGATTCATTTGTTACAGTGTGGATGAAGCCGAAAAATGTGCAACGTCCTTACCAGAAGCAAATGTACCCCGAAATTGGATGGCACTTTCGTAACACTTCACCGCAACAGTGTAATTTTTCTTCTCTTGATAAAGCACACCTCTAAAGCTTACAGCTCAAGAACTAGCAGGTATCCAAAAGGCTAAAATCATATAACTCACAAATTATACCAAGTGTCCGCCATATTTGGTCGGTGTCTCAAGGCATTTTTGTAAGCAGTTTCTGCTTCATCAAATCTCAACTGTGCAGCATAGACTCGCCCGAGATTGGAGTACGCTAAATTTACCGTTAGCAATGAAATTGAATTTATTAGCCATTGATACCTTTGGGTGGATTTACAGTTAGCGCACTTTTGTACAAGCTTTCTTCATTTTTCCAGTCGAGGTTTCGTTGATAGGTTCTCGTTCCTAACATGGTCAGCACCAGTACAGCGAACGATATTGTAAGTGTTTTACCTAGTCTAAACAGTAAACATGAAAACAGTAATAGATCCAAATGAAAAGGAGACAAAGAGATCAATCTGCAGTTTAGAAAAAAAATAGAACGCTTCAAAATCGATAATAATTTATAAGACATGTTTGCAAAATTTTGAGCGAAAAATGTTGTAGTTTTGATGAGCAAAAAAAAATTTAAGGGTCATAAAGTCAAAACTGAAAATACCTCGAGCAACAAGACTTGTACAGCATTCCCAACAAAATGCAGTAGCCTACACTAGGCAAATACAGTATCCTCTCTGCTGCGACGAAGCCAACGTAACATAATAAGTTGGATGATGGGAGATGGGGTAAAATCAGGAACGACAAGGCGAGAAGCACACTACGAGCGCTCTCCTAAATAAGTATGTAATGAACGTGTTATGAGATAGTCGAGGGATAGACGCTTATGATTTGTGAGATGATTTGTCAGTGATTCGTCCGTAAGAGAGCTGATATAATTCTCTTATATCAAGAAAACCACTGAGAATTTATGTAGGCATCTAAAAGTTCAAAAATGAGCCCGAGATATTTGATTTTCCGACTCAGAACATGCACTTTTCACCTAATGCGGGAAGAAGGCTTCGTTGTGTAACAGTCAAAAGTTATGAGAACTAGTCAGAAAATGAGTTTACTAGATTAAGTCAACTTCGAGGTTTAGGAGGAAAAAGCCTGACAAATTGCTCAGTTTAGTGTGCATGAGCGATGACGGCTTTGAACTTAACATTTCAACCCACAATCTTTGGAAAAAAAAACAACAAACTTACTTCATTTCCCTTCATTATGGCGTTTGTTCTGAGTATTCTCGCTTTGGCTCCGGTGGGAAATAATAAGTCGCGAATGATGTTTAGCAGACCACATATGCGGGCCAACTTGTAAGCGATCGCCAGTAAAGTGAAATAGAAGGCCGTAGTGAAAAGAGCGCGAGGTTCTGTGGCAGATGTCACAAGCGGAATGGAATCCATTGACCAATCGAAGCTCAACTAAAATAAGCTTCTTTCTGTTCAAAAGAACAATTAGCAAAAAATAGCAATCTTCTTCCTAAAATTGTCGTTTTTCATAGACTATCTATAGTTATTAACGGTCTAAAATTCTTTTGTTTACAATGCGATGAGAATAAAAACGAAGGGTACTGACAAGGGAAGGAAGGTTGGTCGAAGTGGGCTTTTGAAATGAGGTGTGCACTGCCTTGTGGAGTTTGGAACGCTGATTCCAAATCTACCTTTGCTATCTGCTGCGGGCTTCTGGGCGAGGAGCTATGAAGGTTTTGTGAGTAAAAATCTGAATGCAAAAATACGGTAAAATCACTCGTAACCTTTTCCCAATGTTCAAATGAGGCAGCAGCGTATTAGTATATTTAAATCAAGAATATTTGTTGCAGCGAGTGATCCGACTACCAATTAAGCCCTATAAAAAATGCTACGACTGATTTTAGCCTACTCATGCATTCAGATTTTTACTCACAAAAACCTTCATAACTCCTCGCCCAGAAGCCCGCAGCAGATAGCAAAGGTAGACTTGGAATCAGCGTTTTAAGCTCTGAAAGTAGTACACATCACATTTCAAAAGGCCACTTCGACCAACCTTCCTTTCCTTGTGAGTGCTAGTAAAGCAGGGCTCGGCACGAGGTGGCTAGATGAAAATGGAAAAAACGAAGTCCCTCTTGTCTTTTGGGAATTTTTACGAAGTCCCCTTTGACCCTCAACCAAATTTCCTCTAAAAACCTGAAAAATTCTTCAAAATCCCCCAAAAAACGAAACGTCGACTAAAAAAAACGTCGCCAAATCGCCAATTTTGCGTCTCTATTCGGTCACAAAAACGAAACCCCCTTTGCTTTTCGTCCCAAAAAACGATACCAGCTGGCTTACAAGCCACCTGTGCCGAGCCTTGTACATAGTAAAGAACAACCTATAAGGTAGACTTCCTTCATTCATAACCTCGCTGTTTTGCGTCTATCTTCAAAAGAATGAAATCTTACCTCTCGTGGATCAATCATGAGATTCAAATGGAAAATAGGCAGATAAAGAAATGTGAGCGTACGCACAAGGAACGATGGAAGATGTGCAACTGGGTTGTCCGACTTGGAGAAGCTAAAAGCATTGATAAAATCATACAGAAACAGCACTACTACTGAGAACGAGGTTATTACGTACCTAGGTTTTTCGAAT
The DNA here is from genome assembly GCA_958299035.1 of Cylicocyclus nassatus. Lineage (NCBI taxonomy): Eukaryota > Metazoa > Nematoda > Chromadorea > Rhabditida > Strongylidae > Cylicocyclus > Cylicocyclus nassatus. The sequence continues at coordinate 55,213,442 of CATQJL010000223.1, read as the reverse complement.
CCATTGATGGCATGCCGAGTCGTTGCTAAGATTATGAAAGAAGATAGTAGACCGAATATCACTTTTCGAAGCCTTGTAGGCTTCTGTAAATATCGTGCTTCAGTGCTTCATAGTGTAAACAAGCACAACTGTTCCTTTCTAACTATTTCGGACTCAAATGAATTAAATTTTTCGAGCATAATCAATTATTCACTTATATCTCTTCATTTCCATACGCGCAGAGATGCGCTGTAATACCTGGCGAAGGTTGAGGATATAATTCGAAAACGTTTTTGGTACAAGCTTTGAATCCATATTCCACCTAATCTACTCTGTTTGTGCGATATCATTTGTGTATTTCGTACGGAGCACCGTTGTCACAGCCAAATGGACACAACATGCCGGAAATAGCTTAGAAATAGCTCTCGTCAGTGGAGAACATTGTTTATGCATGTGCGGAAGGGTCAAAGACTCGTGTGAAAGTTAGGTTAGGACAATAATCGGATTACAAGTACTAATTACGAGTACAATTTGCGTTGGAGTGCGGCGTCAAGTACTCTATCAGCAAAGTTTGAAACCATGCTAGTGCTGACAAAAAAGTTTCGGTCAAACCGCCAAAGAAGAGAAGTGTGTAGAGGCAGGCGCTGCTCTAAAGACAGTGTCCCTGGAACTTTCGTTTTTCAGTCTTCAAATTTTCGGCGTCATCTCGCCATGAGGAGAAATCCATATCTAAGGTTTTCAGCGCATGAAAATGGCAAAAATGAGCTTTTCTCGAATCTTTCCAGGTCCGCATTCGATGAAAAATTCGTGTAAGTGGGCGGAGTCCGAAACGAGTAAGGCGCAGTGCCAAGGATTTCCGGCGTATTTTCACCGAATGCGGACCTGGAAAGCCTCGAAAAGGCTCATTCTCGCCATTTTCATGAGCTCAGAAGCCCAGATATGGGTTCCTCATGGCGAAAAGGCTCCGAAGAGGTGAAGAACTGAACAGCGAAATTTTGCCAAGACGCTGCCTTCAACCTCCATTGGCCCGAGATTGTGGCGACAACTTTTGAGATTCTTTTGATGCTTTTCAACTTTAGCGTCCCTATAACACCGAAATTTTAAAAAAAGAGGACGTGGCGGCAGCTATGCTAATTTGAATTCATAGAGAATTTCCAATAAATTGGGAATCTTCCAATAAATCAAAAGAATATGTGACTTTTACAGTTTAATAACTTATGTCTTAGACGCTGAGATCTTCTGTTAATTGTATATAAGATGTAGATGAGATTATTGCTACAACTGTGCATTTTATGTGCTATGAGTTAAAGTCTCTGTGACGGTTAAATTCAAAGCAATTCTTTCTTTTGTATAAGATGGGCTACAGTGTGCTCATTCTTATTGTTAGTTATTTTTCTTGTGCACCCCTTTAACGATGTACTAGTCAACTATGCCGAACCCCAAGAATGTTGTGCAGACAGCCGTGCCGTGCTCATCCCTTCTTTGTGTTGGCGGTGTTGTGTTCGGCGTTAATTTCTTACCTTCCGTCCTTGCAGCGGCAATTGCGCGCGTGCGCCTTTGAGTGCTCGTTTCCGACGCATCGCTAGCGGTGCTCCTAATGAGCTGCCGATCTTCGCCTGACTCTCAGGAGTCATCAACGGATGACAGCGCCGACGTCAGCACTCAAAGAGCACGGCGAATATTCTAAGAAATTTGAGCAGACAGAGGTTTGACAAAGGAAAAAATGAAGTACCATATGCGCATCGCAAAATGGGAATTCTATGCATTTTCGTCAAATAAGTCCGCTCTTGCTCAATTTCGGCTACAATCACATTTTCTGAACCAAGCAATCCCTCAGAATTGAGTTGGGAAGGAGTTAAGACTTGAAATACAGGCGTCATGACTTTGCAAGCCCTTTTGTTAATCATAGTTTTCCCAAAGCTAAAATGCGAGTCGCAGTAAAGTGGATTGCATTCTGGCCATTCTGACTCAAAAATCACGATGTCATTTCCAACGACAAGTTCGAAAAAACATTTTTTAATCTGACTGAAGCAAAATTTTGAACCATATCCACAAATTTTTTCCTGTAAGTGGAAGACGCGCTTTTGAAGCGCTGTATGCAGGAACTGAGCCTTGAGTAGAAGGATATCATTATTTTTTTAGAAAACTCCCATCACTTCACAGAGCTTTCTTCCTTCTTCTGCTGTTTATGCTTTTATTCACGAATTAAAGGAGGATATTGAAAATGACAAGTTTACCTTTTTATAATTGAGCAGTGTGATACAGGCTAGCATTGGAAGCAGCATAATTCCTGTCTCTTTGAAAAATATTGCAGTTGCAGCAGAAGCGGCAGCTATCAGTAAATTCTGAAAGTGGATAAGAAGTATGACTACATCCATTAGACAATGGGTTAATCAGTACGAATACCTCATTATGCTTGTAAACGAGAATTCCCGTAATGACAGCGATTGCGCTAAGAATATCGGCTCTGCCTACGACACCAGCTACAGCTTCACAGTGTATTGGATGTACGGCGAAGAGCAGACTCGCGAATATGGCTGCTTCTGAAACAGAGCAGTTTGTCAACTCTACTGCTACTGCTGTGATTTTCATACGCGGAACATTTTGCTAAAAACGTTCCAGTTAACCTTGGAAAACAACTCTGAAATATCATGTCATGAGACCAAAAATTTTCAAGATTTTTTTAGTAAGGAAATTTACAAGGAAAATTTCTTACGGTCTTAAAACACCTCATAAATAAAGAAGATATTGTCGATTATAAAATATAGAAACATTTTGTTTTCTTTCCATCAACAATCTATCTCAAACGAGAGTTACTACAAAATAGAAGGACCTAAAAACCATTCATAGTTTTTCATTATATTGAAATCAACACACGACAACGTGACCCACATGGTGGATCACGCAATGGTCCTTGTTTCAGAAATTCTATTATGGTGTATACCTACAAATTACTTCCGCTTTTCTTGGCTGCTTCTCAAAAGCATTGTAGGAATACTGTAGATACAGTCTGCTTGATTTTAGCTGAAAATTCTCAACTTAGTCGTGAAGACATTGTCCCACGATGCAGACAGCTAAAAATGCGCGCTGGTTAAATTGCGCCAATAAGGCATATAATAATTCCGTCTTTCGACTATGATTGAAAAAAAAAACAAATTCAGAAAGGAAGAGATGTGCCTCAATTTATTATAAAACAGGTGCGGGAGAGGGTAGTCCAATAAAATGGAGCACAACCTCGTTAAAGTAATCGCAAAATTTACCTCTGTTTTTGTTGAAAAAGTTGAGTTCTTCGACGATTTGCAATACGAGGCACGAAGCGATTGCATGAAGAATCACATTTGTAAGGTGGAAGCTGAAAGTACTAAAATAGGCAATTGTGAATTGTAAACTGTGTAGGCGAAATTATTACATCACATTTTATTCGAAAACTCCTGTTCCACCATTTCTTCAACAAAATCGTGTACTTACCTAGCTCCACCATCACACATTGTAAATTATGATTAGTTTCCCGCTAACTAGCAATAGCAAGCAAAACTTTCTTTAGAAAATTGGTTTTTCCCAGTATTGTAGAGGGTTACTTATTATATGGATCAGACCATACAATAAGTAACCCCAAGGACCAGACTGTTATATGGACCATTACAACGATACAATCAAATTTGAGGAATACCGTGGTTGCAAAATGGGTGATTTTGTTATAGTCGTGAATTTACCACACTTTCATGCTCTGAATGCCTCGTTAGTTTCAAGAAGAGCTACTGCAAAAAAAAAAAACAAATTTAAGATATCAAGAAGCAAAGGTAAAAAGTGAAAGAAATGATTGAACGTATTCACAACACCAACATCACGTCATTTTGGCTATGAAAGTTTGAAATAAAGCTAAGGCTCCAAACTTGAAAGCCATTTTTTCATTTTTGTCCTTCTTTTCGTATAACTTTATGCAGCTTGCATTTATCCGATGTTTCTTCAATTGTGTACTGATTTCTAGCGGTGTACGCATTTCCTATATCGCCGCGCAAAATCTCGTTTCACCCTATCCACTCAGCGGTAATGCAATTTATTTGCTAGATGGGTATTTAGGTCTAAGGAACAAGCCCACCATTAGTGATTTGAAAAGAAAGGAAAAAAACAAATTACTTGTGGGTTAAGTGTGCAAGGACCCCTCCCCCCCCCTATATTTTCAAGTAATCGAGATGAGTACGACAATTATGGGTGTCTTAATTTGTTGTGCCCTTCGAGAACATATGACGCTAAGAATACGAGAAGGTGCCGACTATGTGGATAATTAACGGAATGAGCAAATGACTCAGCTAAGACTCACGAGAATGGTCTCAGTCCAAATAAGGCGGCATTGAGCCGGAAGCTGAGCGTGGTGAGCGGACGATAACTTTTGTGCGATGCCTTCATAAGTGGATTACCCCAAAAATCCAATGTCCATGCTCGAGCAGCTCCAACTCGACCGGTGACTACTGGGTTGGTGAGGATAGCTTGGCTGAAATAAATATAATTCACTGATTGTTATCATAAATCCATCTCTCCGACTTCTTCAGTGAAATTCTGATTATACATTTTCAGTTTCGTTTCTCGAAGAAAAATGCAAAATTTATATGAATTCTTTCCATGAGAAACATTGGATCAACTTCCACTTTTCTTCCCCTCCTAAAAAGGCAGTATATAGAAAGTATTTCATATAAATCGCAAAATCTGCAAGCAACCTGTTTCAAATCATAAAAATAATAAAAAATTCTTAATCTATAAATAATAAGTAGTATTGCAAGTCTTGTAAAATATCGTTTACTTTGTTACTAAGTAAAAAATTGAAAGGCAGAATTTTCTAAGGCTTTCTCCATAAGCCTATTTCTCTTTCTTACGAATACTAATAGGTTGTTACATAAGTCTTGTTACACTTTGGTTACTTACAGCAATAAGTCCTACGCTTCACATCTTCACTAGGGCTTCAGGGTACCATTCGATAGAGCAAAGCAAGCCCTACAAGATATCATGAGCAGGTTCGCACTAACTTCGACCCGCCGCAAGTTTGGAGCCGAAATGCGAGTCGTACTCAGTGCCCAAACAATCAAAAAATTCTGTATCTCTGTTCAAAAACATCCTACGGATCCCGCTTGCTCACATAGATAACACTTTACATCAGGCATTCATATATACAGTTACTGTATTTTTTGCTTAGCTAGGAGTCGAGAAAATCGAAATTTTTGTACTTACACAAAATCGAAGCTATGCTGTTTTCACGCATGTAATTGTTTACTACAGGCCTTAAGAAATATAAACGTAAATTTTCAGCCTTTCATAAGGTCGTTTTCGAGAAATGTTAATTTCAATGTGGAACATCCGAGTTAAGAGGGCTAAATTCGATGTATCTCGAAAACTAGCGTTTGTGCGAAGCTGAAAATTTACGATGTTACTTCTTAAGGACAGTAGTAAACAATAACATGCGTGAAAACAGCATAAATTTGTTTTTGTGTAAGTAAAAGAATTTTAATTTTCTCGACTCCTAGCTAAGCAAAAAATACAGTAACTGTATATATGAATGCCTGATGTGAAGTGTTATCTATATAAGCAAGCGGGAGATCCATAGGATTTTTTGAACAAAGATATAAAATTTTTCGATTTATTGAGCATTGAATGCGACTCGAATTACGGCTTTGAACTTGCGGCGGATCGAGGCTAGTGCAAACCTGCGCTTGCCATCTTGTAGAGCTTGCTTTGCTCTCTCGAGTGGTATCCTAGAGCCCTAGTGAAAATATGAAGCGTAGGACTTATCGCTGTAAGTATACGGAGTGTAACAAGGCTTATGTAACAACCATATATTTCTTAGGTCGGTGGTTCTTTCTAACGTCTAAAATGAATATAATGACCAGCGCTGAGATGTATATTTGATAGATGAACAGTAATTATTCGAATAATTTCTATTTCAATTATAATTGTAAAAAGTCGGAAAACGTTTCGGTTTTTCTCCTGTACTTGGAAAATGCAGGTCAATTTCTAAAGTTATAAAATTTATCATCTTCTTCAGCTCTGGTTGTTTTCAGAAAAGGATATGATGAAATAAGCAAGGGTATCGTCGTTTTTTGGTGGCATGCTGGGGTTTGTGTTTACTGCTTTCAGAGAATTCTCTAAATTGATACTACAGCTAAGAATGGTCAAAACACGTACTATGAAACACAAACTCTTTCTTTATCCTTTTCTCATTTGTATTAGCTAATCTAGCGATCTCCATCTCCGAGATAGCATTTGCCATATCTGGGATAATCCCATTAAGAGCAGGTAATGGAAATTATCAATGGCGAGCAAATGGGTTTGTATCAGATCAAATAGAAGCTTGCCCCCTAACGCCAGCAAAGCCACAGAATACCAGCTCTTACATTTGGCGGATCGTCGTCTACAATGCTATTGCAACTGACTGTCCCTAATGTTCGCGTTGCTAAAGACTCCCTTGACATGCAAATCCATTCCTTAGGGAACTTTTGTGCCACCTCGACTGACAATGCAATCCATCAACATGCTCAGCTCCCTAGACGCGCATTCCCTAATTTACATGCGTACGAACATAGGCCCAACGCCGAACATCACACTCGGCATTAGTGTTCGTGAATGACTTTTACTGCAGGTGGCAGAAGGTGTTCGGGACTGTTGTGCAAGAGCATAAAATTCTTCTCAAAAAGGTAGCAGCATAATCAAATAATCAGTAGACTGCCATATATTTTCCGACACAAACAAATAACAAATAATACTCAATTTGAATCTAAGCGGAGCACAGGTATTCGAAGCAGAGCAAACTCGAGAAGATGGCCTCTAGAAGGCAGCATGATAATTTTTTATTTTTTTCACGAATTCCGAAACAAATTGAGGACTTAGTTGCGACAAAACCGGATCTAACCCGAAAATCTAGAAACCTCCTACTTATGCCAGTACTAAGATTCAACACTTATGCATAAATTTGCCGCAGTTTTTCGTAGTCAGAACTCAATATTGGGCAAAATGTTAAATTCCGCCCAGTTTGAAGAAGAAAGTTGAGCAGTACATGGCGACTTTCCCTAGGTTCGTGTTCCTTCAAAATAGATTAGCTCATACATCCAACAGTACAGCTACATTTTTTAGGTACCCTATTCTTGCAAAGTTCAATGGTTTGAGGCTTAAAAAATCACAGACAATTCAATATTTACAATTTGAAAATTTCTTGTATCATGTGGATGTGTTTTTCACCCACTTTTCTATCATCTGAAGGAAGGTAAAATTTTACCTACTTGTAGAGATCACAATCTGCTCAGTTTTGCAAAGATAAAAAACATTCATAGGAAGCTAATAACATGTGAATGCTCCCTCAACACGAAAGCTAACTCTAAATTTTGACGTACTTAGCCATGTAAGAGCAAAATATCAAATTACTATTACTACTGACTTTTCTGAGCTCCTAATCAAATAATGGAAACTTATCTTGCAAAAACTGCATTACTAGAGTTTAACAGAAGTCCAATTGTGAAAAACTTTTGTCTGCTTACTAAAAGTGTGAGGTCAAATCAAAATTGATAGCCAGCTCAACTGCGTTTGAGAGGATGATGTAGCAGAGACTTGTTCTCGAAATTTTTTTCTAAAAGGCATAGGAAACGTCCATAAGCTTGAAATTCAACAAACCTGTCATCGTAGACAAAATCCGCTGTAAAGGTGTTGCTAAACAGTAAAATCGCAGTTGTGAATACGAGTATAAAGGCATAATTCCCACGAAGTCGAGCAAGGACGGACATCATGAGTAGATGAGAGCTAGTCACTTTCTTCGCCGCCTCAAAGGAGACCCTCACAGCGTGCAAAACAGCCCCGCCCTTGGATGAGGCCAAGGTCCACTGAGAAAGATCTACTCGGAGTGACAACATTTGCATCAAAGAGGATAGGATTAGTATGAGCTGCTAGGAGCTTGTTGTTTCGAGCGTAGAGGTTATCTCAGCGATATTTGCGCGTAAAATAAGATTGTGAAGAGGCTAAGAAAATTAGATTTCGTGCAAAAAATGAAAGGAAAATGTCGTTCTGTTTTCCTGCGTTCACGGAAAACTTGGGGTCCGCGTTTTTAGGTAAGAAACTCTCGAATGTTTGGTAACCCTATTTCCAACTTTCTCTTCTCTCCTCTTTCCGTCATCTCTTCTTCCCATCTTATAGGTGAGAAACTGTCTGCTAACGCAGATTCAGACCAAGACTGGTCTCAAAGAACATATTCACCCATATATATTTTGTGGGGTTTTCTGCCTCAAATATCACAAAAAAGTCCTATTACAGATAATTTTGATGTGTAAGTATGCTATGGGAAGAATATAAGTGCATGGTAAGCGAACAATCACGCAGGAGTCTACGGACTAAGATTCGGGATTGGTCTAATTAGTCTGTGGCTAGTGTTTCTACCCACAAATTGAGCTATTCCGCGTGATTTATGGTGATGAGCAGGGAATGCGCCATGTGAACTACATATGGTCAAACATTGCATTTAGTAGTCTAAAGGTCTTGTGTGATTTAGTCATTCGTCGATTATTGAATACTACAATGACTGAATAAAATATGAGTTGGCTGACGATCACTAATTTAGATCAGCTTGTTACAGAATCTTCTCGCGGGAGGAGCTCAGGACCTATAGGGGTGGAGCTTGCCATTTTACTCCATTCATTTTCCTTTATTTCTAGCCATGGAAAAGACACGGAAAGTACACAATCAAATATTTGATCTGTCAAGCACATACTAAAATAAATGGGGAAATTAAGGTTTTCTGTGGCGGAGATACGATTTTTGTCGGTAAGTTTGTTTTTGACTGTTATCAGATTTCAGCTCAAAACTTCACGTGGAATACGATTTGAACAAACTCTCTTGATAGCAATCTTGTAGAGCTTTCTTTCCTTGTCGAATGATTACGTAAGCCACATTAAATGGAGAAATGATACCAAAAGACGACGGATGTAGTAAAAACGGTAAAAAATTACGGGACACTTTAATAATTGAGTTACGAATCGTTATCATAAGTGAAGCAATTTTCTCGAAAGGGAATGAACCTTTATAGTGATCTAATGATAACTCTTTATAGCAGCTGAGCTCTTTTTAGAGTGAGGATCACCTTCGTTCTACCCTTGCACTATCACATCAATACAAGCTGATGTAATTAAATGCAGCATTTTAGGCCTTCAAGCAAAACTTCGAGTTGCCTGGCAGATGACGAGTGTCTTCTCATAGACTCAAGCAAAATATGGAGTGTAAAAATTTTCTTTCACTATGATGCGGTAAGCTCCACTGCATTATTCTTGCCACGTTTCGTACATATTCTGTCAGAAATTGCTGAGTTCCCGGAAAAAGGTACCAGCTTCTTCTTTCTAACTTTTTTTCATGCGCTGATAAGGCTGCATTAGCTTTCGAAAGCAATGACCGTGTTTAGCGTTAACAAATTATGATTTATTGCAATTGTTTGACATACGTTTCTCAAAGATAGCACACCCATTCTTGGCATTATACAAATCAGTATTTGCATATTCTTACCGCAACTCTCACGAGATGGCAAAATTTGGCTGACGATGGGTGCATTTGTAGTACAGGAGAGTAATTGCACTATTAAAATGTTCCTGCGGCGGCTTTTTGTTCTTTAATACACTCTATATGAAGGTAAATTGAATTTGCAGCATGAAATTAAACCCTCATAAACAATTTCTACAATTTTTTTGACAATTTCAATACTATTTCTCCATGTGCCAGGTAGCGTAGCTTTTCCTAAGCATGCTGTTTGCATCGAGAAAAGTGCATTTATTTTCCGATGGGACGTTTTAGCCATATTTTTCACAACCGTACCCGCAGATGACTAGAAGCTATTGTTCTCAAACACGATGCATCTAAGACTGGATTACTTCGCCGGTTAGCAGGCTTGAAATCCATTATCAACAAATCGAAAACATTACTAACTTGTCGCTTCTTAAGAATCAGAGGCCGAACTGGTGAACTACCTCGATTAGATCCTGAAATCTAGTAGGTAAATCCATTTCTTAGACTTACGCCTTTAACTCTAAAATGGTCATTTCCACGCGGTAAAAATAAGATCGCATTACTCGAACCCCATTTTGAGCTTTTTAAAATGGTGCAATTTCAATTTTAAAAGTCTTACCGACACCGCTCTCAGCCTTTTCTTGCAGTAAACTCAGGCATTGTCTATGTTTGATTTTTTTTGCGAAGCTATCGTCTGATGTACTGCAAGCCTTACCTTCGCCCGGATTTGTTACATATTTTTGAAGTTGAAATCATTAGTTCTCGATAGTCTTACTCGTCTATAAGATTTTGGGGTATTCCATTGAAGGCACCGTCCACTCAAAATGGGGTCGCTGAGATTTTGATGCCTAACAGTAGTGGGGCCCCCAACGGTATACTCATCCAACTCGCGTTGCCCAAAGTTGCTTCCGAAGCGAGAAAATTGCTTCGAAAATCGCTCGGATGACAGATTCGCCATGTTGGCTCCTCCCCTTTGAGTGGGCGTGACGTTCGTCCCGCGCCCATCCGTGCGCGTCCGACCAATCACCGTTCCGAAGAAATCGCTCTGCGGGCGCTGAAAACAGGGGTTTTTCGTGATTTTCGCGGATTTCCAACTTGATATTCGGAATCAGGTGTATGGGAAGGCCCTGGGACAGCGAAAACATGGAGATTGAAATTTTGGGTGGACGGTGCCTTTAAAGGCAATGTCTCACCAAAATTTAGTTGCCGAGTTTTTTGCATTTTGCAAGCCTGTCGGACCCTGTCTAGCACTGTATGGGCCTAAAATCGCACGAAGTTTTCAAAAACCCCGTTTTCTGAAGGCCCCGCGGAAGCAACATGAACGAGTTGTACCTTACAAATTTAGCATCAGCCACAGTGGCAGTAACAGAGGGGAGGTGGATGCCAAGTGGAGGAACATGTTCAAACGCGTAAGGGGGAGACCGAAGGAGTCGTCCGCGCGTACCAACAGGCTCTCCGCGTACCACTTTGAGCGAATTTTTCTCAGCGTAGAGGGGTCAAATTGAGTGGGACTTGTTGCAATGGCCTATCTAGAGGTCCCTATAATAGAATATGTGAAAATCCGCGCGACCTCTACTTCTGTGAGACACTGTCTTTAAGGCTGAGGGCGATTGCGCTAGATACGATGAATGAATGAATGAATGAGTATTACCAAAGAGGTATTGGAGAACGAGTTTCAACAAATTTCAAAGCACACTTCACCAATCCGTTTTTTGGGAATTTTGTTTGGTCATATTGATTGTACACATTCGCCATCGCCTTTGTAAACGTGCACATCAAGATTTCTCCTTGCCAGAGTTGCGACTATAGAAGGATACGTTTCGTTCAGTAGAAGCTCGGCCATTATCTCTCTTATGAAATTCGATTCCGTGCCGAGGCGATAATTAATAGGTCGCGCATAGCTGTAAACGTTGGTGGCGTGCGGCTTAATGGGGGTCGGCATGAGCTTCTTTGCATAATCAAGCTAACAAGGACTGAGGTGGTAACCCACCATGCGTAGCAAACAAGCACACAGAATCTAGACTGATTTGCGCAAGAAGTAGATTTTCGAGCTATGCCTCCAGATGAAGGAATATCTCTTACAGTGCTGGTTGAGACCGCTGTTCTGCATAATTTTACTAGGTATGTAGTGCACACAATATTATCAATAGTCTTTTAGAGCCAGTCCATTCTACTTTCCCATGTGTGTGTGTTTTTTGTCAACTTTTGCCTTTAGCAATAGTTCTTTAGCATTCTTTACGTTCGACAGGCATAACGGTTTTTATGCATCAACAACTACGATACAAAAGCGGAAGTCTTCAGTCAGAAAATTCTGTACTACGCGCTAAGTGTGGGTCAAGAATTAAGAGGGAAGGAAGGCGTAGTTTCCTTTATTCCTTATTCCTTTATCCTTGTCGTTAAAAATCAAGAAAACTTCAAAATAGGGGAGCTTAATGGACGCAAGAATTTCACAAATGCAACGATTGTAAAAATTTCTACCCATCTTGCAAGGGAAATGGTCCATTGATTGAGGGATCTGAAGTCCTTGTAGTTCCAAGCGCTGCAGAATTGGAATTCAATTTTGCTACAGTTATTGTCCAGCTTTTTCTGAGTATCAAACCACTATCTTCTTTTGAAAAGAGTCGCAAAATCCAATGCTGTAAATCTTATGAGGTTTTTGTAATTGTTTCGGCTCTGTGTATGACTAACAGATATTCACCATCGTTTTAGCGCATCATGAACTTAGTTGATAAGTATTATGAACGATCAAAATCTTTGCTAACAAGGGAAGGAAGGTTGGTCAAAGTGGCTTTTTGAAATGAGGTGTATATCACCTTGTAGAGCTTGGAATGCTGATTCCAGATCTACCTTTGCTATCTGCTGCGGGCTTCTGGGCGAGGAGTTATGAAGATTTTTGTGAGTAAAAATCTGAATGCAAAAGTAGGGTAAAATCAGTCGTAACCTTTTCCCGATTTTCAAATGAGGCAGCAGCGAATTAATTTGATTCAAGAATATTTGTTGCACCGAGTGACCCGACTACCAATTGAGCCCTATAAAAAATGTTACGACTAGCTTTAGCCTACTCTTGCATTCAGATTTTTACTCATAAAAACCTTCATAACTCCTCGCCCAGAAGCCCGAAGCAGATAGCAAAGGTAAATTTGGAATCAGCGTTCCAAGCTCTACAAGGCAGTGTACAAATTATTTCAAAAGGCCACTTCGACCAACCTTTCTTTCCTTGTAAGAGAAGCAGCCATTTTAGCGGGACCATTGAGCTGATATCGCAGTCTGCGTCTACTGCAAAATATGCTTGATCGTTTTTCTTTCGCATTTCCGTGTCTCTGCGTCGTTTTGATGCAAATATTTGCTGACAGTAATTCTTTCAGGTGAACTCCTGCGGATGCAGTTGTAATCCAAAAGTGAAAACTACACTGCTTCAAAGCATCTGCCTGCAGAGGAGTTCGAGTTGAAGGATTACCTGCTATGTATCCATATATGCAGACTTGCACCTTTGGGCCTCGACTGAGTTCACTCTCTAATTTGGTTTTTTGCAAGTATTTTCTACTTCGAAAAAAGCTCACTTGTTTTTTGAATGATCCGTGCTTTTGCATTCGATGTTTTATGTTACGATGTCTTGGCCTAGCTTTTGTTTTGGCGCATCATGAGTGCATAATTAGGATAAATTAAATATCACTGTACAATAATGAATGATAAAACGGATTATTGAGCAAATCCGAGAGCCGTTGCTCTAATCAAGGCAGGTTTAGTTAGAAAGCTTAGTTGTAGGAAAGATTGAAGGCAGGAAAAAAACCCGATGTTTGCTGCAGCAAACTCTGACGCCATGACGTCAATTATTTGCGGAAACCTCGCATTTCGGAGCGTACACTTCCCCAATAATTAGAATGCTGCGGAACCGCTGCAAATTCCGTTTATCCTGCGGAAGTTCCTCTGAATTGTCTGAAACTTTTAGAAACTCAATGGCCTCCGTTGTGCTCAGGTGACAGGCATAGGAAGTGCTGAGATGCAGAACCTGTAGCAGACTGACGGAGACTAACGAAGACATAACGACCTGCCCCTTCTGGACGATGTATCTCAGCAGGGAAGGCTTTAAGAGCAGTCTCTAGATGAAGAAGTTTGCAGCTTTTGCGGAATCTGTATTGGCCGGGAGAGATCATACCTCTGCTATGATAATCATTTGCCTGAGAATCATGTTGTTACAATTTCTCCTCATTTTACGTTGATAAAAATTAGTACGCCAGTCCATTGGTAATTCAGGTTTAGAGTCAAGCCCAAACAGTAGAAAAGGTTTACGTACTGCTAAACGTAGAACTCTCTTCTACAAACCGTCTCTTGCAGCCAACTCTCAAAAATCTCAGAAATACTTAAGAATTCGACACTCAGAGAGCACGTCCTATGCTTGTTTGATGTTCGTGTTCTTGTTTGCGCAATCAGTAAGGTCCAAACTCGCAAGTACAATGTATATCCTGCAATAGTTCATGATCTTACGGACGCTGAACAGACGGACGCAGTAATTGGATGAGACTTCGCTATAAACATAAATCTCAGAGCCAGTGGACCTCAGCCAAATGAAGTTTATTACCTCCATAAATTTGTCACTCTAGACAGGAGACTGGCAACGGCGATTAAATACAGTAAAATAGCATTGTTGCTAAGCAAATTTTCCCAGTTCAATGGGCGTAAGAAAACTGAAAGCTCTGCTCGGGAAGAAACGCAGTCTTTGCGCCACAATCCAACATGGAAGGCAGTTGTGAGGCATAGGTAAGTGATTCCATTACCAATACTCAAAGTTGCATTGCAGTTCCGCAACTGGACTACCTGCAAGATGGTAACACGATTTTCGAGCATCCTATGTTTCTTGACAAGAACATGCTACTTTCAAGAAAGCACGGTGATGGTAAGAACTTTTGATATGAGATCGGAGTATGAAGTAAGTGCACTAACTGATGAGTGTAATTCCTGTTTGATCAATATATTTTGTCATGAATTACAACAGCATACAGTTAACAATTATCAACCTCAAGAAAATATTCGCGCTGGTGTTAAACTCTAACGTTCGATATTATAGGTAAACAAACATGCTCGTTAAAGCTGTTTGTGCTTGAAATTCATTCTTCCCAGATGATTGGCCTTCGAAAGACACCTGAAAATCTTTTCAAATGTTTTTATTTGGAGTCACTGACACGAATCCCTGGTTTGTCAGTTTTGCGTGCGGCAGCTCGGCGGCATTAACTAAGAGCTTAAACGAATTTCTTCTGTCAGCTCTGCGAACTATTGCTCCTTACATTGCAAGATAAAGTGCAAGGCCAACAGTCCGCGAAGCGGCGCCTATTGGCGGTAATCGTTTCTCTACCCGTTTTCCTTTTAATCGTGACCGACCGCAGTTTATAGCAGGACACTTTTGATAATACAATTTATGTAAAAAGTACTAGCAAAATGCAAGAAGATTCCAAGATTTTTTGTGCACGTTTCTTGCACTATTTGGTTTCGCGGCTATAAATCATACCGCCAGGACTTCCTTAGCGTCCCTTGTAAGTTACTTCTCAGGAAAGTTTCAAGATATCAACAAAAGAGATGTGATCAAGGGTGTAAATCCATCAAAAAAGAAAAGAAGATGCGACAACAATCATAACTTATAATAACGGGCTAAGGGTTGTTTACGTGTTTTTGTGTGTGTGTGTGTCTGTCCGTTACGAAATTCGTGGAGCGAGTTCCAGCCGACCTCTTGAGCCCAAATTTTGCGCGGCGCATGCTGGCAGCATGAAAGTCCGCTAGGCAAAAGCACGAGCGGATCTGTTGAGTGGATCTTTCAAAAATTGCGCTTCAAACGGATTTACTTGGCTTCTGGACAGCAAAATTGGGCCTATACCACCACTTTTTGCAAAGTGATGGATATGATTAACAAGCTGATGTGCAACCCATGGACTTAGCCCAAAAAATTGAACTAAAGTTGATTACTTTACGAAAATGGCGCTGAAAAAAGTTAGTTGCGTAAATGTTCAATTTGCCAAGATTTTACCTAATCATTTGAGAAGGTTTTTGCGCAGAGATCTAGCCCACGGTGATCATCGTCGTTACGGCAACTACCAGACCATAAAAAGGCTAGAAGCCAGTTCAAATTCGCATTTATTCTTCTCGGAAAAGTTTCATCCACGCGAAAATACCGATTCCACACAAAAAAGCTCTCAGAATGAGTAGTTGTTTACAAATCATTCGTGATACCGTGCATAGCGCGGTGAGTTTCAATGTCATTATTATGCGGGAATGTAAGGCATACAGAACGTAGGGCCAACGCGAGCCTCTGCGAAGCAGAGGTGACGCACTGGTTAGAAATAATTGAAATCACAGATGACAAAAACTAGACAAGTGACATAGGAATTGAATGTAGCCTCATATTCGAACGGATGTTCTTCCGCACTTACGACTTAGAGCACGCCAGTCGTCTCATGTACTGTGCAGTTCATGTTCCTAATTTCACGATTGCAAGACGCACCTGATTTTTTTCTAAATTTGGCCAGCTTGTACAGAACAGGGAATTTCGTGGCCAAAGTACCCTCCACCGTGCTGCTCCTTACTTCAAAGCATTGCGTGGAAGAGTAACCATCTGGAGGTTCAGCGGCCGAGCTACTTACGCAATGAAATGAACGCGTCGTGTACTCGTAAAATTAAGGTAAAAGAGACAAATCTAGTGCAGCAGTAAATCCCTATCTAAAAAGCATGAATGGTTCAGCCAAGAACGATGGGATTATTTGTAAAAATGTGATTTTCCACCCGCTATTTTGGGTGTCATACCTAGTTCTTTCTTATAGGTTGTAAAGGAAGTTTCCGGACAGTTTTGGAAATCTCATTTTCGGACTAATTTTTTCGCGCTTTGGATCTTAACGGCATGTATTTTATACTCTTTGTAGAAAAAAGCCTAAGCTTTTCAGATTAGCACCCAATGTTCATCAATGTCAAGCAATTTTTGCACACCAAAGAAGGAAGTCTGTGCAACAATGAAAATTCCACAATTTTTCTTTCTGCTGCATTTTTGTCGCGGTGAACAAGAAAACCATCTGAATGTTGATCACTCTGAATAAGGAGGTAGTCCACTTCCGCAAAACCGAAGCTGCGCTAGGATTTTACAATGCGGACAAAGATTACAAGCTCTCAAACTTGCCTCTGACAGTACCTGCTTGGCGTTTATATTGTGAGAATCGTTACGCCTGGATGATGGTCCAAAAGATGTGCAAGACATCACCCCAACAATATTTGCAGCAATCAAAAATCTGATTCCTTCCGTGCAAAAAAAAGAAAGACTTCAAACTCATCAGCTCAAAAAATGGGGCATTATCAGTGTGCAAAAAGACTTCTTTTTTACCGATATGACATAATCTATAAACACCCTCAGCAGAATTCTACATTACCACCGGATATGAGCTCTCCACCTCTCCCCTTGCCTAAAAATTTCCTGCTAATAGGCTGAATTTCAAGCCGACCTTTTTCCTTACTACGCATGCTAGTGGCGCTAAATGAAGTACCGAGAAATCATTAAAATAAGCGTACCTTGTAGACAGCATTGTCTTTGCAGCAAAGCTTGCAGCTCTCAAAAAGGATCATTCTGCTTGAAGTTACAGCAATTTGAAAAAAAATTTCGAAGTGCCCAGAAACTTTGTTTATGACCTAATACTTCCTTTGAATTGCGCATAATCAGAGAAACTCCCAAAGGTGTTCAATATTTCTAAAGCAGAAGTATTGTTTAGTACACAACTTATGCACCTGTACATAGTCTGTGACTCGTTTCCTGTATCAGAAAATTTCATGAAGCAGAGGCAAAGACATTGGCGGTAGTAAGCCCCCCCCCCCCATCAGTGCAACTGACTGGTGCGGGCCTACGTTGAACGTAGGACGCCTCAGTCCAGCATCCGGTGAGCTATTGATCTGGATGCGGATCGCTTTCTAATCATGGTAATCGTTTGTGTTCTTGAAAAAGGAAACATTTGAGCCGGTTTGGACGAACAGGTAAGCGACTGGAACTGAACGCGCGCGGCCATGGTTCAATACGTCTAGAGCCACACTTTTGCTGTATCGCTCGTCATCATCGACTTTGCGATAGTGGTCTTGATAGCGACCACTATCGCAAAATGATGACCGCTATCAAGGATTTCGCCTAGCACATGCATGGATAAAACAAAAACACATTTTTTGGTAAAAATTTCATGAAAAAATAAAAAATAAAATGGTTGCAACATGAACTCAAGGAATTAAATCAATCAACTCTTGTCTCGAGCAGCATTTCAAAAAAAAAACCAGCAAACTTTACAAAAAAGAAAAAAATCTGTTTCTTCCATTCTACGCCAAAATCAGCTGCTCATCGATTTTCTCTTTTTCGGGCCGCGGTATTGTGCAGGTTTTGCGCCGATTTTCAGTGTTAGGCAAACTGATGTGTATCGTAAGTTACTCAGGAGCAACTTACGGGAGTCTTCTCTGCGTCTCCTCTTTTCAACTTAATTTGCATTCGTCTAACATCAGTTGACTGCAACAGGTGGACGAATGGCCAAATATCAGTTCGCTTGCCATGCTTATAGCATGGGAAGGGGGGCGGCCATCATTTTACCTGACGTAAGCTCAACTTATGGGTTAAGTTCAGTACACCTGGACTGATCGCGCTTTACTACTAACCATTCCCTTGTTGCCCCAGACGGCTTTTATTGTCCAAGTGCGGCACTTAGCTGAATCTGCGATCCACAGATGATGTCGGACAAGTTTATCGAATTAAGCATACATCCATTATGCCGATCTGTTGATAATTACCACTAGCGAAGTTCATTTCATGTTGATATCTAAAACATTATATTCTTACCAGTTGGCTTTTTCGGTCCAGCCCGGGCCGTTGTTCACCTGCACTGCGAGCCCCCCCCCCCCCCCTTATATGCCATGGATGACCTACCCTGGAACATCCGCTTCGAAACCGCATCCTCGTGATTCTGAGGTGAAAATGAGCTTCCCGCCCTTCCTTACATGACTATGGGAAAATGCTTGATTAAACATGATAAGCCTTCTTCTCCTAAGAAAAACGTAAACAAATCAATAAATCAATAGAAGGACCCAACGAATCGCAGCAAAAAGTAGCCTATCATCTATGAAAACCTATGTGTGCAAAGTTTCAGCTGAATCGGTTGAGCGGTGCGCGTTTCTGTAACGCACATAGCCTCTAAACTCACAATTTTGAGTTATATATATATATATTTATATCAGCATGCTGTTTACCTCTTTTCCATTTCCTCCCTAGCCAGAAATACGAAACGGTTTGGTAATCTGAGCACATTTTTTATTAGCAAAATGTGGCCGGTCTATGATTAGGCGAGGACAGAAACATGGAGCATGAATTACACTTGCAAATCACTATTGCTGGAAAAGACTAGATGTAACCAAGATGTGAAACCTCCACTAACAGCAAATATAAATTCCCTGAGGGCAACTAAATTCTAGGACCCCTCTACTCCTGCATGTAGTTTCGATGCGCTGCCAATCAACGATACTCTTGCTGTTTCTCCAGGAAAGAAGTTTGCAGCAACGAAGGAGAAATGCTATGAACTCTGTTTGGGAGACGACGCGTGCTCATACTTGGAGTTCAAAAATGTAAGTTTACTTTGCGTATTAAATTAGGCAAATTTAATAAAGTCTACAGTGAGCATGCAGACATTGGGCGGGGCCAGCTACATGCAGCTATATGGAGCTACACAAATATGATGGTTGATGCACCAGGGCTATTATCAAACGCAGTAGTTATCAATCGTCATACACTACGTGTTACTGCCCGAAAAGGACTCAGGGAAGCAAAATCATAAAACGGGAGTTGTAAATGGATTTCTATTCTAAATTAGGGTCACATCTGCTATAGTATATTTGCAATTGAAGGAAATGTTCGTGACCTGTCTACGCTACCGTATTCAGCGGAACGTGCATCTGCACGGGGACTCATCATGAGTGCATGGGTCCCTAAGCATCAGTATGTAAGCGACACAGGGTCCGCCAGCTACGGTAGCAGGGTTTTCTTTGGGAATGAATATTTCTGCCTTAAATGGACCATTTGCGCTGCGCTCAGGCAATGTTTTTCTTAGGACAAAAACGTGCTTTTTTATGTGCTCAGATTTACCTGGAAATTGCCTCAGTAGGTGGACAGTTACTGAGAGTTTTGAAAGGCTATTTGATGCAAAGTGAAAGTTTTAAAAGTTTTGAAATGTTTGTCTGCGTAGATCTCGTGAACAGTGTTTGAGTTCACTTTCTTATATTACAAACATAGCTTATGCTATAGAAGCATTGCAGGTAAGAAATCTCTGAAAGAAATTATGGCTGAGCTTCTGAATCATCCAGTGATGCTATAAACAGTATATTCAGGAGAAAGAAAGTTATAAAAAAGTTAGTGTTTTCGTTCTAGTAACCAAACAAAATGATCTAATTGGTTCACAGATAATGTCCGATACAAAAGCATTAACTAGAAGGGTCTTGTTAGGGCGGAAGTTTCAGGGCAGGAGGGAGAGGAAGAAGATATAGCATCCTCAATCCGAACACAGTTCGATTTCAATTTTTCACCTTCTCTTTGAAAACACAAATTCAGTACTGCTGTCGTGAATATGCCAATACCTATGCTTGAATTCGGAAAACCTTTCTCGCATTCGCAGTATGATATTTTGGACGTCCAGATCGTTGCCATTGTTATAGACCGCTGTTACAGAATGAATCTACTGCTTACAAGTAAAACATTCTGGCATACAGACGAGTAGTAACTTCAAAGCAGTGAGATAGTAGAAACAGTACGGACTTAACTTATCGATTCTTGCTCACTTGATGATTATAAGAAGTATGAAAAGGCAAAATCGTGGGAATTTCATGGAATCTCTCAAAGAACGAGGTATTTGGTCAGCTGTTCAGCAGCAATACATTCAACTGATGTGCAATATCTGCTCTTAAGCAACATGTTGTCTGCGACATCAGCATGAATATTTGATAACTTTTGGTTTACTGATCTTGTTAAGCGAGGTCGAAGTATTGCTATTCAATTTCCTGCTGTTGCTATATTTTTTCTTCTAATCAAGCCCGTTCCAAAGAATTTTTATCACTCACTATGTTTACGTGAAGAAAAGAGGTTTCGGCAACATGTGCGTGTGATTGTTTGAGAATGAAATTTAGCGGCTAAGATTATGTTGATGTTGATTACCCTATTTTCAGGTGTATAAGCCGTGGGGTGGTCCTGGCTTACATCGATCAGCCCGAACACATCAAAGGACCCACAACCAAAAGATACTATACTGTACTGCGTAGTGCCTGAAAGAATCGTGCAGCATAAGAATCGCTTCTCACGCAATGAAGCGGCTGAGCAGCTCGTTTGAAAATTTGAAAATGTGCGGTTTATACACCTGCAAATAGGATACATCGTTCCGAAAGTTCTTTCCTTTTTCTCATTCGATAAAAAGCAATATAAAGGCAGTCAAACGTTACAAGCCCTATTCGGCGCAGCTTTCCTTCCTTACATGTCACAAAGATTTCCAAAATCGAAGCCACACTTTTTGCCATGTCCGGGTCTAACGATTTTCCAAAATTTTTATCTCACACTTTTGGGAGAGCTCTGATTAGAGAAGGTCAGGGTAAACAAAGTGCATTGTAATGGGGGAAGGGGGGAGGGGAAGGTTTAAGGTTTGGAAAATCAGCTGTCTTTGGCTCCCGCCAGAGTGCCGAAGTTATGCCAGCGCTACCCCAGCATTTCGATCGATACACGTGTATTTCGTTGGGGCGAGGCTAGCTCAGTAGGTAGATGTCCCCAACGAAATATACGTGTATCGATCGAAATGCTGGCGTAGCGCTGGCATAACTTCGGCACTCTGGCGGGAACCTTTAAGTTGCTATAACCTCTTGGAGGTAATCAGAGCAGGACCCGGCACTCGTTGGTTGGAAGAATATTGGCAAAGAAGTCCTTTAAAACTTAGCAAAATTTTACAAAATCCCCCTTAACGTCGAATTCAGTAAAAAAAACATTTATCAGTCAACCAGTAAGCAAGAAGAGCATATTCTGGGGTAATTAATACAACAGAAAGCAAAAAACGCATATTTTTGAGTTGGTAGAGGCTTTGCTATTAAGAATGGTATCATTTTGGTGTCGAAAACCCCCTAGGACAACATACACCGATTAGCAATATGATCGTCTCCAGGTTGTTCAAAGGACTCCTTGCCATACATGTGATTGAAAATATGTACCAGTGCTATATTTTCACTATTTTTTTGGCTCAAAAAAAGGATGAGAGGCAATGGCTTGTTTCGCTCTCTTCACCATATGTTAATTTCTGAGCATCCAATGTCCAAATGAGAAAGGTCCGAAAATCATGTGAACTCTTCGATAGTTAGTTAACCCAGTTGGTTTGGTGCTGGTCTAGAAGACAACAAACTTAAAAATGTGTATTAGGACACATACGTTTTCGCTACAATACACTATTCGGCGCGCTCGGCTTGCTGCTTCTCATTCCTCCTATGAGGGTAGAAGCTCCAATTCGAAAACCATGCTGTTCTTCAGGGACCGGATAAATTTAGCCATTTCAATGACTCACGTATAATTTTTTTCCATAACCTTAACGGATGTGGGGAAGTAAACTGATAGGACGAAAGTTTTTCAACAAGAAAAGCACCATCAACTTTTGGAATGGCCGTTTCTAGAGCTTTTTTCCCACAAAGCAGGAACTTCTCCTAACATTATAGAGGTGTTGAAAATATGTGCGAGTGGAGACGCAAGCGATGGGGCACACTTCAGGTATCGTCTATTTCCCACAATATAGCGGGCGGAGCTTTGCCGACGTTTGCCAACGTATCCGCGCGACAGTTTTTGATACCGAGAGAGTACAAAAACTAATACTTTAGAATGGAGGGTTAACAAATTTTTAAACGTGTTAAGATGTCTGCAGGGCCACGCCTGCTATACGCATGGGAATCGCCTATACACTACTTGAGGAATTCCGTTAAAAGTTTCTGCTACAGAAGGTTTTAGTTTTACAAAAAATGATACACATGTGAAGGATGAAAGAAGACAAAGAAAGTATCTAGACAACATTTCAGAAAGACTCACATACTGGGGTATCTCACTACATCTAGCAAAATTTCCGTAGCTTCGCTATTCATCACACGGATAAATTAGCTGTGATAATAGCTCTTAAATGTTTTCGTCCACTTGTGCTAGAGGAATGACTAGATTTTGAACATTTTTACAGGACCTGTGTTCGATTTACCACACTTCGTCATCACCCGACATGGATCCGCTAAGGGTAAATAGCACCGACAGTGTGTACAAGATGACGAGAGATAATTCTATAACGAAACCCTGCCAACGCATGGAATTCAAACCTACGAGGTACTAATACTCAATCATATTAAGCTTGTATACTCTGAGTCCCACACAATTGATTGTCTTGTCGGAAGAAAAACGGTATTGTCCGCAGGCTCTGAGAGCTTACTTATAGCTCCACGAGACCTGCGAGTGCATATCCTCTTGCATTCATCGCTTCAGCCTAAATCGTAGTACTTTTGAGGTACTACCAATCACTCCAGCCAAAACTGTAGTACTTTTGAGGTACTTACCAGTGCATCCGCGAGTACAGTCGGAAGCTTATCAGTCGTGAATTGTCCAGGTTCGGCTGTCTCTTGACCTTGGCATGGTGGATACTCGTAATGGGATTGGCTGAGCGAACTTCCAAGGTTGATAACACTTCTTTATTCGCTAACGTTTCGGTGCTTTCGCCTTCTTCAGAGCCTGCAAGCCGAAATCGTATGAACTTACTCGCCCAGACGTCAACAAAAGACCAAAGTATCATCCGAAAACAAAGCTAATGCCAACAAAATCATATTCACAAGCAAAGTACTCACCTTAGATAGCACAAGACGGAAGTCCAAGGACCACCTATACACAAGACATTACCTCAGCTCTTTTATGCGTGCCTTGATGACCCGGCCTCATATTCAAATCCGCATAGGGACTGATAAGGCGCGAGCTCCCTCTTTATGGGTACACTCCTCCTTCCAGTTCATTTTTGGATTTTTGGCGCTAATCCGAAACGCTTCTAAAGTTTTGCGCGTGAAGATCTCGGGTTCTAACGACAAGATCTTTACAGTAACTTGTATAGGAGCCTTACCGTGGCGCGTAATACGATGTTCTCCTAATGGCGTAGCTGCTTTTAGCTTATTCAAACCGTCTATATGCTCCTTAACGCGACAGCAAAGCGGGCGTCCAGTTTCGCCAATGTAAGTGTCGCCGCATGATAAGCATGTAATGAGGTAGATAACCCCGGCTAGCATACAGTCCCCACATCTACCATACGGGCAAACCATGCAGTTTGGAGTAGTACATATGCGGTCATAAGTTTGAATACGAACCAATTGGAGTTTGAAACTAGCGGGAGGAATATCGACCACTCTTACCACGCCGTGCAAACCCGCCTGATGTACGCTTCGCCGCACTGCCCTGCTCAATTCACCGCAGCATTTCTGTCACAGCTGCTCCAATTCGTCCCTGCGCACCTCAGTAGTACTAACATGCTCCTTAATCGCCTCCGTACAACACAGCTTAACCGCGACCGCGTCATTGAATCATTCGACGTTACATCGCTGTATACCAAGTATCCAATGACGGTGCACTTCAAGCTAGCTTCGAGTTGCTATCTGAGCACCAAGGCTCTCTTAACTTACACGGTTTCAGCATTCACGGAATAATGACCCTGCTACACGAATGCTTGCAATGTTCAGTCTTCCGATGGTCGGGCGAATATTACAAACAGATTAGAGGCTTGGCAATAAGGCAACGTCTCGCGCCTACTTGCGCCTACTTTGGCAATCATTTTCATGTCTAAGATAGAGCGCCAGTCTGCAGCGAAAATTCCTGCTTTACGGTCGCTACATAGATGGCTGCTGCGTCATATGCCCAACTCAAACCGAAGTAGATACTTGCTTCCAATTATTAAACCAGCAGTCACCAAACATCGTTTTCAGGGAGGAACCTACTGGGGGTTGATTGGCGTTTCTGAATGTGCAGATCTTCTAGCAGGCGTTAGTTACAAAACTAAGTGGTATCGCAAGCCCAGCAGTAAAATATCTTGGTGCATTCTTTGTCTGCACATCCAAATAGCACTAAGCGTCTATTGTGGGCAATATGTACAAAACAGCTTTGCGCGTATGCTCCGGCGGCGAAAAACGATCATGCTTCATCGCCTTGGCACAGAAGATTGCTGCTTCCAATGGATATGCCGCACTTGAGCACGGCCGTGGAGCACGCGGATGTTCTCGGGGCAGAGCCCATGATTTGAGCACTGAAAACGAGATCCCCTTCTGCCTGCCATTCATTTTGATGAATTAAGCAGGGCAGTGCGGCGAAGCGTACACCAGGCGGGTTTGCACGGCGTGGTAAGAGTGGTATGCTAGCCGGGGTTATTTACCTCATTAAATGCTTATTATGCGGCGACACTTATATTGGCGAAACTGGACGCCCGCTTTGCTGTCGCGTTAAGGAGCATATAGACGGTTTGAATAAGCTAAAAGCACCTACACCATTAGGAGAGCACGTATTACGCGCCATGGTAAGGCTTCTATACAATTTACTGTAAAGATCTTGTCGATAGAACGCGAGATCCTCACGCGCAAAACTTTAGAAGCGTTTTGGATTAGCGCCAAAAATTCAAAAATGAATCGGAAGGAGGAGTGCACCGCCACAAAGGCTCGCACCTTATCAGTCCCTATGCGGATTTGAATATGAGGCCGGGTCATCAAGGCACGTATAAAGAGCTGAGGTAATGTTTTGTGTATAGGTGGTCCTCGGACTTCCGTCTTGTGCTATCTAAGGTGAGTACTTTGCTTGTGATATGATTTTGTTGGCATTAGCTTTCTTTTTGGATGATACTTTGGTCTTTTGTTGACGTCCGGGCGAGTAAGTTCATATGATTTCGGTTGCTTTGAAGAAGGCGAAAGCGCCGAAACATTTGCGAATAACGAAGTGTTATCAACCTTGAAAGTTCGCTCAGCCCATTCCATTACGCTTATCAGCCGTTTATTTGCTAAGTCCAGTCACATAAGCGCGCTCTGTACTCTTTGGGGATGCTCGCAATCTTATTAACAAAACTGAGGCTCCGTCCAGAGTTGTCCGACATATGAAGTACAGGTTGTCTTTTCTCTTTTCGTTGATTTTCTTCAGTGAAGAAGCGGTATAGTTGATCGATGATCAGCAAATCACTTTGAGCAAAGCTGTGAGCGAGTG
Organism: Cylicocyclus nassatus; assembly: GCA_958299035.1. NCBI lineage: Eukaryota > Metazoa > Nematoda > Chromadorea > Rhabditida > Strongylidae > Cylicocyclus > Cylicocyclus nassatus. Next base: position 55,187,680 of record CATQJL010000223.1, on the reverse strand, counting down.
CGGCTGCTCACATAAATTCCACACAAAAGTACAGTTTGACCCAATCCTAATTAGGCCAAAATTGGCATAGCGTGACCTCGTCGCTAGCGTTTGTCACTCCTACGGCTTGCTTGTGTGCCTTCTTTTTAATCTCTTTGCACTCTACGACAGTGCGCATATGCAGCATGAGTCCCTAGCGCTGCGAGCGCGCAATTCAAGCCAACGGTTCGGCCTAATTCCGATCGGAGCAGATTCTAACAGCTAGTCCTGCACTCCGCAGATGTTCGGCCCAACGTCTTGGTCATCGCAATCGTTTTATGCTCTTGTGCGTGCGTTTGGACTTTTTTGATTTGGACCTTTGCTGTCGAAAAGTTCTGCCCTTTTGATACTACAAATGATCTCATTTTATATATGAATTCCAAAATCAAAACTCAGAACTTGCTTTCAACAACCTTTCCTGATGAGTTAGACCACATATTCAAAGACTTTGGATGTCTTGGCTGTATATTCTAATCTTATGGCTTGGCTCGAAATTCCCCTTAGAAGAAAGTATCTGACCAAGCAACCACTAGCCCTTAGACGCATTTTCCTCCTCTTGATAGTTGTTCATTGCTGCGTACGTCGAGTCGTCGGAGATTGGAATGTCGGGTTTCGCATCCACATTCTGGAAGCAGGAGAAGAGATACTTTGGGGGGGGGGTCCAAGTTCATCGCACAAAAGCATCGAATACCACTTCTATCAAGAAGACAATATTGGAAAGAGAAACTTCTTGAAAAAGAACAACATAACGAGAGTTCAGAGAGAAATTAGATTCGACAACGAGAGGAAAGGGAAAACGCAGCTGAGTCAGAATAAGCAAGTTTTGGCGTCTGTGGCCAAATAGACGCATCGGTATCGCAAATTGTCATCGGAAGCTCCACTACCGCTGCGCCGGCGCTGACTCGAAGCTGTCCAGACCCCGGCACAGGTCGGGCAACTCTTGACGCAGCTTGAACGCGTGTTGTGTACAGGGCTTTACAACCTGAGTGTCCCACCCGCCCCGCTAGGACGCCACGCTCAGGTCCGCGCAGCGTTCGTGGCGCTGGCTGCGCGTCGACTGAAGCTTGGCGAAATCCGGGCGATACGCAGCAAACGCCGTGCGCGGCCTGAGCGAGGCGGCCGCGTTGGAGGAGCCGCGCAAGCGAAACTTGCGACTCTCAGGTTGAAAAGCCCTGTATGTGCGTTTTACGTGTGGTAATCACGGGCTACTTTCCGTTATCAATCGATATAGATTTACTGATTTTCTGGAAACTTTGAGCTAGTGGTAGGAAGTTGGCAGGAAAGGTACTTGAATATGCATCTGTATCCGCTCTAATTTTAAAAGAAGAGTCCCCTCGAAGCAAATATTCAAGATAAGCCGATTCACGAGTGTGAACATATTGAAATTTGCACAGCGTTCTCCCGAGTTTTTAGTCCCAGAATCAATTACGTGATTTGTAGCACGAAGGAGCGCAAAGGATATGTGAAGGGTAAAAGAGGGGAAAAGAAGTTAAAGAGGAAACGATCCCAGAGTCTTGTCCGAGATCAGCATAGATGTGGAAATTTCCAGCTGCTTTCTAATCAATATTTTCAGATCAACGCCGCAGACAACAGAAGCAACAACAACCTTGAACGACGGTATCCTCCTCAAACAAGATTTTTTTTTACCATTTTCCATAATTTCTTTAACTTCTAAGCTTTCGTGGTTTGTTATATCAAGCTGTTATATCGAGTCATCGCTAGCTTGGTTAGAAACTTAATCTATAGTGATTTTTAAGATGAGGGAAAGTAGAACATTGATTTGGAATCAAACTCAATTAAACTCCTCCTCGCCTAGCATATTAGGTTGGTCTAAAGTTCTGTCGCACCGTTTTCAAAAAATCATAATTTCTTTCTAACACGATATTTTTGCATAAATACCTTGTTGGAAAGAGCAAACCATGCACTTTCCATACTTCCTTGGCTGCTGGCTAATAAGCTTCAAACGCAGAGATATAATTGGGAAAAGGAAATCACTTTGATTTCCGAATTTTGGGGCAAGCTCTGAAGAAATCCAAAACTGTGCCATAAAATAAAAACAGCTTAGGTTTCCTGGTTCCCTCTTCTAAATGAACAAAATTCGCGATGGTCGAACTCTTCTTAAAAAAGTTATGGTTTTTTTAAAAAATCGAAAGAAAATCAATTTTTTAAATTAATAAAAATCATAACTTACAAGCCGCTCGATCGCGCGAATTTTGATCATCTGAAAAGAGGGGTTCAAAAAGTCTAAGATACTGGCTGTTATGGATGTTATGGCGCACTCTTGGAATTTATACTGGCTTGCCTCAAAATTCCAAACTTGAAGTGATTGTCTTTTCCAATTTTTATCTCTGCACTGAAAGCTTAGTAGATAGCAGCCAAGATTTTTTTAGGAAGTGCACGAATTGCTCCTTTGAATATGGTTTTAGTCATGCGAAAACACTGTGTTAGGAAGAAATTACGATTGTTTGAAATGGTGCGATAGAACTCTCAGACTAACCGAATACAAAATAGCCTCATTCTTGGAGACTAGTTGAACAATAGTTACCTTCCAGTTTTGCAAAGTAAGAAAACGTGACATGCTCTATAACAAAAAAGATAAGCTTTGTACATGTGTGCAATAACTTCCTCCATGACCACTGTTTTTACTAAATATTCTCTACGTACAGTAACCTTCGAATTGAGCACATTTTGAAACCACCGTAATTTCCCCATAATGTAGAAGAAAGTGCCAGTGATTCCTTTTCGCTTCATTGATGTGACTAAAGAAATGAATAGTAGTTATAGAATTCGCACAAGCGTTTCGGAGCGCATCTATCGATATTCAGGTTCATCACTAATAATTATCGCCACATTCGCTTTCAATTCACAGAACCTGAACTTATCTCTTATGCTCTGTTTTCTGGAAAACTCACAAAAAACTGTAGCCTCGAGATTTCTCGAATAAAATATGTTCAGAAAATGCAATCACAGAGTATACGAAATGGACCACTAAACCGAAACAGTTATGCTTCAAGGTAATTTTTTTAACATCTTCATAGATATGATATTGCGTTTAAAGTGAGCTGTAGCTAATGTGCTACACAGTTCAGGTGTTTCCTTGGAACAAAACTGCTGACGAAGCTGAAGAGGTTTGTGAGAAACATCGTGGAAGTTTGGCTTCCGTACACACTCCAGAGCAAAATCATATTATCCACGGTAAAGAGATTTCTCTAAATCAACCATGCAAAACATCCCTACATAAACTTATCACTGAAACTGATTGCAAACGTTTTACACCAAAGAATTTGTTCGGTGGAAAACTTGCTTTTGCAAAAGTCGCAATATCCGCTAATTTTTGCTAAGAAAATAACGTATCAAATGAAAAAAGAGCACTTTTTATCCACTATGTACGATCTTCTGCAGGGCTTAGCAGCTGAAGTGTCGGGTGCACAACATCTCCACTCCCGCGCTGGACTCTACGTCTCTTCCGCTAAACTTGCTCTCTAATCACTTCCAATTGAATGAGGCTCCACCTTTCCTAGGCTCGCTTCGGGAAAGTGCTCAGAGGGCATATTCGGCGGAAGAACGCAGAGTCCAGCGCGAGAATGAAGATGCTGGTGCACCCGACACTTCAAGTGTTAAGCTCTAACATGTTTTGCAGAAAATAGTAAGCATGCAGAGACTTGGATTGGCTTGCGCCTTACGATGGTAAGTAAAGACAAGCGCGACAAACACTGGATTGACCACTCACCCATTGACTACGAAAACTGGCGTGAAGAGGAACCCAACAACCACGGCGGTTGGGAGAACTGCACAGTTGTGAGTCACTATGCAAATTCACTATGATTTTGTCTCTTACATACTTCTCTATGCTCCTGAAGTCATCTGCAACGGAACCCTCCTTATGAAATGCTCTTGTCTGAGTAAATCGATTGAGTAATTGATGAACAATGAGCTTTTACTAAGCCATCCCAAAAAAATTCGTTTTAGAAAAGTGTGCATAATTCCAAATAGCACTAATATTTCCTAATCTTTCTGCTTTTTGGTTCCGGTCTTTTTTGACATGAAATGACATAAATGTATAAATGAACTAGTTGGCTTCCCCGGTCCAGCCCGAGCTACTGTTCACAGAACATAAATTAGACGGTGCGGTTGCCAGCATAACTACTGCACTGCGACCTCCCCCCCCCCCCCCGCACTTTTTTCCATGTACCGGATGACCTACCCGCGGCGCCCAAATCGGTTCACCGCATCTTCGTGATCCTGAGGTGAGAATGAGCTTCACCGCCCTCCTTTACACGACTATGGCAGAATGCTTGACTGAACCCTGATAAGCCTTCAATTCCTTGGAAGAACGTAAACAAATCAATAAATCGATAGAAGGACCCAACGAATCGCCGCAAGAAGTAGCCTATATTCTGCGCAGGGGTCGAAAACATATGTGTGCAAAGTTTCAGCTGAATCGGTTGAGTGGGGCGCGTTTCTATAACGCACATAGCCTCCAAACTCACAATTTTGAGTTTTATTAGGGTGAACGGTAAAAAATGGGACACCTTGAGAATAATTGCAGATTTCTCAAGGAAGAAAAGTGACTGAACTTTCCAATTTTGATGGATATTAGAATAAATTATTCTCTTTCAGATAGCACCTATATAAGGTCATTTATATAATTGATAATTTTTATACTTGCTAAAATGCAAAGTTAGTTACTTCGAGAAATTATAAAGTTTGAGCAGTATCGGCGCAGTAAAACATGTGAGACCACCCAAAGTACCACTGCTGGAGTGGGTGGTGGGACAGTCACCAAACCCATGACGGCTTGGTGGCTTTAACTCTTCATGTCAGGAGATATGCCCATTAACAGCTTCGAGAACAAAGATACGCGTTATTCAATTCTTTGCAGGTAAACGCATGATTTCTAGGCATCATCTGATAGAGCTTTTTACGCTCTATCCACCCATATGCAGCTTACCTCAGATTTCATCTATCTTCGGAAAATATAGGGCAAAACATGATTTTTTGGTTTTTTGTTGCGCCAAAAATAGCTATTTTTCAGGTTTGTTCGATTTTTTCTCCTGAAATTGAAAAGAAATCTCACGCATTTAACATATCGTTCGAAAGAGCATGAAGAGCTCTTTCGAATGGTATGTCAGCTTTACGACTTTACGGTATAACAGCGCAAGATTGAGGATTGCTCGAAAAACCCTGTTCGAGTTCTTCACGGCGCCACGTGTAGGGTAGTGGAAGAGGAGCGTTAACGCGTTGTCAGAATAATAAGCGAAGGTCGCCCATGTAAGCGACGTTTAAGTTGCCGCTTACTTGCTGTTGCCCGAAACAAAAAAAATTCCAAAATGTAATGAAAATCAAGCTGTCCCATTTTTTACCGTTCACCCTAATATATATTAGGTTGTCCGGAAGTTAATGCCCGTTTTGAATTTCAATCGCAATAAGTCATGCATTTCTCACTTCTAAATAGGTTGCAAAGTACCAATCGATAGAGCAAAGCAAGCTCTACAAGATGGCCGTCTTGTTTTGCAACAGCTATCATCCACCTCGAGTTTCGAGCCGAAAACCAAAAAGATTCATCCGCCCGAAAAATCGAAAAAAATCGTAACTCCGTTCACAAAAATCCTACATAAATTCTTATTTGCTCACGTAAACACTAACCACATGAAACATCTATTAGGTGGGTGCAAAAGTTCTGTCGTTTCATTTTCAAAAATTTGTAACTTTGCGCTGCTTCAACGGATTTGCTTGCCTGTAATTTTATTAAAAAGAATAAGTCTTTCTCTTTCAAATGCTGTTTTGCCGAGATTCTGTTTCACATTGGGTGCGGAGATCAAAATGGAAAACTAAGACCATGTAAACTTTGACCATTTTAAGTTAGGTCACCAAAAATCTGGAATGCTGCAGAAAAATCTGAAATCATCAGTACCTATGTTTTTTGACCTACCCTTTGCATCTGTGAAAAAATTGTGCTGTTTGGACGTCTCTGTGAGAAGTTATGATTTTCGCGAAAATGGACAAATCAATTAATTTTGGCCTTTTCCATAGTAAGCTCGATATTCATAAGTTCTCATAGGGACGTCCAAACAGCACAATTTCTTCACAGATGCAAAGGATAGGTCAAAAAACATATGTACTGACGATTTCAGATTTTTCTGCAGCATTCCAGATTTTTGGTGACCTAACTTAAAATGGTCAAAGTTTACATGGTCTTAGTTTTCCATTTTTATCTCCGCACTCAGTGTAAAACAGAAGCTCCACAGAACAGAGGTTGAAAGCGGAAGATCTATTCTTTCTAGTAAAATTACAAGCAAGCAAATCCGTTGAAATCTGGCGAAGTTGCAAATTTTAGAAAATGAAACGACAGAACTTTTGCACCCACCTAATATATACGCCTTTGACGTATTTCTCCCTTTGTTTGAAACTAAGAAAACGGAAATTTTCATGTTTCTGCCGAAGTGATGCTGTGCCGTCCCCACATAGCTAGTTGTGTACCACAAGCCTGTAGAAGTACAGACTTAAATCTTCAGCTCTCTGCAAGCTTTAGTTCTCGAGAAATACAGAATATAATTTTCCCTGCTTAGGTGGCCTAAGCTGAAATTCAAAGTTTTCGAGAACTAAAGCTTGTAGAAAACTGAGAATTTACGTTTATACTTCCACAGGTTTGTGTAATATACAGCTACCTATGTGGGGACGGCACAACACCATTTTGGAAAATGCACGAAAGTTTCCGTTTTCTTGATTCCTAACAGAGGAAAAAATACGGCAAAGGCGTATATAGATGTTTTATGTGGATAATGCTTACGTGATCAAGTAAGAATTTTTGTAGGATTTTTGTGAACGGAGTTACGATTTTTTCGATTTCTCGGGCTGCTGAGTCTTTTTAGTTTTTGGCTCAAAACTCGAGGTGGATCAGAGCTGTTGCAAAATCAAGATGGCCCTCTTCTAGAGTTTGCTTTGTTCTTTCGAATGGTGCTTTGCAACCTACTTAGAAATGAGAAGTGTATGACTTATTGCGGTTGAGAATTAAAACGGGCATTAATTTCCGGACAACCTAATATATATCATGACTTATAATAACGGGCTAAGGATGTTTACGTGACTTTGTGTGTGTGTGTGTCTGTTACGAAATTCGTGGAGCGTGTTCCAGCCAGAGTTCTAAGCCCAAATTTTGTATAGCGCATGCTACCTTCATGAAAGTCCAATATGCAAAAGCACGAGTAGATTGGTTGAGTGGATCCCTCAGAAATTGCGCGCCAAACGGATCCACCTGGCTTCTGTACCGCAAAATTCGGTCCCTATCACCACTTCTTGCAGAGTCGTGGATGAGTTTGGTAAGCAAATTTGCAAGCGATGGATTTTAGCCAGAAAAGTGGTCGAAAGTTTACTACATAACGAAAACGGCGCCAAAACGAATTGGTTGTGTAAATGATCAATTTGCCAAGGTTCTAGCTAAGCGTTTGAGAAGATTTTCGCACAGAGATGTGCCTAACGGTTACTATTACCTTCATGGCGACCAAGCCATGACAAATCCAAAAACCTATTCAAATTTGCGTTTGTCTTCCTGCGAAAAGTTTCATCCACGCGAAATCACCGATCTTACGTGAAAAGACTTTCTAAATGAGTGGTTGTTTACATTTTATTCGTGGTAGTCGGCATAGCGCGGTGAGTTCCAGTGCCACGATTTTACGAGAATGAGTAAGGCACATAGATAGTAGAGCCAGTGCGAACCTCTGCGAAGCAGAGGTGACGCACTGGCATATAGATAACTGGATATACAAAGTGTCCCAAAAAGATGTGCTCACTGTTTGATCGTTAATAACTCTCTTGCTTTCATTTTTTTTGCCGAGCTTGAAGTACCATTCTGTAGAGCGAGGATAAACTTAGATTTCCTGTATGGAGCGACTTATCAGCATCTCTTCATTACTGTGGGATTACGGTACTAATTTGAGGAGGGTTTTAAGCCATTAAAAGCGGTATTTTGCCTTAGAAAGAAAGCCAAAGAAGCCAGTAACTCTTGAACTGGGTTAATGAAGTTGCTGATTCTAAATATGAAAATTGCACATCAGTGCACTGTTTCTTTCACGAGTTATTTCAAATTTAGGGTGACAACTAATTTTCCAATGTTTGTCAGAAATGTGAATACGCCATCAAGAAAGCTCGAAAAACTGGTGGAAAGTTATGTAGTGAAATCAGCACGCCTGAAAACCTTACTACACAAATTTTTAGATTTTTTCGAGATTATTTCATCAAAAGGCCTATTCCACAGCGACGCTGTATGCTAAAAGTTCATACCGTGATCCTACAGTAACAAAGAGTAATTAGTAATTCGCTCCATACAGTAAATCTAAGTTTGTCCTCGCTCCACAGAATGGCACCTCAAGCTCGGCAAAAAACATGAAAGCAAGAGAGTTATTAACGATCAAACAGTGTGTACATCTTTTTGGGACACTCTGTATATTGAATTGTTCGATAACTTTTCAACTTTGAATTATGAATTTGATCTTTGTCGACAAGGCACCTATAAGGTTTCAAAATTGGGTCAGTATATCCGAGTGAAAAGTTGTGTAACCACATAAGTGGCAGGTCAAACCCATTGAAGGCTTGCACGAAATTTTAGGAACCATACCAAAAAATTTTTCGGAGTGCGTGGCTGACGCCAGCACCTTCATCAGAAAAAATTTCTACCTCCCCCTCCCCCCCCACCCTTCGAACAGAAATTCTGGGTACGCCACTGGGTAAGTGTGTATGATTGAGATTTTTGAATCAAAGAAAATTTAATGGATAACCTTACAGATATCAAAATAATGAATCATAAAACTGGAAATGACCTTTCGTAGTTAAAGATACTAACGATGTGTATTTCATGAAGAACTTCAGATCAACGGGGACGGCACGTGGAACGACATCAACTGTGCAAGGACATATTATTTTGCTTGTCAGTTTGAAAACAACACCGATCTTTGCGAAATTTGATAGATGAAGTTGATTGCAGTCAAGCATTACTTGACAGCACCCTGCTTTTGCTAATATTTCGTTGTCTGACAATTGATATGACTTAGAGCATGTTATGCACTCATAGTAAGTCTATCACGCACTAAATAGCACTTTGACACGCATTTTGAAAACTATGACAGAAATAAAAGACTGCGAGATCTCTTGTAATGAGTGCAAATGCACCAATAAAGAAAGCTAAGCATGTATAAGTTTATTCGAACGAATTTTGACCTTTTCTGGGTCTGTTGCTTAGGATATACAGGCCCATATGCAGTTCAAACTGACATCAAAGGCAATAGCTCGCGAAAACTGCATATGCGACTATTCATCTCCCTTCTTGGCCTTTTGGATACGTTGAGTCCAGGACTGTGCTAGAAAAGTAAATAACTGCTGCTCATGGTGTTTTCAGGGCTGATTGATAGAGGGGCTGGACGAGCGATTCCCTCCAACTGAGGCGCCGTTAGCTGCCTAGGCCATCAGGCAATGGCCGCCAAAATGGGTGGAGTTACAGTATCTGCGCAGCAGGGGCTATTTTTGGCGGAAGTGTCTCTGTCGCGGATTAGGCCCCCAGCTCCCCACGTCATTTATCCTTAACGTCATGTACCCACCATTTATCCTTAACGCAGTCCCTACACTCAAACACTGGGGAATGAAAAAACCAGCCAGCTGTCAAAACCTTAGTGGCCAACCGTATCGGAAACCCCCCTTGGCGGTGTCGCCGACGTATGCCAGGCGCGAGCGCGCACGGGGTTACCTCGACTGCGGGTTTGCCTGTCCTCCATGGCGTAGATGTAGCGAAATTGGAACCCGACCGTTCACGATGGCGACAGCAGTGAAGACTGATTACGTGGCATTTGAAAACTGCGCAGGTAGAGAGGTGAGAGGCGGGACAGCGCGAGGACGGCGTTTTGGGACCCTTCGCAGCGCGACGGCGGCCTCGTTTAAAGGCAGCGTACACCCAAAATTTGAGTTACCTAATTTCCAAGATCTTTCTACACCGTGTATATACTGGGCCCAGAAGAAGACCAACTGCGTTGGTCCGGTCTCCCAATGTTGCTTCTGAGCGGAGAAAACCCCCTCAATTTTCTTTCATGCCGCCCCTTTTCTTTCGCTCCGCCTCCTCCGGACGAATCCATAGCAGCGTAAGCTGCAATTGCAGTTGCAGTTGCTGTTGCAACATCTGTTGCATTTGTTTTGGGTGTACGCTGCCTTTAAAGGAAGTCGCGAATCCGCGACACTCTCTTCTAACCCTCTCAGCAGTCTTCAAGGCCGGGAGACGTCGTGAAAAGCATTTTTTTTGACTTTCAAGTCCAATTCTGTCAGCGGATCCAAATGGTCAAGTAGTTTTCGAAAGCCGCAGTCGCAATTTTCGCTAGCCACTGCCTTTAAAGGCGTATGTCTGTGGGAGAATCAAGAAATTTAGGCAGAATGGTTTCAAGCAATGTATGTTCATCAACACTACTTACCAACTGTAGTTTACTATAAACGACTGGAGTTTGGCAAATTCTCATTGTCTAGGATCCAGTATTTAGTTTGTGTCAACGCGTCATGCCTTCTTTCCACCGTATGCCTAAACTCGCGCTTCATCTCTGCAAGGTCTAGCACCACGTGCGATAACATATCTTACCAAACAGATCAATAAGTCCTTTCGGGCACAAATGCAAAGCAGACGCGCGAATTTTTGTATCTTTAGAAAAGACTAATACGCACTGACACAGACTTACTTGCCAATTTCAAAGTCCACGCGACACAAAATGCGTTTACTTCTTGTGTCCGGCGATGTACACGAAAAACACCTATTACCAGCGGTGGTAGGGATAAGCTTCAAGAGTGCAGCGGGAGAAATGGAAAAAAAAAACAATTTAGCTACTAATTCCACTTAGTGCTAGCACCTAAAACTTTTGTTACATAGTAAATTTCAGCAAGATGGCAGCGTAAACAACACGGCGCCTTTCCGGTGGTTGCAGCTTGCTGCTAGTGCTAGATTCTTAGCGCTAAACAAATGTATTCACTTTTCATTGCTGGTCCAATTTCAAAGTGCATGCGACGCGGAGCATTTTTTATGAGGAGTATCTTCGCCAGGGTCAAACAGGGTCAAGAGGGTCATTAGATCATCGGGTCAAAAAATAGATTTTTGTTTCTGTTTTATGTAAATTAGATATGAGCTAATGGTAATCGCAGTCAAGCCATACCAAAAATTTCCTGCTCTTCATAGTTCCAAGCTGAGATTGTCATACATGTTCTGCATTCAAAAATCGTAGCTTTTCACAATCTACAATGCGGCTCAAAGATGTGCAAAAATTCCGTGAATGTCGCGGAATTTTGGCGGATGTCCGCTACACTCCCAGAAGTCCACGACATTTATGGAAATTATGCACATTCTGTGAGCGACAATATAGGGATTGCTTCATCCAAATCGTATCAAAAGTAAAGGCTTTCTGTGTTCAAGCGTCTTGTTATGTTTTTGCTATGGTATGCCCACAGAGTTGCAAACGTTGAAGAAAATTAGGCTTTGATCATTCGCAATTGAACGCCAATAGTCCGAAATACAAATAAACCTCTTAAGCTTCTCAGGTGGAGTCCCCACCAGGGTCATGTGTGGGGTGTGGCACGCCACACCTGGGGAGTCATATTGAGGATTGAAAAGGGGAGGGGGTCTACAGGGGTTAATTGACATGCTAATTATGGATATGTTGTCCATTATGTTTGACAGGCAGGTAATGCTATCTTAGGTATATAATTCAGGGGAGGGGGGGGGCTTATCAAGACAGCAATCAGGAGGGAGGGGTCGTAACCAGCGATCGTCTGCTACACCCTTTGCTTGATCCTGGTCCTCACTTAGACACGGCTGTGGTAGTCATTTGCAGTTAAGCGCATATTCTTGCACTTTGAAGTATAGTCAAGATCAAAAAAAGTTGCGACAGGTTGAGCACAGAAAGAACGAGCCGCTCGTCGGGGCTGAATTACTTATGAACCTCTAAAATGAACTTGTTATTGCATTACGGCAAGTAAACAGGCTATCATCTGCATCCATATGATGCAAAGTCTACCAAGTTCTTGATGTTGTTCATTTGTTCTACTCACACGACACTGCAAGGCCGCTGATTCGACTTGACTCTGTAATTGTTGACATCCTCTTTGGAGCTCGTCCAACATCGTGGTAACAAAGTCGATATCCATAAGGCATATCTTAGAGTAGTAATTCTGATAGGTTACAGCTTGTACTCTTTGAATAAGATACTGACACTTTCATTTCAGAACAGCTTAGAATATTACAAAGTAAACCATGCAAAAGCCTCCGTCGGGAGCGGCAACATCTAAATCGAAGCAGCCTTTTGAAGGGTTTCAAGCAATGGAGCCGTTGAGGTATATATGTAAGCTGATAGTGTAGAACCATTTTCACCAAGAATCCTCTAAGGCTTAGCTCTCCAAAGAAACGCTCACTAGCTGAACAAAATTAGTCCTCGGGCGGGTTCACGCGATTACATCGCAGCGATTCCCCCAATAAAGGGCCGGGCATACTTCATGCGATTTCAGTCGCGACGCGATTTGGCAATATTCCAAGTGTCCATAACTCATTGTAAGCAAATTTAGCAATTTTTTTTATCAATCTAAGTTAGTTATACACATTATGCATGCGCAGTTTGCTATTGTTGGATCTGAAGACTTCTGGCAAATTGCCAAATCGCGTCGCGACTGAAATCGCGTGAAGTATGCCCGGCCCTTAAGACCAACAGTTACGAGTCCATGACATGCCGATCATCTTGCATTTCGGTTGTTAATTAGTCACGATTGATCATGTTGGAGAACTATCACAACCGAAATGCAAGATATCGACATGCAATAGACTTGTAACTGTTTGCCTTGTTGGGAGAATCGCGGCGATGAAATCGCGTGAACTCTGCCCAAAGCCTTAAGGGCCGAACATACATCACGCGATTTCACGCCGCAATTTTTAGTCGCTGCGATTTGCTGCAGATAGCGACGAACGCGACGATTAAATCGCTAGTCGCTTGTACATAGGCATACTTCTGCGGCGATTCATGCATCCTCCCACTTGAGCACATAATGTACTTCTCAAACTGCTTATAAATATTTGTACATTTGGCTTTATTTTTTCGTTTGTACTTTCATTTTGTAATCCAGAATTAATTCCAACCGCAAGATCACATTAAAATTTGGCTCCATTCGAGTATCTGGGCCTCATTGTTTCAAAATCGCGGATTTCGCTCACACCCGTTTTAAAGGAATTATTCGGCCCACTGATGCCAAGTATGACAATCGTTTTGCTAGGTAAAACGATATTTTTTGGGGTCACGGTAGGAACACATAAGGGGACAAAATCATAGATTTGGCTGAAAATTCGTTTAGAGAGGTATTCAACGTGCTGACCACAAAAACCATACTCACATCACGTTTTGGGACATACATTTCGGTGAGTTATGGTGAGTGTCAAAGTCATAGATTGCTAATCTTGGGGCTGTGAAGTTATCTGATGTTCTGATCACGAATTGTGTTAATTTCACATGATTAAGTTTTTACCAAATTTTTCTGTATCAAAATTGACCCAAGAAAAATGCTAATTGTTGCTGTGTTTGACACAGGTTGCAAGAAAATGGCCGTTCCTGAATAATCATCATGATAACATGTTCGGCGTGACAAGAAACCCCCTTCTTCATAACAAATTTGGAGCAAATTCGCGATTTTGATCCGCTACCGAATACCCGCGGTAGCCCCGAAAAATGGCGCTACCGCACAAAAAACCATGATATTCGGCACGAGCGAGTCGAATGACCCCCTTAGACCGAGTCTGAGCAATATTCACGACTTTGGAATTTTGAGTACCAAGGGCCAGTGCTTCGCAAAGATTTGCATTGGCCATCATGAACCGTGGTAAACTCACTCTCTGAGAGCTTGTCTCTCAAATCATTGTTCGATTGACTGCAACGTGAGAGGTAGTTAAAAATGAACCATACTCGCTATGTGAACCTCACACGGTGTTTAGTACCGTAAATTATTCCTCACTGTAATTTCGTAACAGACAGACTTACAGACCGACAAATTAGCGGCATATTATAAGTTTTATACTAGAGTAGACGAGGTGTTTCTCATGTTGAGTATTCTTTGAAAGGCAATCGCTTTGTGGAGCTTGCGAAGTCGACGTGACTATAGTATTGGTTCACGTTTGGTGCGTAACAGAACGCCGGAAGAACGTAACATCAAAGGTGGGCTAAAGGCTCCAAATCCTTCAGTTGGTTGATGGCTTCGTTCAGAGGGCCAATGGCCCAGACTGCTCTTCTTCTCCTGTTAAATTTTTCTCTTAAAGACAGCGTCTTGGCGAAAAGATCGGCCTAGGCGATGACTGAAGTTCGGAGCGGAAAAGAGGATCTACCAAACTTGAAATTTGCCCCGAAAGTAGCGCGGATCTTACGGTAGGCTCGAATGAGTACGAGGTGGATGCAAGGTAGAGACGCAGAGTCGTTGCAGGACCCTGCGCTCTTGACGGTGTATGCTTGCTCTGGTCTTGCAGTTCGAAATCTATTTGTGGGCGGCGTTCGGGCCTACAATAAGATTCGGGCCACTTGGGGGGGGGGGGCGATTTGTAGACTTCGTAGATCCCTTTCGCGCTGCAAACTTCTGTCGTCGCTTAGTCAGGGGTGTACTAATACACTGATACCAGAGCCAGGTACCCACCAATTTGGTGGGACGCCATTCTCTATGTTTAGCGAGCGTCCACGATACACGTAAGAAGACGTCTCCATAATAAAGGGATTTCAGTCCCATTTCCGCATCCTCATAGAGGGTGTCATTACTGGGTCTGCTTTAGATTTATTCGCAATCACACCTTCTTCCCGAATCAGCATCTGTGATACTGCTCGAAAAGAAACTAATGGCGCCTCCGAACGAAGATTCGAAAGAAATCTCCCAATAGCTCGTAGGACTCTCTCGCTGCATTTCAGTGACTTTATCGCCCAAAGATGGCTCCCTTCCCAATAAGGGAGGGGGGGGGAGGGTAATAGCTGCATCGTCACTCATTGTACAGTCCTTGTAGCAGTCGACTTGTCTTAACACGTTCGGACCGGTGCTACACATGGTGCAGCACGTACCTTTGAAGACTCTTGTCAACGTGAGGTTTTCTTTTTGTGCAGGGTTATCAAGTCAAAGGCCTATGCTCCTACTTT
This sequence comes from Cylicocyclus nassatus, assembly GCA_958299035.1. NCBI lineage: Eukaryota > Metazoa > Nematoda > Chromadorea > Rhabditida > Strongylidae > Cylicocyclus > Cylicocyclus nassatus. Next base: position 55,172,498 of record CATQJL010000223.1, on the reverse strand, counting down.
TCAAATGACTCTGTAGAGCTGTGCCGCCGATATTTTTTTAGGAGATACTAGCTGGCATACCCGGCTCCGCCGTATGTTCCGAATAGAAAATTCCATTTCTCAACCGATCCGAACCAAACTTGGCACACATACACTTCGGGCCCCGGCGTGTGATCAGCATGCTCGATTACCCCCCTGTGCCAAATCCCAGCCCCGTAGCTCAAACTTTGCAAAAAAATCGATAAAATCGATAAAAGTAATGCACGATTTTAAAAACTAATATTGTATTCGGAATCCCCGTGCTCACTTACCCCCCTGTGCCAACTTCCAGCCCCGTAGCTCAAATTTTGCAAAAAGTCGATAAAATCGACATCGATCGATACGAAAAGTAGCCTATGACACCCGCCGGGGCCCGAAGTGTATGTGTGCCAAGTTTGGTCCGGATCGGTTCAGAAATGGAATTTTCTATTCGGAACATACGTACACACAGACAGACATATAGACAGACAGACATACATACAAACAGACATTCAGCTTTATATATAAGATGAAGGCAAATCGAACAACAGTTGCAACGAAGTGCGGCAACGCGAACGACGCGTGCGACGTCGCAACTTTTCTTCGCTTCTATTTCAAAAAGAAAAAACCGTAGTTTCAGTAATGATGTGTACTGTGTACAACATAGATACTTTTGGGTACCATTAGAAACTGAGTCCTTGTTCCTATCTTTCAAGAAAGCACAAAAGTCCTTCTCAAACAACAGCATTCAAACACTTCGAATTCACTCAGAACTTTGGGTATGGAGCTTATCTGACATGCTGATTAGATGTAGCACACAGTCTGTGAAATAAGGTCCCTTTGTTGGCCAACGGCCGAAAGCACACTCTTTTTCGCCGCGCGCGATTTTGCGGTCCGAAACGTGTTAACGTAAGCTGGTCCATTGCTTGATTAACTAACGCAGCGAGGTGGCGCTTTCGACGCTGTCAAAAAGCTTTTTGCAATCGACGATTAGGAGAGAGGCATGCGGTAATCCCGACAGACCTCTTTGAGTGAAAACAATCTGAATGTGCTCTGTGCAGCTTGACCCTTTGCAAAATTCAGCTCGTCCTTGAGACTGGGCTTTATGCAGTGTCTCGATGGGCGAGCGCGGTTATTTCCGTAAAGGGCTTGCAGCACACTCAGCAGGCATAATCCACGGTAGTTCCTCAGATCCCACCGTTCGCCTTTTGAAGAGAAGGATTGCTGTTCCCCACCCTTTACTTTTGGAGGTAAGACGTTAGATGCGAAGCGACAATTTCGCGTAGAGACTGTTCTTCGGCAGAAGCTCAACTAAGAGCCAGGATCTGGTCTAGGACTGGGGACGTCTTCATAGCCTGGATCGGTGCGCAGTTCTTCAAGGGTGTTGCGACTCTTGTGGGAACAACTGGCGTAAGAACGGATGTTGATAAGCGGAAGGAGTTGGTGTAGAAGCTCTCGCAACTAATTCCATTTTATGCCGGGGAAAAGTAAAGGTCCCTTCTTTTTTTAGTACTACTGTTAGGCGTACTATTCGCAGAGGTTTCTACGGCACCTAAGAGTTCGCCTTCTTCCAACTGCCCCATTATCTTCGCTTACCTTTTCTTTCAAAGATCCTCCTGCAAAGCTGTTCTGCATTAGCTCTCAGCCTCTCGAGATAAGTTGCTTTCCAACCTTGCCTCAGGGCTTTTATTTTTTGGCATTACTTATTGTATATATCGAGATAGTTCCAAGTTTTTCCCGTCAGTCGTTGAGTCACATTTTTTGCAGGCTTTCACAATTCTTTCAGGAGCTGGTCGTGGTCATACGTTGAATTTCCTTCGATGAGTCACAACTTGATCTGAGCTCCTCTCCACCTGCAACCGTCATGGACGCCTCTTTTTAAAGCGAACCTGTGGTAGACTTTCTTTCCCAGCTTTTGAATGAACTTACTTCCGCTCGAAGAAGGCGATGGTCGGAGCCATTGCAAAAGGATGGAACTACTGAAACATTTTGTAAGCGTCCACCTGTTGGGAGGATGTGGTCAATCTCCGCGTAAATCCGCTTTGGGCCATTATCAAGTCTACGGGCTGTTTTTCAAGAAACGGAGTTTTCATGGAGAAGTCATGCGGCGGAGAGAAGGCCAAAAGACGGTGGCTATTTTGTTTTCGGAGCCCACATCTAAACTTTGCTATCCTACAATTCTGTCTTAGTAACATTCCTTCTTTCACCTTGAAGTGGTCCACAATGCATTTGTGGAAGGACTTCTCGCTGACGACCTCCTCCATTTCTTCGTAGAGACATTCAGTCCTTTTGCTTCAGCTGCTGATGCCGGAGAGAGCAGTTAATAATGCTGATTGCCTCCTGAAGTGGAGGACGTAGTTGGGGTGGTAAACACGAAGTGAACAGTTCCAACGTTTTGTGATGGAACTTCTTCGTCACATGATGAGGGTTCCATCAGTCAGCAGGCGCCTTTTGCTTCCTGGTTTTCGTTCCTTGTAAAGCGATTGCGGTTCTCTGCAGCGTCGAGAAGGGCATGGAGGTTAGCGTTTGTGGGAAATGTCCTGAATTGTGGCTGCAGAGCATGAGACAGTTTCCATTCATCGCAGACGTGTCGTTCTCGTTTGATGCAGCTGGCCCCCTGCGCAACCTGACATGGTTATTGTTGCAGTTCGATACCTGATGTCACCTCTACGCTGAAGCAGCAGGCCATAGCGAGAAGAGTTTGTATCTTTCGGTTCAAGTTTCCATCAATAGAACGAATCTCAATGGGCTTGTAACTAGAAATAAAAACAAACAGTGCAAACAAGAGATCAGTCTGCACGATTTTTTTTCACTTTTTGAAAAAAGCGGTGTATAACAGTAGCGGCGCTCCTGTTTTCATCAAATCATAGGCGTCCCAAGAAAGTATTGGGAAAGAGGGAGAAGAACGAAAAAAAGAAACGGAAAACATAAATACGAAGTGAGTTCGAAAAATTGGACACATGAATTTTGACATCAAAACGCAAGTGCTCAAGGATTGCCAGATCAATTGATAAACTGATTAATTGATCAACTGTACTGTAGGAACTTTATTAGTTTTGTTTTGAAAGAGAGACTGTTGAAAGCTAATTCCTTTTCAGGGAAGGTGATGACGTGAACTTGAATTCGGAAGCTGAAGACTTGAAAGGAAAAGGTAATTTGAAGTCTTTGCGGGGTTTTCCAAGCATTTTTCGTCGGCTTTACCCACGTCGTTTTGCATTTTCTTCTGGATAATCGGCTACTTTTGTGTTAGGCTTATTGCTTCTTATCAAGCAGGTAAAACTAATCTATCGAGGGCTGGTTTCATCATACCACAATCTCGAAATCCCGAGTATGCGCCTTTTTGTGTTATTCAAGCTGCACATAGAAACTCTTTTTGTCTGTAAGAGAAAGCAAAACTTTGTGTTTTTTAAGCTTTGATTCAACTGGCTTGGCTACTAGAAGGCGGGCTTTGTGACCTAATCAAGGCCGCTCGCACCTACGACGCAGTCTGCGTCTCTTTCGCGCGCGTGCTTTCTAACCATTAATTAGCTTTAATTAGGCCACAAAACCGCGCCTTCCAGCCGCCAAGCCAGTTGAATCAAAGGTATACAACCGTTTGTACTGGAAGTTAGTGCCTGTTCGGCTTCGCTTGGTTCCATTTCAAACTATAGAATACATCGCGTTCCTCTTTCAAGACATTTATCTGTTTCTGTCACTTCATTGTTGTTACATTGCTTGAACCACATCCATTCAAAATAAACACTGCTGATTTTAGACTTTTCGAATGGTACAAATTTGCCTTCCTGCAATCAACAGCCGAGTAGATTATCCGTGGATTTCGAAAATCAGCGCTTTCGCGTTAATTGTTAAAAATGCAATCAGATTAGTTATTTCACTTGTCACCATGAGTAGAACGTTATGCGCAGCTTATTATAAGAAAAGCTGCACTGACACAAGCATTAGCCCGGAAAGGTTTCGCAATTTCCCGTATTCGATAAGTCAGAGTTGAAAGCACTCCCCAACTGGTTAGTACAACAAGCAATTTGCATATTCATCATTATTACATTGAACGCAGAGGATTTACGCAAGAAAGATTGTAAAGAAATTTTCAGCAGCTTATCTAAGATTTTAGATAGCTTGGATCAGACCAAGACGGGAGCAGAGACAAAGACAGCAGGAGCAACAGGAAAGCCGGCTGCTGGGGCAGCACGTCAGTGTGAGTACAACACATTTTCAGAGGCGGTGAAGGTTACCGCCTAACATCAAAATTTTATGTTAGGTCGGTCCGAAAGTTTTGTCAGTTTATTGAAATGACCCTCGAATCCCATACAGTGAGCGTAAACAAATGTTTTGGGATGTATTCGATGCAGATTTTTTTTCTTTCAGTGCTTCATTCCCAGTGTGATTCGTTGTAAAGGTGCTGAGCTAATTGCTGGAGATTAAAATCCATCGTTTTCACCATGTTCAAATTTCATAATTTTAAAAAATTTCATACGAGAATTTTGGAGAAGCTTTAATAACTAGCAGGCAGGAAAAACCTTTTGCCAAATGTAGCAAATTTTTGTAGCTCTGTGGCTTGTCTTTCAGAATTTTTGAAATAAATTTTTTGAAATGACCATACTTTATCCGCCCATTCTGACCTCGTACAATATGAAATGGTAAGCTGTTTAAGTACCATTCGACGTAACTTCTTCTCCTCTTTCTATGAGCTATTCTTTCTGGTGAGATACGCGATTTGCAGAAACACTGAATTTATTTCACGAATGCGCACTGAGTACCCTACTTCAAAAATTTCATCTTTTGAATCGATAATCATCTTAATACTTTGTAAGGTCAGCAATAGTAATTAGGGTTCTAGAGATCTCATTAATCTGCAAATTCTGCAGTGTTTGGTGCAAAAACAGTGACTTTCAAACCTCAAGCTTTTGGAAAAATATTTTAAAAAACTGTATAAGAGTTGCTGAAAAAAGTAAAAAATTCATTTGGCAAAATGTTTTCCCTACCTATTACTGATCGAAACTTCCCAGAAGTCTCATACTAAAATTTTGAGAACTAGCGAAATTAGACATGGTAAACGAAGGGTTGTGATCTCCAGCAATTATTCCAGCATTCTTTCAACGAGTCACACTGGAAATATAGAATCTCAAAAGAGGAAGAAATTCTGCATCGGATACAACTTGGAATATGTACGGGATTTGAGGGTCATTTCAAGAAACTGACAAAATTTTGGACCGACCTAATAGTTTGAGAAATTGAGTCTAAATGATTAATAGTGATCAATAGTTGCTGCTTCTATAGATCAAAAACTTTTTTCAAGCGATCACCGAAGACCTGTTCGTTTTTGTAGAGAAAAACTAAAGCATCTTTTTGACATTTATGTATACAAAAAATTACCACTGGTTAATTTTGAAAAATTGAAATATTTTTAACTCTGGACATTAATAATCAAAAAGAAAGGTCGAAAAAGCTGACATTCTCACAATTTTTGAGTTTTCTACCTTATGTCTATAAATAACATTGAAAAATCAAATCAGAATTGCAGCTTGTATAGAAGACCACCCGAGACAGCGACCATCATAAATACAACGATGTAGTCAGGTGGTCAGCGAAAATGTCATCGAGATGTTTCTTCCTCTGCTTTCCAAAACTATCTACATATGGTCTGTTTGGGTTTCATGGAACAGAGGGCTTATTAGAAGGGGGTGCAGACAGTTTTCTTCAGTTCACAGGTTTCCACACAAAACACCTTGTAACTTCTGTTCAAAGCAACGAAGATCATTGAAACCTAGTCTAACTCTAAATACCGAATATCCACCAACTTGGTTGATGGCAAATTGAGACATTTGAATCAAATTTCCTAATAAACGATCCCCTATGCTAAACGGAAGAAGAAAAAAGACTTTTGATGACTCCAGGTTTCTTTTCGTTCAACTGCTCTGCTCGAATCATGCTTTCAGAGTAGAGCAGACAAGCCTTCTTTCAAGCTGTAACAAAATTTCTAAAACAACATAAGTTTTGCCAGCAGCAATTATACTGTTGCTAATAAGCATCCTCCTGTAGACGTCGGAGTGGACGTCTTCAGCAAACCTATGAAGTAGTTGATCGTATGATTTTATAAAAGCAGTATCCAGGCAAATCCGGGTTTTTTGCCTGGAAAGTGATGAGGAGGTTCCAGCTAAGGCATTACCCAAACCGCAGCGCAAATTATTCATTCACGGCTGAGAAATCCGTCCCCAAACATTCCGCGGCTGCGCCGTGACCGTCACCTTAGCTTGGGTCCCAGCATGAACGTAATGTTAATGTGAGCGAAATCGTTTTCGGGTTACGGTCACGGCGCAGGTGCGTGGTTTTCGGGACGGATTTCTCAGCCGTGAACGAACTATCTGCGCTGCCCCTTGTGCAGTGCCTTAGTTAGGACCCCCTCATCAATTTACAGGCCAGAAAAACATGCGCCGATTTACCTGGACCCTGTCCATAAGGAGATATGGAGCAGGGAATGCAAAAATTAATAGCTCCTCTTGAGTTCTGATGTAGCTATCATCCAGCAAACGAGTATCTGACACCAAATTCTCTGTTGCAGCAAAAATAGTGCCTATCGGGAAAGCAGGCAAGGAAGTCAATCAGACCAAAAGCAAGTCGGAGCGATCAACAAAAAAGGTAGAAGCATGTACACACAGTTTTCAATTTTTGCTAAGCCCGGAAATTTCGTCGTCGTGCTACCCTAAAACATCGTAATTTTCTCTCAATTTCACAAATTTCAGTAGTTCTGTTGACCAAAGAGACCCTTATATTTGAGAAATTAAGAATCAAGCAAATTTCTTCCTCATTTTTACCTTTATAAACTTACGGTTTTTTGAATACAATGCGATAGTTCTTTTGAACCAACCTAACATTTTGGTGTAACTGTAATTGTTCACTAAAAGGATTTGCATGAGACTCATAGAGGATTAATAAGCAAAACAGGTTGAAATAGACGTTGTGTTTACCATGAAAATATTTTTGCAGACCTTGATCATGTGCGCCGTTGCGATCATCCTAGTGATCCTGTTGCTCACATCCGCAGCTTCTCTAATAGTCACATTGCATTGGTACGGAACAATCGACTGGTTTCCGCCGTTGACAAAAGCACTTCAAGGAGATTAATACAACATGATATCATGCAGAACATACGCATTTCATACAATTCTTCCAGTTTACTCTCAAAAATGCTACCTTCTTTCGAAATTGTGGCCTTACTAATTACAGCTGCAATAAAAACTTTATTAACGCAACTATGTTTCTGTGTTATTCTCAGACGCTTGCCTTATGCGACTCATCAACTGGAGATTTCGAAGATTTTGAACCGAAAAAAGGTGGTAAAATTTTGAGTGCCCAAGTTTATTAAAAACATTGAGGCGAAAATCTCAATCATTTGGGTCGTTGACTGCAAAACATCATCACACAAGCTGAGAGTTACGTGTGTATGTGTATGTCTATGTGTATGTGTATGTGTAGCACGCTTCCAAACAAAATTTTTTTTATGAGGAGAAATGAATTTTCAAAAATTTTCAAAAATATTCCAATTATTTACAAGTATGAACAGTCATTTGCACAATTTTGTAACTCATGTAAGTAACTTTCAAAAATTTTGCGACCCGTTCTCGGGCAACAAATTTGGCTGTGATTGATGCCATCGGAGTCATTGATATTACCTGCAAGATACCAATTTTATCGATTTTGGAGGTTTCGGAACCTTCAGAGCATCGATTTTATCGCCTTTATTTGGCTTTCTTACCGTCCAAATAAGCGGGAATGTAACAAATTTATGCTTTATGCAGTTTTGAAATCTTGACAGTCAACTTTATGCTCCGCCCACTTCCACTTAGAAAATCACCAACTGCTTATCGTGGTCTACATTGAAAACACTACCATAAATTTCTCCGACCTTTCTAACATCAAATTTGGCTGAGCTGAACATTTTCGAATTTTTACGAGTTTATGCGACTTTACACAGTCTCGACTGTGAACTGTAGGCCCCGCTCACTTGTAAGGAACAGGAACCTCATCAATGTTTTTCGTTTTCGAATTTTGAAACACTACCATACTGTTTTTGAAATGCCTTCTTAGCATCAAAGTGGGCGAATTGCAGATTTGAAATCATACACATTTGTGCGAAACTACGATTTTCGACTGTGAACTGCACTCTCCTCCCACCTTTAAAATACTTTCATTTTCTTGGAAGGAAAAAACTTACAAAGCTATAGCTGCAACCAGCTAGCGGCGCTACCGAAAATTATTAGATTTCAAAATCTTCTATATAAGGCTGAATATCTGTTTGTCTGTATGTCTGTCTATCTGTATGTACGCCGCATAGGAAATTTCATTTCTGAACCGATCCGGACCAAACTTGGCACACTTACACTTTCCGGGCGGGTGTCAAAGGCCACTTTTCGTCATCGATCGATTTCGATTTTATCGATTTTTATCGATTTTTTGCAGCTACGGAGCTGGGAGTTGGCACAGGAGTGTAATCGAGCATGCTGATTACGAATACAATATTAGTTTTTGGAATCCGCTACTTTTATCGATTTTATCGATTTTTTGCAAAGTTTGAGCTACGGAGCTGGGAATTTGCACACGGATAAGTGAGCATGCTGATAACTAACACAGCGGGAATAGGGAGTTGGCATGTAGACGTGGGCTTTATCATAGTGTTTTGACAGGGCCATTAGGAGCCGGGTAAGCCGGCTAGTTTGTCAATAAGTTGATCATATCGTTGACAAAAGTGATAAACCCGGCTAACACTGCTAAGGTACTCACTTACAATTGTACTTTTGCTGATGGTACTTAACATTAATACTGTAGGAGTGTGATGAAAGGTCATTTTGCGTTTATCTAAAATCTTCAGTTATGTTCTGCGAAGAGTTTTTTTTGTAAGGGTACAACTTAATACTTAATGGGGATAAAAATCTCTGGTTGATACCATTCGACAGAGCACCTTTCCAAGTTTTTCAAGCGCTAAACAAAACGCAAAAATTCTTCTGAGTGGAAGCGAAAATGGCTAGCAAATTTCGAAGGAATCCACATTTCTCTAAAATCTATCCACCGTAGTCCTACAAAAAAGAAGCTATCTTGCGAATTAGATGTGTTTTTGCAATCGACGGGTCGGATGACATCTATGGTCCAATTTACTAAGGAGTTAGTAGCACCTGATTTTTTTCTCGCTCCTCACTCTTGGCCTCGGCGCAGGATTTGGTCAAAATATTGAGGTTTTCGGATCGACCGACAGCTTCGCTTGAAGTGGTTTTTGGTCCCGATCTTTACGAAAATCCAAGTTATTTTGCACTAGAGAGTCTTACAGTGAAGCCAAAGTGAGATACAAGTAGCTGAACCGATCAAAATCGCAACTTCGCCTGCACTTTTCGCCTATCTTTTGCGGGAATTGTCTCCAAATTTCTGTGAGTTCAAGACTTTGTGGACAGCTCTACCGGGCCATGCTTAGCACAAATCTTTATCTGTGTTACAAAATCGCTTTCTCATGTATTGTCTCTCAAAGTCGAAAGTCGCCAAATTTGGCAGATATTATATCCTACAATGTGCCAGTAGCAGAAAAACAATGTAAGAAATGCTGTTAGCAACTCAAGTAATCCATCTGTGCGGAAATTATAAGATTTGCTTCACACACGCATTCGAATATATGGCATTGTCATAACTGTATAAAAGCCTAGAGATCACTTCAGCATGAAGGTTTGGATGAAAAAAGTTACATCGCGTTTTTAACGTTATACGCTAGCAGCAGATGAGAAACCGCATTGTCGGTTTATCAGCCAGATACAATACCGCTCAAGAATGTGAAAAATTTCCGGGAATGTCACGAAGTTCCGCGTATTTTCGGGAATTTCGCGGAATTTTCGGAAATTTTGCAAGTTATGTGGGTGGTATTGTTTGTGTATGTGCATGTGTATGTGTATGGGTATGGCTGTGTGTATATGTATATGACATATGTATATGTGTATGTGTATGCGTATGTGTATGTGTGAGTGTATGTGTATGCGTATGTGTGTGTTCGCAAAGTTGAAAGAGCTTAAATGTCGACAGTGTGTGATATGCGCACTTAAATCTATCTATTAAGCCCTCGGTGGGCGTGGTTTCCGACGTAACTCTCTGAACTTCCAGGCATTTTTCTTGCCTTCGGTTCCATGAAATGTGCCCGCTTGGTGGGTACGTCACGGCGGCTGCTTTTGCGTGACGGTGAAATTCAGAGCCTCCATCTAGTCCGGACACTACCTTTGAGCACCTCGCAAAACACTCAGTACTGGACAAAACTTTCAACAAATTACATATCGTTCATTTTACAAATGCTACTACTTTGGTGCAGCAAACAGAGAGAGAAAAGAATATAGTTTCACTGAATAATATCTCAGTCATTAACTAGTGTAAGTCGTTCTCGTTCGCCAGAGGGCGAGGACTTCTCAACCGAGGTCCTGGTCCCTTACCTAAACGCACTGTATAAATGAATACATAACCTACCAGGGCTTGGCTGATCAACTCAAAGCTTAACGAATGAGTCCGTTGAGGACCCTGACGAGCGGGAAGGAGGACCTCAAGGAGGAAAGACTGGATCTTCTAATTATTCGAACGGCTGTTTCAAGCACCATCATCATCGAAAACCTTCAAGAAAATGTCAAATGATGGAGCGATCATGGGCATGCAGGGCATCAATCATAATTTTCGCATTTATCCTAAGGATCCTCTCTTAAGACGAACGATGTGCATGACTCGAACTCCAGTATGAGCATATTGCGCTAACAGAAGAATCAATCAGGCAATCACGTTTGAAAGGCCACCAATGTAAAAAAAAGAGAATAATTGTGTGCAAATGATTATCAAGTTTTCAGTGTGTATTTGAGTGATATAAATTGTCAGAAGCTTTGAATGGATTGAAAAATAGAATGTCCATGGATTTATCATAATTCAAGGTATCACTCCAATAAAAAGCTGCATCGCGAAGTAAAGTAACGGTAGAATCTGTTGGGGCGAAACCGTGTTGAGCGGATGGGATAATTTGGTTTTAATGAAAAAAAGCTCAAACAGCATCTCTTTGACAATCTTTTCAAGGACTTTGCCAGATGAAGGGCAGTACTTAAAGACGCTCTCGCACAAGTGCGAAGTCTCAATGTTGAACCAGAAGGAGTCCGTTTGGGAAGTTGGGAGAACTTACGCCTAAGGGAAAGCTTCTCCTACCTGCATTTTTGAAATGCAGCTGGAGTGCACATGCCATACAGTTAAGATGGTGAAGTCCTACAGCATTCTGCGTTTTAGCGTTGGCCGAACTGCTCCGCTGTCCAAAATCAAACCAAATGGCTTTGGGAAACTTTGTTAAGGCCGCTTTCGCGTTTTTTAGGTGAACTTTAACTTAACAAAGTGGATAGGCTCTGATAAGCGAAAAAGGCAAAAACCGAGCTTTCGTTCGGACATTGCTTTCAAGGTACTTTGGATAGTTCCGATCGCTCAAGACACATGGAACAGCATGGATACTTGAGGTAAAAGGTGAATATGAGTTAAATTTAAGGTAAGGTAAATTAAGGTAAATTTAGCCTCAGATTCAATATCAAATACAATCCCCTAGTTCTTTCGCAAACAGTCCCTGTGCTTCGCAGTTATTTTGTTGGAACATGTGGTATTCAAGACAGGAATTAATCGCGAACGTCTCAGGAATGTCTGCCGAGAGCACTTTTAGTCGAAGTGGCTATTCGAGAAGAGTTAGATATTGTCAGAATCGCTGTTGTATGCTAATCTCAAATCTACTTTATCTGCGGGACGCTCTTTCGGAAAAGACTCTGGCATCAGAAAAAAAAATGCAAAATAGCTTCTTCAGAAATGATTCAAACAAGCAACCCTTTGCTTCAAACGAGCGCACTCACGTTGCACCAGCTCACCTTGATAGCACATACTGCAGTGCTCCCTTAAAGGCTGCGTACACCCGAAATTTTGCCTTCGACGTTTTTGTCATTCTGAAGCCTTTAGGTGCTCCTGATTGCAGTTACGACATTAAAATCCTCAAAAGTCTCAAAACCCAATTCCCGGGGACCCTCTCTTCAAAGGGAAGATGAGTTTCGAATTGCTCGACCCCGTTGGCATGCCAGCAAAGAATAGCTGCAACTGCATGACAGCCTGCAATTGCAACTGCCACTGCAGCGTATGTTGTCGTGGATTCGTTGTCTGAAGGAGGCGGAGTGAAAGGAAAGGGACGGAGTGAAAAAAATCAGGTGTTTCTTCTCTCAAAATCTAAGCTGCCCAGCTCAGAAGCAACATTGGGAGACCGGACTAACGCAGTTGATCTTCTTCTGGGCGCTGGATGTACACGGTATAGAGGACTGGGTAACTTAGATTCCGGGTGTACGCTGCCTTTAAGAGGTTGAGTGTCAACGGGGTCATGCTTACGAAATTTTCAAAAATGTGTTCCCCAGACAAGGATTGTAGTTTTGAGATCGCATTCAACGCACTTCAGCAATATTATCTCATCACAGATGGTCGTTTACTAAGACATTGTTTGTGAGTTGGCTTTACAAGGTTTTACGTTTCCGCATCTTTTGCGCGATGTTTACCTCAAATGTGATTGAAGAGTTTTGATGAGAGCATCTCATTTGGAAATTATATGTCTTATTGCGTGGTTGGACAAAGTGCGTCAACGACGCAGATCTCACTCATTGTCGGTGTAAAACATAATTTTATAGATGGAAGAAGAAAGTGACAATACCGAATCAACAACGAAAACTCGGTCCGATGAATCTCATTTATTTGGCTTTTCACGATTTCGAGGGATGATGCATCGCGGTAAGTGTACGTAGCTTATTGAGCGAAAGGATCCATCGTTTGTCCACTAGAACAACAAGCAGTATTGGGGACTAGCGTGCAAGTCGTTGTTATCTCATTAGTCGCTAATGTATGTGATTGAACTTCAAATATGGTGTATGGCCTGCTTCACACAGGTACTTTCGACGCAACCCCAGCGCGCTTTTGAGCTGTTCAATTCGACTCTCATCCCTGCTTCCAAGATTTCTAACTTCTTTCTCTTTTTTGATTTTGTTGCCCTATGATTTCTCTATCCTAAATGCAAGCAATCTACGACAACAGCTTGTGGAGTAAGTGCACTAGTGCTCAAAACTTCTAATTTTGTTGATTCTTTTCCTGTGCAGTTAAGATTTGAGTTTTCAAAAAATTTCTCTCAGTATTCATGTGCAAAATCAGCGTGTCTCATCGTTCAGAAAAGTACTCGTCACTTATAAAGCCTTTCAATGCTATAAATTTTTTTCATCTAGGGAAGAGAACGTTCAAGTTTGATGGTCTTTCATTTTTTTCCTCTGATAATCACCAGACATCCAGCCTTAGGATTTTCAAGATTGCGTTCATTAGATTGACTGTATATGAATCGTGGACGTTTCATACATTCTCTTCTCTCGAGGTGTATGGCTGCTGCATGACAAAGGCGCAATGTTTTTGGGAGCGAACGTGGCTTTACTAGCCGCAGACCGCATGAGGCGCAGAATTTACAACGGTGAAGATACAGTCGCGTTCGCGCCGTCTCAACTGATACTGCTTTTGCGCCTTCGTCATGCAGTAGCATTTACTTAGAAATTTCCACTGTCATTTTGCTCACATGTGTGCGTAGAACACTACTGCCCATGTGCGAAATGAGAAGCATTAAGCCAATTGCGTGCTGCAGGAGTGTTACCGAGTATCGCCGAGTCTTTGACCGCACGAATGAACATCACTGAGGAGTATGTGCAGCAAGCTGAAACGTTTGACTAAAGGCAAACTGCCAGTAGAGTTGTCGGGTCGAGAATTCTTTCTCGCAACAGTCGCCGCGCAATTCCGCAAAGCCTAAGCAGTCCGTGCGTCGTCGATTCGACATAACCTATGGCAAGCTGGCCGGAGTACACATAAAGTTATTATTAGCTGGCAGTTTTAGTTGTTATGTTGTCAAATCAGTTACACGTGTCCAATCTACATTATTCGAAAATGCAGCGGCAAACATTGGCGATGGGCTACTGCCAGCAACATATCGATGTCGGGGTGTCAATGTATCAGCAATCGGCGACGAAAAATTGCCCATTTTACAAACTAAAGACATCTCCAATAATTCTCGAAGAAGTGTAGCACTGCGTTAGAGTAGCAAAAGATTGTTTAGCTGGCAAACCGTCTCTGCCCATCCCCTAGTAATGTTTTCGTAATTAGCATGCTCGCTTACCTCCATCCCTCCTGTGCCAAATCCCAGTCTTTTAGGTGAAATTTTTTGAAAAGTTGAGAAAATCGGGGCATTTGATGACATATGCGCGCCTCTATACTTATTTATTTATTTATTAAATACATCGTAAACGATGCACCACCTCAAAAATGAAATACAAATCAGACGATTAGATATGGAACGGGGTGGGAGAAAAAGGCAGGAATGACTTCAAATTTGCTTTCACTTTCGAGTCGTATCCAGTTGACAAATCTATTAGAGTTATTATATAATCAGTGCGTCACCTCTGCTTCGCAGAGGCTCGCACTGGATCTACTCTATATGCCTTACTTATTCTCGCCTAATAATGGCTTTGAAATTCACCGCGCAATGCTGACTATCGCGAAGAAAATGTAAACAACTATTCATTTGAAAAGCTTGTTTTTATGTAAGATCGGTGATTTCGCGTGGATGTAACTTTTCGCAAGAGAACGAATGCAAGTTTGAATAGGGTTTGAAACTGTTTTTGCTAGGTAGTCGCATGAGGGCAATAGTTGCCGTGAGCTACATCTCTATGCAAAATTCTTCGCAAATGCTCAGGTAAATCCACGGCGGATTGACCATTTACGCGAACACTTCTTTTTAGTGTCGTTTTCGTAAAGTAGCAAACCTTTGGTCACTTTTTGGTCTAAAGTCCATGACTTACACATGAAACTGCTAAACACATCTACGGCTTTGCAAAAAGCGCTGATACGGACCTAATTTTGCGGGCCAGAAGCCAAGTGGATCCTTTTGACGCGCAAATTCTGAGAGACCCACCCAGCGAATCCGTTCGTGCTTTTGCATGGTGGAGTTCTACGTTGGTAGCACGCGCTATGAAAAATTTGAGCCTTGGATGTTGGCTGGAACCCGCTGTATGAATTTCGTCACAGACACACACACACACACACACACACACACACACACACACACACACACACACACACACACACACACACACACACACAAAGTCACGTAAACACCCTTAGCCCGTATCATAAGTTATGAATTTCGGTAAATGGTAAAGCTCATGGGCTGGCAATAAAGGCCAACGTTGTTGAATAAGTGAAATCTGGGAAAGATGTCGGATGCGTTCGATGATGATGTAGATACATAATGTAGAGGCGATGGTGTTGATTGAGAATTAGGATTTAGAAAGTATGAGTGGATTTCCTATACATTATCAGGAGTTTCGAACACATTCACAGCGACCAGCAGAATTAGTATATATTGTGTTCAAAATACGAAGTGTTATAAAGTACTGCTTGGCAGGCATTTTCGGTACATGATGCACCAGTCCATCCATTTATCCATCCATCAAGTTGTCCATTGATCGATCCATCCGTCCATATGCATATATAGTGCATAAAATTGTATAATATATATCATTGCGTCACCTCTGCTTCGCAGAGGCTCGCATTGGCCCTATTTCTGTATGCCTTGCTCATTTCCGCATAATAATGGCATTGAAACTCACCGCGTTATGTAAGCTATCACGAATAATTTGTAAACAACTACTCATCCTTAGAGGTTTTTCCTGTGAGATCGGTACTTTCGCCTGAATGAAATTTTTTCCGGAAGAACAGATGCAAATTTGAGTAGGTTTTTGGAATTTTTATGGCTTGGTAGTTGCCGTAAGGACAATAAATATCATGGGCTACATCTCTGTGCAAAAATCTTCTCAAATGATCAGGTGAAATCTTGGCAAAACGAACATTTACGCAACTAACTCTTTTTGGCGCCGTTCTTGTAAGATAATGGACTTTTGATCACCTTTTTGGGCTTAAGTTCATGGCTTGCACATTTACTTGGCATAAACATCCACGACTCTACAAAAAGTGGAATTACGGACCTAATTTTGCGGCCCAAATGCAAAGTGGATCCGTTTGACGCGCAGTTTCTGAGGGATCCACTCAACGAATCTGCTCGTGCTTTTGCGTGTTGGACTTACAGGCGGATAGCATGCACTGCGCAAAATTTGAGCCCAAGAGGTTGGCTGGAACTCGCGCGAATTTCGTGACAGACAGACACTCGCACAAACACAGACACACAAAAACACTTGAACACTCTTAGCGCCCTATTGTAGTAGGATAAATCTATATACGCGCCTCTATATAGCATAGCCCGTGACAGCTGCATGCATGTATAAAGCTACTTAGCTAATTGCTAGTTTTCCTTACCCGATACAAATGAAACAATGTAAAAGTTGACGCAAGATTTGTCTTCGTTAGCTGAGAAACGCTTGTGGTGATTAGTGGTCGAGAGTTGCCTTAACGATAAGGTTTTGAATATCACTAATTTTTGTCACGACCGATTGCCACGCGAGCTTGTATATCGAGATCATCACACCAACACCTCAAAGTTGAGTAATCAAACCGTTTGCTTCCCTCAGAATATATGATAAAAAGACTATCAAAAAAATATAGCAACAATAATCAAAAATAATAACTATCAAAATGTGCCAGCAGTAAATAGTATGAGAATAAATGCTTGTAAGGGTGAATCTTGCTCGTTTTCGAATACTTTTAAGGGAAAAGAGATGATGAGAAAAGATAGACTGCTCAGATAATCGCCGGGGGCAGGCGGTCCGCAAACTCGCGCTTCTCTGCAAGCGGTCAGCAAAAATTTGGGGCGTGGGCAAATCTTCAGCGGGCGGTACTTCCGTGTTTTGCCAGCGGGCAGCAATACAAAATTTTTTGCAAGCACTCGTCGAATTATTTTTTTCAGCAAGCGCTGGTGACGCCGGACTCTTTTTACGCAGTTTAGGGCGTACGCCGAGCAAAGGTAAGACTCTGTGTGGCAGAGGTGTCATCGGTGGTTTGATTACCCGGGTCTGGAGTACTTTTCTCTCAGCGGGAGGTACACACGGGCTGCGCGTCCTCCACAAAGGACCGTGCGGCCTTCAATAAGTCTGCATATTCTCGCAAAAGTGCGCGAGAATGCTGCCACTGCGCCGCAAAATCTATGGAAAACCGCAGTCGCTCTCCGAGCATTCGTTCAAAAACAACATTCTTCCAAATTTCTGCAAGCGAACAGCGAACTATTATTCCGGTGCCTGCTTGCCCAAAAATCGCATGGCCGTCTGCTCCCGGCGATTATCTGGATTGCGAGCCGTTCACCGGCCATCTGACTCTCACTCGCCGGTCCTTTGAAATGCACTTCAAAACCATTTGGCGCAGTGGAGCCTGAGTCAATTGCTCGCGCAGTGGTTGGCGCTGAAGTGAAATTTCGAAGAAAGGAATACTGTAATTGGCAAATTGTAGCATTATAGCTTGTTTTTCTTGATGTTGGCGAGCATTCTCATAAAGTCATAAGCTAAGCTCTTATAAGTTTGTAGATGTAATCCCACCTTCGCAAACCTTCACTCAAAGCTCAGCTCAACGCCATAGATAGGATATAGCATTGTTTACACCTGATAACACTCAACTTATTATAACATTTGCTGCCAAAATTGTCTCAATTAAGCTGCAACGTCGTACCTCCGAAGGCGCATCACATTTCATCGCACACGTCCAAGGATTGTTTAGTAAAATAAGAAACTAATTGAGCCTTAAGCTCTGTGTCAAGCAAGTATCATGAATTCATAATTTCAGCACCCTTCTCATTTAGCTTCCCATTTGATAAAAACAACCAAACCTCCCACTGTATTTAAGATTTGATCTAACGGACAGGGAGGGCGCGACAAAACTGAACGTCCGGTCGCACAGCAGGCTTTCCCTGCAGAAAAGTTCGCTTAAACAAGTAAACTAGTTTTGTGCGCGCGGCCATTTCTTTCATCATTTGAAAGTGCTTCCGCCAATGTTATAGCCAACTATTGGCGGAAACTGCCACTCGTCCAAATTGAAATGAAAAGCTATGGGTATTTATCTCGCCACTCGCGCCCTTCAAGAATTTCTGCATTAGCCATCAAACTACATGTACATTGAACTTCCAATGTGTAAGATGTTTTAACCGTCACGACTTCACTATGCCGCGCTGTTTTAAGGGTTTACTACATTAGATTGACCGGAAATTGATACCCGTTTCGATTTTCAACCGCAATAAATCATAAACTTCTCACTTTTAAATAGATTGCAAAGTATCATTCGATAGAAAAAGCAAGCTCCACAAGATCGCCATCTTGCTTTTGCAACAACTCTCATCCCCCGCGAGTTTAAGCCGATAACTGAAAGTATCCGACTACTTAAAAATCGAGAAAAATCGTAACTCACAAGGAGAGGATACCTAGTCGAAAGCACCAATTCAAATGAAACATATATCTTCTTAAAGCGCTTGAAACGCTGATTTCAAATCTATAATTTCTAGCTGCGGAATGGTTTTGTGAACAGGGAAGAGGGATGTTCCCATCTGGGGTTGAGGCGCCCTCCAGCAGGTCTCCCCTTATCTATGAGTACTGTAGAGGAGTGCCAAATGGTGGTAACTGGCCTAATGGTAAGTGACTTGCTTGATAGGGAAAGTGTCAGGATTTTAATCCCTTTGCGTGCAACTTTATCGCAATTTTTGCAATATTGAATTTCTAAGTGGCTTTGGGGCCCTAAAATCTGACATTTCTGATGATATTGATGTCGAAGTTAGAAGTGTTAAAAAAAACAAAAGTAATATGAGTATTATAATCATTATTGTGATCTTCATTCAGATTAATTACCAGTACACCATTTTGTGTTTCCATAATGCTCGTAGACAACGGACGATATTTGAAGGGCGCCTTAACCCCGGAGGGAAACACCCCTCATAACTATTTCTACAAAACCGTTCCGCAGCTAAAAACTATATACAGGGTGTCCTAAAAAATGTTTAGAACGTTTGATCGTTAATATCTCTCTTCCCAAGAAGTCTTTTGCCTTGCTTCAGGTACCGTTTTGTAGAGCTGGCTTCAACTTAGATTTCCATTATAGAATGAATCACCCATCTCTCTTCATTACTGTAGGATTACGGTAGAAACTTGAAACATATGGTGTCAATGTGGAAAAAGCTGCCGTTTCAAAATTTTTCAAAAAATTGTGAAAACTTGTGTAATAGGGTTTTTATAGACGCTGAGTTCAATACTCAACTATTCACAAGATTACGAAGCTTTCAAAACGGTGTAATCGCACTTTTCAGGAACATTGAAAAAAAGGCCGCTACTCTCACCTGGCATAATTCTTCAATGTAGCATCATAATAAGTTGGGAACTTTACAGTTATAATCAGCAATTCTAATTAGCCTGGTGTACAAGTTTTCAGGCTGTTTGGTTTCCTTTCTGAGGCAAAATATGGCCTTTCATGGTTCAAAACCCCCTTTCAAGTTCCTACCGTAATCCTACAGTAATGAAGAGGGATGAGTGATTCGTTCTACAATGCAAATCTAAGTTGAAGCCAGCTTTACAAAACGGTACCTGAAGCAAGGCAAAAGACTTCTTGGGAAGGGAGATATTAACGATCAAACGTTCTAAACATTTTTTTGGGACACCCTGTATTTGGAATCAGCGTTTCAAGCGCTTTCATACTTCCTTTGGATTGATGCTCTCGACTAGGTATCCTCTCCTTGTCAGTTGAAAAAACCTACAAAAATTCTTACTTGCTCATGTAAACAGTGCCCAAATAAGGCATCTATATATCCTTTGCAGTATTTTTCCCTTTGTTAGAAACCAAGAAAGCGAAAAATTTCGTGCATTTGCCAAAGTAGTGCTGTGCCGTCCCCACATAGGTAGTTGTATGCCACAAACCTGTAGAAGTACAAACGTAGTCTCTCAGCTCTATACAGTCTTTACTTCTCGAGAAATTTGCATTTTAGCTTGGACTAACTGACTTAAGAAACTATATTCGATATCTCTCGAGAACTAGAGCTTGTAGAAAGCTGAACATTTAAGCCTGTACTTCTGAAGGCTTGTGGTAGGGTGGCGGTCAAGAATAACGATAGCTCTGCCAGCCGCTAGCTGCCAGCTGCTCGCGCGCGCAGAACAGCCCGCCGTCAATCATTTATAAAATTGAGAAAAATGATTTAAACTTCAATTTTTCTCATTGAAGTTCGTTCACTATATCAATCATAGAAGCCTGCATATTTCACATCTAAGTTGAGCTTAAAACATTTCTATCACAGGTTTATAGCGATGTGATTGCTGATTATTTTCATTTTTAGAAAATAGCACAAGTCTCAACATAAAGCATAAGTAAAGAAGAACAACACTTAGGGCATTTACTGCTTAAATTGCAGTGCCTGGTGAACTCGTCCGCTGATGGGACGGTGCTAACTGTATACGGTTTATTGACACCCGGGCACTCAGGATGCCACTATTGCCAGCTATCGTTATTCTTGACATATACCCCTTGTGGTATACAACTACTTATGTGGGGACGGCACAGCATCACTTTGGCAAATACACTAAAATTTCCGTTTTCTTGGTTTCTAACAGAGGAAAAAATAAGGCAAAGACGTATATAGATGTCTTATGTGGATACTGTTTACATGAGTAGGTAAGAATTTTTGTAGGATCTTTTTCAAGTGAGACAATTTTTTTCGGGCAGCTGAGTCTTTTTAGGACCGCTTGCACTAACATCCCCGCGGGGAGGGGATCGCAGCTCAAAAGAAAGCTTTATATTTCGAAACTCCAGATACCTGAATTTCACGTTGTGTACCTATCCGTCAGTATTTTTACTACTCCTCACTATGAACATGTTGAAGAGGAGCGAGAAGCTGTACGAACAGCATTTTCCAGCTTTTGTATGATCCCTGATGATCCCCGACGCTTTTCTTCAAAGTCATTTTTCTTTCTCCGAAGTTAACCAAAAACGTCCAAAGTTGTGCGGAATATCTAAACCGACAGTGCTAAGCATGTTGCTGATAAGAACAAATGATGTTCTGAAGTCTTGAAGTTTTCGATGATCCACAGGTCGAAATTTGAGGTTTACCGAAAAATTCGACTTTTCAAAAATTCATTTGTTCTCATCAGCAACATGCTTAGCACTGTTGTGTTAGATGTTCAGTACAACTTTGGAAGGTTTTCGTTAACTTCGGAGAGAGAAAAATGACTTCAAAGAAAAGCGCCGGGGAGCATCAGGGATCATACAAAAGCTGGAAAATGCGGTTCGTACAGCTTCTCGATTCTGTTCAACATGTTCATAGTGAAGGGTAGTAGGAATACTTACGGATAGGTACACGATGTGAAATCCAGATATCTAGAGTTTCGGAATATAAAGCTTTCTTTAAGCTGTGATCCCCTCCCCAGCGGGGAGGTTAGTGCATGCGGCCCTTAGTTTTTGGCTCGAAACTCGAGGTGGATGAAAGCTGTTGCAAAAGATCGCCATCTTAGAGCTTAATTTGCTCTATCGAATGGTACTTTGCAATCTATTCAAAAGTGATAAGTTTATGATTTATTGCCGTTGAAATTCAAAATGGGCTTTAATTTCCGGACAACCTAATACTTTTGTGGCTCTTCAGGCGACAAAGAATTTGAAGAATTTTGGAATAATGTCAATTCGGTGAGGCACTATCTCCTTTGAGATTTTGACTTACAAAAATTTTTACCCTCTTTCTATTTAGTGTTTTCTTACATGCAGTGCATGCACACTTATCAGTATGATGATAGCCATATGCGCTTTTGGATTCTGGATGCTCATATCGGCCACGTTAAAACCACACACTGAAGGGCTGACATTTTTCATGGAAAATCCAAACACAATCGCAACGAAATCGACCAAAAAGTCCTAGAAAGACAGGTATGAGATACTTCCTACATAGATATCACGCGGCTTGGCATTTAGGAGCAGAACAGAAACGCTAGAAACGTAAATGCTACTATATCCAAATTTTCAAACAAATGAGAATTATTTTTCGAAATAAAGAGTTTGCACAATTTTCACGTCACTTAGACATTCAACTCAATCTTTTAAAGTCATCCCACCATTTGTTTGAAAACGCTAGACAATCAAACCACTTTTGGAAGCTGTAAAATCTATGCGGATATATTAACATGTAGAATGATAAGCAAACTAACTATATTGTTTTCTGACAAATTTGTTTTCCTCCGTTTTGCTGATTTCTTAAGAGTAGGACTAAGACAAACTTGAGTCAAGCTCGAAATGATTCAATACCTAAGTCTATAAAGCGTCCCAAACCTGAGTACACACTTTTAGTCATTGATAACTCTCTTCCCGAGAAGTTCTGGCTCAGCATCAAGTACTTTTTGAGCCAACTTCGGACTTCGAACTTAGCCATGATTTGTTTAGGTTAGGGGGTATCATTGACAATAAAATTAAGTTTTTGATTTGTTAATAAAAGATCATTTCTAAGAAAGCCATTATTGATTAGTATCTCAGCAATTCATGGTTTTCGCTCGAAAGCAGCTATCAAAGAAGCGATCTAGCAGACATGGCTTCTTTTATTGTCAACAGTCCAACTAGGATTCACTGTTTGAGCTATTTCGTAGGTACGGTCACGAATGGATTAGCAAGTTTCAAAAACATTTGACTTGTAAATGAAAAAAAGTAATTATGAAGGTAACTATCTGGTGCATTTCCATTATATCGTAAACTATGAAAACAACCATATTGCATATCTTATATCGCCGAATTAGGGAGATGAAAGAGAGGTAACTGAGCATGCTCAATGGAAGTACAGCGCGGCTGTTGACTGACACATAGAAGTGAGAAAAGAGAAATCTCGTAAATGGCACGGAATGTTCAGCTTTATCGTGATACAGTGCTGGCCATAGCTATAAAGCCACTTTAAAAATCACTGTAATTTGCCCTCTCTTGTTCGAAATTGTCTGAAAAGCACTATCCTGCGTGCAAACTAACGTCATATCATTGACCAGGACGGCTCTCAATTTCATTGGTTTTGGCCGGAGAAAAATTGAAAAATTCGAAAAAAAGGGTTCTCAAGGCTGGTCACAGCTATAAAGCCACCTCTTATTTCCAATCAGTACTACGTTTTTTGAGGCTGAAATTTTTTGTACATATACAGTATCAAAATATAAAACATTTACCACACTTGGAAGCAGTCGCTTTTTAAAAAAGAAGATTCATCCTGCATTTTCTGCTTCAAAATGTATAAAAAGTTATAATGTTTGGAAAAACTGCCTTTTCAGCGAATTTTCAAGCATTTGTTTAACTTGAATGAAGGTCCTAGGCTTCGTCGAGCCTTTGCAATGAATATGGTGAAAAGCGCTGGAGTCAACATGGCGCAGTCGCTGATATTGATAAACGAGCCCCAACCTCATCTCCAGGTAGACGAGTTTTCGAACCGCAGAAATTGCGTTCTAATGCCCGAAAAGTTCTGTCACGTGCTCAGCACGTCGCCTGTACAACGATAGATTCGCGCGCATAGCTTGGACGTCATCGCAACTCTCAGGATTTTGGTTCCGCCTTAAACACCTTTTTTTCGAAAATAAGTGGTGCACTCCGCCCATGTGCACACTCTGACCTCTCGATCCAGCAGAAAACCGCTCAGAACTTCAAAATTCTAGTATTCCTGACAGTTTTGTAAGATTTGACTTGAAGAGGAGTTCAAAGCAATAAAATCTGAGCTCATGTGAGATACACTGCGCACAAGCGAACTGCAAACAAGGCGTTTTAGGTTCATTGCTGCAAATACGTCTTTGTAGAAAGCCTGACAGCTTCTGCATGAGTACGTCACCATAAACAAAGTGTCAACTTCCAACCGAAAATTTTCGCGCGTCAGAAATCGAGATTTGCGTTTCAGGAGTGCGTTTACACCTAAGTAAGATGGAGCTTCGTTCATCAATACCAGCGACTACGCCATGTTGATTCCTGCGCTTTTCATCATACTCATTGCAAAGGCTCGACAAAGCCTAAGACCTTCATTCAAGTCAAACAAATGCTTGAGAATTCGCTGAAAAGGCAGTTTTTCCAAACATTATAACTTTTCATACATTTTGAAGCAGAAAATGCAGGATGAATCTCTTTTTAAAAAGGCAACTGCTTCCAAGGGTGGTAAATGTTTTATATTTTGATATTGTGTATGTACAAAAAATTTCAGCCTTAAAAAACGTAGTACTGATTGGAAATGAGAGGTGGCTTCATAGCTGTAACCAGCCTTGGGAACCCCTTTTTTCAAATTTTTCAATTTTTCCTCGGCCAAATCAATGAAATCGGGAGCCGTTCTGGTCAATGATATGACGTTAGTTTGCACACAGAATAGTGGTTTTTTGGACAATTTGGAGCAAGAGAGAGCAAATTACAGTGATTTTTAGGGTGGCTTTATAGCTGTGGCCAGCACTGTATGTTAGCAGGAACCGGGTAAACCAGGTATCCCAGCTAGCCTTACCGACGGAGGGAGCCTAAAACTAAGCTGTCCCAGATCAAATATGTACATCAAACCGCTTCACGAGTTAATCCCATCTGTCCTCCTTATTTGCAGAAAGTCTCAGGGCTAATTATGAAAATTTTTGTGAAATAAAAATCCAAAGAGTCCAAAATCCTCAGGTGAGCTTGAATAGCTGTGGTGGATGTTGAACCGTTCCATGCAAACAAAAATTGTTTCTGTCTGTTACACCGTTGCTCAGCCCTATTCCATCGGCAATTTAAAAGGATGCAACAATTAAATTAATCTCCTAGAATAGCTGGCATACCCCGTCTTGTCCGGTTCATGAGCTACAGACCCAGAAGAAAAACGAGGAAAGCGCATGAAAAATGTGTTCTGCTTAAATAGCCTTCGCCTACCCATCTCTCATTCCGCTGGCATTTGCATCATTCCTGCCCTCCTTCCCCCCTCTTTCGCCGATCCGGCAGATACCCACCGGCACGGACATCTTACAAGGAAACCGTGTCAAGTCGAAGTGGCCTTTCTAGGTGAGACCCATACTGCTTTGAAGAGCATTAATCGGTGATTCCAAATCTGCTTTCCGAATCTGCCAAGCGCCTCTGGACGCCGAGTTATGCTCGTTTTTCAGGTCAAAAAATTGAACGCAAAACTGAAGCAAAATCGCCCAAATTTGCTCAAATGATCCAGTGTCAAGTATCAAAGCTGTTTATGCAATGGATACATTTTTTAATATGCTAATACTTAACATTGCTTTATCTGAGCGCTGGAAAGATTGTAACAATCAATTTTACCTAAATTCTGCATTCATTTTTCGTTCCGAAGAACGGTCATAACTCGGCGTCCAGAGGCGCTTGGCAGATTTGGAAGGCAGATTTGGAATCACCGCTTAATACTCTTCAAGGCAGTAGTCTCATCTGGAAAGGCCACTTCGACTCGACACGGTTCCCTTGTTAGTTGCAAATGCCTATCTCAAAGCAGCATCCTTTGGAAGTACCGCATTCTCCTGACCGAGAAATGAGAATGAGCTTCTTTGCTATTGCTTACCCCAAAATGTGCAAGCGGTTTGATAGCGGTCGGTAGGCATCCATTTTCATTGCAAACGTTTGAAATCAATAAATCAATGGAATGGCCCCGCGAGTCGCCGCAAAAAATAGCCATAAACACTCGCCGGGGTCGAAAACATATGAACGCAAAGTTTCACTAAATCGCAACGGTTAGCACAACCAAACGCATTCTCACAGACATTGAGTAGTGTGACATACTAGCCGATATACCCGGCTTTGCCCGGCCAATTCTAGAGAGTCAATCCGAACTTTACCGAGTTGGTTGTTACACTTTGCTTATGGAACTGTTTGTTACTAAATAACAGCTTAGTTTTTTAAGAACTTTTTATTCTGAATATTTGATAAAAAGAGTTATTTGCTTAGGAATGGGATAAAAGACATGGATTTGTGTGACTGGATTCTAATTTTAGATTCTTGTTCTTCAGTGCAACAAATCTTGCTAAACGTCCTACAATATTTCCGAATGAATTATGTTCAATACTAAGTAGGAAATTGAACTTGCCTTTTTGAAACTAGAAGACCAATTCAAGATAATACTCTTTGATATACAATGTTTTGGCACCCCCTTGCTGTACATTACCAACTCTTGGGTGATCCAACTCTTGAGCAGGCCACGTATAGTTGACCTGAGAGAAGCATGGACTTTCTAGTTTTACACCTGCTTCATTCAATGGTTGCCCTTGCGCTTTGTTGATTGTCATGGCAAAGGATAGTTTTACTGGCAACTGCAGACTTTAACGCGGTTTCTCCTTGAAATGTGCCACTTAAGACAACCGCTTCGATAACGTGAGGCATGAGTTCTTTGATCCATAGTCTTGTGCCGTTACATAGTTTTGGTGGCTCAATGTTACGCAAAAGCATTATTGTAGATCCAACTTTTCAACTTGAGTTCATGAGTCGGAAATCCGGGAGGCTCAAGGGAGTTCAGAAATTCCACAGGAAAATTGACAGCATTATCCTGATCAACGACGCTGTCAATGGACTTGTAGATTATGACGGAGCCAGAAACACTGTCCTGTATGTTGAGATTCATGGAGTTTACACACTCATTCCTTGGTGCCAGGATAGCTCGCTCACAGAGCCAAACGTGGCGTTAAAAATTGCTAAGAATATTTGGGAATACCTTTTCTCTAAGTTCATTAACAAACGGCGCCATACTGTAGAGTCTCGGAGGAAACGTTATCAAATCAGTGGATGGGTCCGCATGAATCTTGCCGTCTCCAAGGCAGAGAAGTTGCCTGGCGAATTCTCTCGCGGCGGTATCTCCGAGAAAATGTACTCGCATATTTGTTTTCAATGTCAGCTTCTGCGCATGCGCCCACAGGACCGAACACTTAAGGCAAGCGTTTAGTTCATCCGCTGGTGTTTCTTTCGGGATAATGGGTAACGTTTGACAAAAATTGCCCGCCAAAAGAACTGTTAGACCTTCCATAATTCTATCGCTTTCCCTCAAATCTCGCAAAGTGCGATCTGAAGCCTCGAAAGCTTTCTTGTGTGCCATCGTGCATTCGTCCCAAACGATTAGCTTGCACGCTCGTAATACTTGTGCCTTCCCGGTGCCCCTGCTAATGTTACACATGGGATTTTTTGAGTGAGAGCGAAAGATCTAATGGGAGCTTCAGAGTGGAATACGCATTACGACCTCCATGTAGTAGCGTAGATGCGATTCCCGACGATGCTTCAGCCACAGCAATCTCCCCTTGCCTTTGGATCTCTGCAAGCAGCAAGTCGATGACGAAGGATTTCCCCGTACCTCTGGGAACGTCAAGGAAAAACAATCTTCCTCGATTGCTCCTAAGCGCGTCCATATTACTGTACACTATCGTTTGATCTTCCGTCATCAGGCTCAAATGACTTTTTACGTATCTTTCAAGAAAATTTACGTCGTAGTTTCTTTCCCTTAAAACTTCGTCATCTAAAGCATAGCCAGCGCCACGATTAGGGCTTTCTAAGCCACTTCGGATAGATTCTTTCCCGCGATAGATCTGCACTTGTCTTCAATCATAATCAAAGCTTGATTGAAGATTTCTGGAGAAAACTGCAAATCTTCTGAGATAACTCTTCTCTAAACGTTTGACACTCTTCTCCGTTGACGGTCTTCTATGCCGCGAATGACGTTGGTCCGCGAACTGTGTGAAGAAACATTCTGAAATGAAAGCATTCTTCATTTCGCGGATGCACAGGGTAGGTAGGTGCCAGAGTAAGCGAATATTTTGTTCGGGTTGGGGTCCCGCGCAGAATTGACGTCACTTAAATTGACGCCAGCATGGCGAGTGAAACCCATTCTGCGCGGGACCCCAACCTGAACAAAATATTCGCTTACTCTGGCACCTACCGTAAACTCGAGCCATGACATCTAATGCACGAACGCCTTCATGTCCGGGAACTAACGTTCCCTTTTTTCTTGCACAGAATTTCTTTGTTCTTTTGTCCAACATGAAATACCTTGGTACCTCGGGATAGGAGGGTTCTAGCAAACATATTTTCGTAGCAAAGTAGGAAAAACGCTGTCAGGGTTGCGTTTGGCGGATGATCAGCTCTTCCACGGGCATTATCTGACGTGAAATAAACCCGCTGACCGTTCTTTAGATGGACTGCCAGGTGAACGACAGCCGGGTACTTATCATGTATTTTGAAAATCAGTATCCTCCATACGGCTTCGCTGCTACTTAAATAACGCCCCATTTGATACTGCTCAACTCAACGTCATTTGAAGCGCTCCCATTCTCAAAACCAAACACAGCCATGTCACTGTCTTTGTTGACATATTTGCATATCTATTTGATAGATCTGACTGAGTTGCAATATTTAACGTTAATGTGTGCTGCAAACATATTAACTCAATACTGCATAACCATTCGGATTGAATGATAACATAAAAGGTTATGGAAACATATCTAATATTTACAATCCTCTCTTACATAAAGACACCCATCCTTACTATAGCTTGAAAATCACAAAAGACAGAATACGTAGCAAAAACAGAAACAAGAATAAAAACAAAGAAGCCTTGGACACCTTCGTTAATACTATCAACCATACAATCACCCATCATGAAATTTTCAAATATTAGGTTGTCCCGAAAGTTTTGTCCGTTTTTTCAACCTATCATAAAAACGCGTAGAACGAAGATAGGGAAACGCTCTAAGCACTATCCGACGCATCCTTTCCTTCTCTTTCTAAGTGTCAAGCCCACATGCCGATTAATCTTTTGTTCACTGAGATAAACGCCGAAATTTCGAACCCATGGTTTTTACTATGTTCAGGTTTGGCAATTTTTTACAACCTTTATTTTTGACTTTCGGAAAAGCTTTGGCAACATTTAGATAGAGCAAACAAAGGGCTATATAATTCAATTTTGCGGCATCTATAGTCAGCCTTGAAATTTTTTTAGAATTATTTTTCTGATGCTATCAAATTCCACTTTTGGTGATGCCAAAAGCCAGAGATCATGAAACGGCGCACAACGGTGTTATTCGATGCAGCTTTTCCTCCTCTTTCTAGTGAGTGTATTTTCTCTCCAATTTGCGTGGTCTTTGGCGATAAAATTTTCATAATTCCTGAATTTGACCTCACCCCAGCGTGTACACGTAAAATGCAAAATCTTATATTTCGAAGCGGTAAACGCTCATTTGCTTCGTAAATATAGTGAATAATCGTAATCGGTTTTTGGAAGCTTCAAAATCCGATGATTTGTTAGTGTTCGAGGCGTTTCTGTATTTTAGAACTTCGCAAAAGTGAAGAATTTTGAAAAAAATTATCTTTAAAAATATTGAAAAGCCAGCTAGATATGCCAAATAATTGCATTGCATTGCCCTTTGCTTGCTCTATCTGAGGGCTATCAAAGTTCTTCTAAAAGTTGAAAATGGAGATTGTGAAAAATTGTCAAACTTGGACATAATAAAAACCATGTGTTCGAAATTTCGGTGTTTATCTCGATGAGCAAAAGAGTAATCGACATGTGGGCTTGACTTTTAGAAAGAGGAGGAAAAGGTGCGTCGGGTAGTGCTTAGAGCGTATCCCTATCTTTGTTCCACTTATTTTTATGATAGGTTGAAAAAACGGACAAAACTTTCGGGACAACCTAATATATTCATTCTTTAAAGAAAAACTTCACAAAACAAATAGTCCTGGCATCCTTTGATTGCGAATTTCTAAACAAAATAGAACGAAATAGAAAGGCAACTACCTTAAGTATTTTATGTAAATATATGTTCTATAAATGTTAAAGTCGAATACATTCACAACATACTAGATCAAGTTAATTTGAATACAGTCATTAATAGCACCTATATAAAGAATATTTTAGAAAACACTAACGTAAAATACAACCCCTGTAGACTGGTATACATGTATAAAGAACCAATATCACAAAAAATCTTCAACTACAATTCTATTCTCAATAAACTTGATATAAATAGACTAAAACAAATTCTTTCAAAAAATTGCAAATGTAAAGAACTTGGTCAAGAAAAATATTTGACAGTGACCACGGACATATAATTACTGGAAATCTGAATGTAATCAAAGATAAATGTTTGCAATCAATAATGAGTAAAGGCACTAAATATAGACTGCAACACAGCACTAATAAAAAAGAAGTACTTGAATGGATTTATGCAACTGTAAAAAGAATTATAAATACCTACATCAAAAAATACAAATTAAGTAATGAGAAACTCATCAACATAAAGGAATTCCTTTCGAAAAAATTCTTACATAAATTGAAACCACTTCTCTACAAATCAAGATTAAAAAGCAAACATAGTTATGATTTCAATTCCAAATACTTTAAAGATCTAAGAAATAATTTTGTGATATGTCCATTAGATAAAGCTAGCAATAATTTTGGTCTGATATGTATCAAATTTTATATACAAAAGTTGATGAATGAACTAGGTATCAGTTCAATAGGACCAAATTTACAATTTTCAAAAAATCCAACATATGACATATATACAATAGAAAATACTGCTGAAATTATCGACAGACACAAACTTTTTTGCAATACCAACAAATTGCACATAGAAGAAGTTAATAATATTCCTCTCATATATGCAGTTCCAAAACTACACAAAACACCTGCTAAATTCAGATTTATAACTGGTGTTACACACAGCAGTATCAAACCATTAGCTATAGATTTGAAAATGATTTTCACATTCATTAAGAATCATTTCAAAAATACTTGCAAGCCATAAAAAACAGAAATCACAATTTTAATGGATATTGGGCTATAAATAACATCGACATCAGCAAAAATTTAACAAATATCAACATGAAAAATATGAAGATTTTCTCAACTGATTTTACAAATATGTTCACAAGCCTACCACACAACATTATAAAATCCAATATAAAAGAACTTTCAAAGTTATGTTTCAACAATGCAAATGAAAAATACATTATAATTAATGGAAACAACAACATTTATTACAGCAGCGATACAACACATCTAAATACAAAAACCAAATTTTACACATTAGTGGATCCACTATATTTAGTAGACTATATTCTAGATGATAGTTTCTGTCGCTTTAGCATTTATACCTTAAAACAAAAAGTTGGAGTTCCTCAAGGTGGTAACTTTAGCCCATTATTAGCAGATCTTACACTTTCCTGGTACGAATATAAGTATTCCATTAAAAATATCAAGAACAATTCCCAACTACCATATAGATATATGGATGATTTATTACTTATCCATAACATGGAAGAAAATACTATCCATAAGTTGGTCGAAAAGATTTACGACTATAAACTTCAAATAGAAGCTACACACTTAAATACCCAAAGCTGTAACTATCTCGATTTGAATGTTGAAATAATAAACAATAGATTGATTACAAAATTGTATAATAAAACCGATTACCCTAAAATCCCGCCAATAAGTCCGGACTTAACTATTTTTTGACACAAAAAATTGATTTAAAAAATCGCCCTCTGCGCTGCCAGAAGTCTAGCAGATCTGCTGCGGTCTGATGGAATTCATCTGCTAGACTTCTGGCAGCGCAGAGGGCGATTTTTTTAAATCAATTTTTCGTGTCAAAAGATGCAGATAAGGCCGGACTTATCGGAGGGATTTTAGGGTACTTTGATTTTAACGTTAAAAGATTCATACATTCTACATCTAGTATCTCATTCAATATTAAAAAGGCAACCATATATACAGAAACTCTTAGAATAGCAAGAACATGCACATACTTAAACGATTTTCTACAAAAAGTCTCACAACTTAGAGATATACTCCTTGAAAATGAATATGACATTGATACAATGTCATCCTCAATTTTCAAATGCCTAAATAGAAATAGATTCATACTATATAAATATAATATATTCAATGACAAATTCATGAAATTTTCAAAGTAAAAAATATAATGGATTATAAAATATCAATAAAAATTATAATCAACCGAGATATATGAAACAAAGTATAAATGATATATTCAACACAAATGATAACACAATCAGAATCACAGGTGCGATAGTGTGGGACTTTTCTCACCCCCTCTTCACCCCTGAGCGGGGACCAAGGTGACTCCCTTCACTAAAAGCCGAGAAAGAAATCAACAGTGAGGTTGAAGGTTAAGCAAAGGAGATATTTGTACGTAAATTGTCAGTGCATAGGAAAGGAAGAGTCTGTTGAAAAAAGTGCTTGGTGACGGGTGTGAGTAGTGATTTTTGGAGATTTTCGGGTTTTTGACATAAAAAAATTCATAACTTTTGTAGATGAACACCTTTTACGGCGAGATGGTAACCATTAGAACCGCCTCGTCCTCTGCTTTCAGAAAATATACAGGCTGTTCAGGATCCATAAAAAAAGTGCTTGGGTGAAGGGTGTGCTTAGTGATTTTTGAAGATACTCGATTTATTATCAATAAAAAAATTCATAACTTTTTAGATAAACATCTTGTACGCCGGGATGGTCACCGCTGGAACCGTTTCGTCCTCCGCTTTCAGAAAATATATAACTTGCCCGGGGTCCGTTAAAAAAAGTGCCGGGTGAAGGGTGGGTGAGACTTTTATAATGGGAGTGCTCAAGTAGACGCCTTTTTACAATGGTAAAAAAAGCCTGTACTTGAGCACTCCCATTATAAAAGTCTCACCCACCCTTCACCCGGCACTTTTTGTAATGGATCCCGGGCAAAGTATATATTTTCTGAAAGCAGAGGACGAGTCGGTTCCAGCGGTGACCATCCCGGCGTACAAGATGTTCATCTAAAAAAGTTATGAATTTTTTTACGATAAAAAATCGAGTATCTTCAAAAATCACCAAGCACACCCTTCACCCAGGCACTTTTTTGAAAGGATCTCAGACGTGCTATATATTTTTTGAAAGCGGAGGACGAGGCGGTTCCGATGTTTACTATTTCCTTGCACCAGCTGTTCATCTGCAGTAGTCACGGATTTTTTTATTCGGAAAACAACGGATCTTAAACACGCTGGATTCTGAGAGCGGAGAACGAGGAGGTTCTAATGGTGACCATCTCGCCGTGAAAGATGTTCATCTGAAAAAGTTATGAACTTTTTTATGTTAAAAACTCGAAAGTCTTTAGAAATCACTAAGACACCCTTCACCCAGGCACTTTTTTTGACGGACACCAGGCAATGTAAATATTTTCTGGAAGCAGAAAACGAGGCGGTTTCAATGGTGGCCATACCGGCGTAAATTATGTTCATCTTCAGAAGTTACGGATTTTTCTATCCTAAAAACTCGAAAATATCCAGAAATCACTACACACACTCTTCACCAGGCACTTTTTCAACAGACTCCAGGCAAACTATATATTCTCTAAAAGCAAAAGACAAGATGGTTTTGAAAACATTTACCTTGATGACGTTGCTATTCATCTACAGAAATTACGGATTTCTTGAAAAGAATTCGTAAATGCTCAAAAATTGTCTAACTCTTTCCGAAACAAATGTTCTCGCATGCACATCAACTATGGTAATTCGAACCAGGCAGGGCGATGTAGAAAAGGGAAAAGGAAATGTAAAAAAATACAAGGTGCTGGTCAGAAATATAATTGTATGCTAATCCAGCAGCGTATCACTTCACATTTCAGAAAAAACAAACGTGATGGTAAGGAATTGGAAATTATAAACTTTGACTGGGAAAATGATGGCTCCCCCTCCGTCGACATTTTACGATTTCTTTACCAAGTAAAACACCCTTCACCCTGGAGGAGTTGCGACCACTGTGACCCCCTTTACCTGGAGGAGTCATTCTCACCTTATCGCACCTGTGATCAGAATAAACAAGTTAAGACAAGTCCATTCTTATTTTGCAACACAGAAGATCATGCGACACAAAAAAGAACTGGACGACAACTGAAGTATAGATGTTGAGTTTTACAATTTTGTATAAAAAATTTTCTTAAAATCAAACTAAACCCTCTCTCCTTACTGAAGAGTCCCGGAGAGGGTCTAGAACTCAAAACTCCGTCTAAGGAAAAGGACGAAACGGAGACGAACATATATAAAATTGTTTTTTCTTCAAATTAGAGAGAAGAGGAGTGTGTGGCACTATCCATCTGTTATCAAATTCTCTGTGCTGTCCATCTACTCTGAGCCACCTCCTCCTTCTTGCGGACTTCGCCTTCTGTACAGAGGATACCCGTCAACCGCAGTACGTGTTTCTCAAATCATCTCTCGCGGATAACGTTTAGTACACTGTCCGTTTTCCATGCATGATGATAAAGGATTCAAAGGCCCACATGGGCCATGTACCATATTCTTAGAGGAAACGTCGAACAAAATAGGGTCTGCTGACCATTTGGCAGCTCGGCCGATATCACGTCGTCTACTTGCGTTGGACGGATTTTTTTAGCCATACCAGAATATGAAAGTGTGGAAGCCCCCTTTTGTGTCATTTGATGGTATACATCGAACACTGTGTTTCACCGTAAATGTGGGTTTTAGTGATTACATCGAAAGTTTGATCAATTTCTGCTCAAAGACTCTCGCTGTCAGATCGTTTCTGTCGGCTGCGGATTGATCTGTTAGAGCTCTCTCGTATTTCAATCTACGTGGGATTACATGTGAAAGTAATGGAAAGATCGGGACGTTTAAACTTGCGAACGTATGACATGGCACCTTGCGCATATTCATACATTTGCCTTGGGCTTCCAGTGAAAGTGGCAGGGAGTATCACCTACTAAGATCTGCCACATTTCCGTCGTTGACTTCAGCGTTTCGCAAGTGGATATAGTCTTCCGATCGCAGCTACTTGTTTTAGGTTAAAATGACATCCATCTTGCCCCTGGCAAAATATGAGCGGATATTGAAGAGCATCATACGATCTATGCGTGTCAGCAATGCGTTGTAAATTGTCACTCCTCTTTTTCATGATAATACTAGTTGGCTTCCCCGGTCCAGACCGGGCCATTGTTCTCCTGCACTGCGAGCAATCCCCCCCCCCTTTTATATGTTATGGATAACTTACCCTGGAACATCCGCTTCGAAACCCGCATCCTCCTGATCCTGAAATGAAAATGAGCTTCACCGCCTTCCTTTACATGACTATGGCAAAATGCTTGATCAAACATGATAACCCTTCAATTCCTCAGAGAAAGGTAAACAAATCAATAAGTCGATAGAAGGACTGAATCGCCGCAAAAAGTAGCCTAAAACCATCTCCGGGGTCGAAAACATCTGTGTACAAACTTTCAGCCTAATCGGTTGAGCGGCGCGCGTTTCTATAATTCACATACCCTCCAAACAGACAATTTTTGAGTTATATATATACCAGTGCGTCACCTCTGCTTCGCAGAGGCTCGCACTGGCCCTATGCTCTGTATGCCTTACTCATTCCCGCATAACAATGACATTGAAACTCACCGCGCTATGTAGGCTATCACGAATAATTCGTAAACAACTACTCATTCGTAGAGGTCTTCCATGTGAGATCGGTATTTTCGCGCGGATAAAATCTTTCCCAGAAGAACAGATGCAAATTCGAATGGGCTTTTGGAATTTTTATGGCTTGGTAGTCGCCGTAAGGACAATAGACATAGTGGGTACACCTCTGTGCAAAATTCTTCTCAAATAATCAGGTAAAATCTTGAAAATTTGACCGTTTACACAGCGAATGCTTTTTGGCGCTGTTTTCGTAAAGTAGTAGACTTTTTATTACTTTTTTAGGCTAACGTCCATGGCTTGCACATTAGCTTGTCAAATATATAATTAACTCTGCAAAAAGTAGTACTACGGACCCAAATTTGCTGGCCAGAAGCCAAGTGGATCCGTTTGACGCGCAATTTTCAATGGATCCACTCAACGGATCCGCTCATGCTTTTGTATAGTGAGGTTTCATGCTGGTAGCGTGCGCTGTGCAAAATTTGGGCTCAGGACGTTGGCTGGAACACGCTCTACGAATTTCGTGACAGACAGAGATTCACACACACACACACACACACACACACACACACACACACACACACACACACACACACACACACACACACACACACACACACACACACACACACACACACACACACACACACACACACACACACACACACACACACACACACACACACACACACACACACACACACACACACACACACACACACACACACACACACACACACACACACACACACACACACACACACACACACACACACACACACACACACACACACACACACACACACACACACACACACACACACACACACACACACACACACACACACACACACACACACACACACACACACACACACACACACACACACACACACACACACACACACACACACACACACACACACACACACACACACACACACACACACACACACACGCAGACAAACGTAAACAACCCTTAGCCCGTTATTATAAGTTACCAGTGCATCACCTCCGCTTCGCGGAGGTTCGCACTGGCACTCCTATCCATATGCCTTTCTCATGTTCGCATAATGATGACTTTGAAACTTACCGCGCGATGCTGAACATCATAAATGAATTGTAAACAACTGCTCATTCTCAAAGCATCTCCACGTAATGTCGGTAATTTTGAGAAAGAATTTTTTTTCGCAAAGGAACACCTGCAAATTCGAATGAATTACCGAATTTATTTTGGCTTGGTAGTCATCATAAGGCTAGTAGTCACTTTGGGCTACATTTCCGTGCAAAAATCTTTTCAAGTTTGAAGTTAAAACCTTGCCAAATCGACTATCTACGCGATCACTACTTTTTGGCGCTGTTTTCGCAGAAAAGCAAACTTTTTGAGCATTTTTCGGGGTTAGAATTCATGAGGCGCAGATTTACTTGTCAGGCAAATCATGGCTTTGCAAAAAATTCAAATCTGGACTCAGTTTTGCCTGCTTAGAGCCGTGTGGATCCGCTTGACGCACTATTTTTGTGACATCAACGCAATGGATCCGTACGAAATTTTGCATGATGGGCCTAGATGCTGGCAAGGTGCTATGACCAAAACTTCAGCCCAAGACATTTGCTGGAACTCGTTGTATGAATTTCGTGACAGACAGACGTACACACATACACACAGACAAACAGACGTAAACACCCTTAGCCCGTTATTATTAAGTCATAGATGATAGAGATCACGTCTATCACTGTTGATGATTTCTCTATCATCAACCATTGATGACTTTCCCTCATACCCGGGTGCCGTAGCTCATTAGCCACTCAACGCATGTCAGTGGTGTTCTGCAGTCCTCACTCGGCAGGTTTAAGGTGAGCTGTCTATAGGCATTCACAACTTTCCCTTTTCCTGTGACGATAGGACAACTGGAGGGTAGATTTCATTTACTGCTCACTTTTTGGGCTCTGAAGAAGGCGATTCAGCCGAAACGTAAGCCTAATAAAAGAGTTGTAACAATCTTGGTCAAGGCTTAACAATTGCACATAAGGATTGATGACTCTATATTCTGTATAGCCTTCGGAGTCCCCGTAGGCTAAATGGTGAGCTACTCACTCTCGAGTATATAATCACTCAAGAGTGAGTGGTACCCGTGCGCCAGGAGTGTAGCCAATCGGCGGCATCTCCTTTTAAGCACCAACTCGTGGACACTGTACCCTGTATTCGGTTCAGCTCCGTCTTCCTTCGTATATATATACCAGTGCGTCACCTCTGCTTCGCAGAGGCTCGCAATTGCTCTACTATCTATGTGCCTTACTCATTCTCGTAAAATCGTGACACTGGAACTCACCGTGCTATGCCGACTACCACGAATGAAATGTAAACAAACTACTCATTTAGAAAGCTTTTTCACGTGAGATCGGTGATTTCGCATGGAAAAAACTTTTCGCAGGAAGACAAATGCAAATTTGAATAGGTTTTTGAATTTGTCGTGGTTTGATAGTCGCCATAAAGACAATAGTCACCGTGAGCTACATCTCTGTGCGAAAATCTTCTCAAATGCTTTTTAGAACCTTGGCAAATTGACCATTTACGCAAGCAATACTTTTTGGCGCCGTTTTTGTAAAGTAATGGACTTTTGGTCACTTATTTGGGCCTAAGTTCATGGCTTGCACATTTACTTCCCATAAACACCCACCATTCTGCAAAAAGTGGAATTACGGACCCAATTTTGTGGGCCAAATGCAAAGCGGATCCCTTTGAAGCGCAATTTTCAAAAGACTACCCAACGAATCTGCTTGTTCTTTTGCATGTCGGACTTTCATACCAGTAGCAAGTGCTATGCAAAATTTGAGCCCAGGACGTTGGCTGGAACACGCTCTACGAATTTCGTGACAGACAGACATTCAGACACACACACACACACACACAAAACACGTAAACACTCTTAGCGCGTTATTATAGTAGGATAAGAAGCCTCCGAATGTATTAGAGGTTGCTCCCCGGTCCACACCGGGACACCTCGTAATCGCTCTCAACTAATCTACGCCAGTGTGAATAAACGTTCCACACAACTTCGTCCACCCTACTTCACTTGGTACACACCAAATTGGTGCATCGTCCAGTGAACTTCCTTACATTTCCCCTCGGAAACCAAGGCCTACAAAACCCGCGTGGCAGGGCACTGAATAATGAACCTCTCGTTGC
This sequence comes from Cylicocyclus nassatus, assembly GCA_958299035.1. Taxonomy (NCBI): domain Eukaryota; kingdom Metazoa; phylum Nematoda; class Chromadorea; order Rhabditida; family Strongylidae; genus Cylicocyclus; species Cylicocyclus nassatus. The sequence goes on along the minus strand of CATQJL010000223.1, from coordinate 55,133,905 downwards.
GCGTTCTTTTTGTAAGAGACCCGAGAGTAGTAAAAAAAACATTGTTGAGCAACACCACTGAATATTGACACCCTCCCGAGGGCTAAAGAAAACAGTTGGTTCCACAACTTCTCTGCAAATTGAACCTCTTTCGCGAGCTCTTTTCGTAAGAGATCAGAGTGTAGTAAAGGACCAGCTGGCAGGTAACACTATTGAATATTAAACCTCTCGTTGCGCGCTCTTTTCATAAGAGACCCGAGAGCAGTAAAGAATAGTCGGTGTAAAACTCCACTGCAAATTGAATTTCTTTTGTGAGCTCTTTTCTAAAGAGACCAGAGGGTAGTAAAGGACCAGCTGGCAGTAGCTAATCACTTAATTTCTGAGAACTTCCTTTGCGCGCTCTTTTCGTAAGAGATCAGGGATTGGGTAGAATTTTGTTTAGCAAAACACCACCACAATTTGTGAAACTCTTTTCGCGCTCCTTTTCGTAAGGAACCAGAGAGTGAATCAGTTTGTGTGTGCACTTCCAATCTCACTCATCTCTTCGCGAGTCCTGCAAAGGAACCAGAGTTAGAAAAAAGAGATTTCAACGGAAGAGAGAACAAGTCAAGAACCAAAATTCTTACTTGTTAAGCTTCGAAGTTCCACCAAGAACTCAAGCTCTCAATCCTTACGGTACAGGTTCAACACACCTTACCGTACAGCACAGCGTTTAAGCCAACTAGGCACGCTTGCTGACAGCTAGTAGAAGCTCGGCACTCAATTGCCGGCTCACTAAACGACTTCCTCGCATCTCTCAAGGACAGTTGTCATAAAAGATCAGCCCTGCTGAAAACACAGAAGCTATAGCAAAACAGCTTTCTGTGAATTGGAAAGAAGATAAAAGAAGACACAAGGGCCCGTAGTAATCCACCCTATCAGGCATATCTTGCCGTCAGCTCGCCCTGACGTCGACCTGAGGTCGCCAGGATTTTTAGACTGGCTACGGAGACAACCAAATCAGACAAATCGCCTATTTTTTGGTGTGATAGTTTAGTTTTACTATCAAAATAATATGAGAATTGAAAGAAAATCCAAAAAATGTCCTCGTTTGCATGTTATTGGGCTCAAATTCTGAACCTGCCGGCAGGTTCACGATCTATTTTTGTCGAAATTTGAGATGCCATCTCGCCCTCAACCTGCCGGCATCTCGCCCGCAGGTCAGAGAGTATACAAAATAGTGTGTATTTTTTGGAGTGCAACCTGCCGGCATCTCGTCGTGCCCCTACCACGTCGAGATGCCAGCAGGTTCTTGACATATGCATATTGCAAATTGTTTTTAATGCGGTTTTTCAGTGTTTTTTCTTTTTTCTGTTCTGAATTGAAGCATGTTTACATATGTACAACAGATTGAAAATGTTGAATAACAGCGCAACAGGAAGTTGTGCTGCTTATCTTCAAGAAAAATACTCTTGAAGCGTTCATTTCAAATTTTTTTAAAGCATGAATGCTTTATTCATTTTCTCTCCTTTATGTTTGGTAGATTTCATTATCACGCAGTTCTCATCAAAAAACAACCCTCTGTTTTCTTCCTCAGTAACACAAAATGTTTTTCGTCAATTGTGTCTTCCACGCGATATACTCACCTTACTGTTCATGTTTTCAGAAGTACATATCTATGTATCTAACTATGTATATGGTGGTGTATGATGGTTTTTTTTGTGTGTTTACCGTATGTGGGAGCAACCATGCTTACAAAACGTGAGGAGGATACTCGGCAAATCGGCGCTATTCCGCTATCCGGGCCCCAGAATTTTTTTTTGCCATGGATTTCGCTCAAACTCGGGCCAGGGGGATTATCTGACATGCTGATCACGAATATCACATTTTCTCCGCAGGAAAACGCCTCCCTTTAGGGTTACGGAAGGTATACGGTAAGGGGTCAAAATCGTAGATTTCGCTGAAACTTGGCTCAGGGGGTTGTCTGGCATGCTGATGCCAAATATCACTGTGGTTTTGAACCGTAGCGTCATTTTCTCAAGTTACGATAGTACGCGGTGGGTGTAAGAAATAGGTTTGTCTGAAACGAGTGTACGGCGATTCGGACAATCGTGAAGCTTTGCACACACGACCACCGCCGCGCGCTACACACCCTGCTGCGGCTTTTGCCTAAGCAAAGCACAGGGGAAAGATACATTTGTCGAATTGTGATTTCGACCCCTAGCGTAAACCTACCGTAATCATGCAGGGAGACGTTTTCGTGCAGAGAAAGTGTGACATTTCCAATCAGCATCGAATAACCCCTCTGTGCGAAGTTACAGCGGATTTTGAGATTTTGACCCCCTACCGTATACCCATCTTAACCCGACAAGACGACGCTACGGTACAAAAGCAATGTGATATTCAGCAAAATCAGCGGCCCGAATAACCCCCCTACACCGATTTTGAGCGAAATCCACGATTTTGACCCCCTACCGCATGCCTACCGTAACCCTGCAGGGAGGCGTTTTCCTGCCCAGAAAATGTGATACTCGTGATCAGCATGTCAGCTAATCCCCCTGCTTCGAGTTTGAGCGAAATCTGTGCCAAAAAAATTTTCAGGCCCGGATAGCGGAATAGCGCCAAAAAAATCCTATGGAGGTCTGTAGTGGAGTCTTTCAGACATGTCGAATGTTGTTTTATTGGAAATCCGTTGGAAATGTTCAAAGGTTCGGGAGAGAAGTGCGAGACATCTTTGCGCTAATACCTGAACTTTATCGCTTCTATGTATCTGTGAGTTATATGCTTGTTACTTGAGTGATCGTACTTGTTATAGTAAAATTCTTCTCGAAATGCAAGGCTTTTAGGTTGACCCATGGTGGCTGTTTCTTGGACCTTCAACTATAACTACCGTTAACCGCTTGTAAGGATGCGCTACCCACCTCTGCACTTGCAACCAAGGAAGAAAAGCCCAATCGGAAGAACTTCCGCTTCCTAGGTAAACTGTTGAAAGATACGTACCAAACTTGATTGTTCTGGGAGTAAACGTACAAATGTTTATTCTTCCTTTATGTCAGGACATGCATGCTTAGCATGCAACTTGCTAGTAGAAAGCTAATGGCAAATAGTGCTTGGTCACTGTTCAGCTCATTCCGCAATCACAGATCAGTACGCTTTGCTTTTATGTTTTTGATTTTAGTGAAAAAATTGGAATTTTTGTGTTTCTTGCTTTTTAAAGCACAGTGTTCGACCAAGGTTGTTGTGATTAGTATTTTCGCGCAAAAATGTGTCAAAAATTTGATCGAGTTTTCTATTTAGGTTTCGAGTAGAAGAACTCAGCACATACGAGAACGATGAACCGCTATGCACAATGGAGGAATGTAGGCATCTTTTTCTATGACTTTGCGTTCTATTGTATCACAAACTTGGTCGTCACTGCCTTTGTTCGCTTTTTCTTTCTTACATTCGGCTTTTGAGAAAGTGAGCATGTTTGATTTCACGTCTAGATTACCTCAGGACCTTGCTATTATGCAGCAGCGCCTCATTTTCGCGTGGTCCTATGTGAAGCTTAGGCCGCGTCTGCGGACGTTCATCTGGGGCCTCGGGCAGGGTTCATGCGATTTCATCGTCGCGACTGGTCGCGACAAGACAACTGTAACAATATGATTGCATGCCGTTCTTGTATTTCGGTTGTGATAATTAGTCACGACTAGTCGTGTTGCAAAACATAACCGAAATACAAGAAGATCGGCATGCAATGACATTTCAAGGAGCTCTGTCCGAGGCCTAAGGGTGCCTTCATACCGCGTCGCAGCCGCCAGCAGCCCGTAGTCGCTGCTGGCCGCTTTTGTCTAGAGGCGCAAAATCGCCAAGTTCTTACTATACTTTGAGTGTTTCTGCCCGTGCTTTCCATCTTCCACGCTTGTTTGTTCCTATCGCTATGTGCAGTTGGGCTCTCAGACAGAATATCCAAGATAAGCCCTGATAGCCAAAGAAATGACTGAAGCAGAGCCATACTTAGAAAACAAGCAGATAGCACACCTGCAGAAATTGGACGCATCTAAAGTCGGAAAAAATCACATCTAGAAGAAACTTTGGCGAACTGTGGCTCAATTGCGAAAGGGAAACTGAGCACCATTAAGATAACCAATCTAAGGCAACAAGATAATAACAACAAGACACAAGTTTGCTATATGAGATCGAATTGCATACGGCGACAACAGGAAAGAAAAAGCGTGGAGGACGAAAAGCGTGGGCGGGTGCACTCAAAGTGGTAAGAATTTCAAGATTTTGCGCTTCTATGACGAAAGCGCGGCGGCTGCGTGCTGCTAGCGGCTGTCACTGGCTGCTACGGGCTGCTAGCGGCGGTTGTCGGCGCGGTATGAAGGCATCCTAAGCGTCTTCCCAAGTTCAGAGAGCGCCGAATTTATTTGCTGAGTCTTTTACCGTTTACGGTTGGCCGGTTCGCTCATAACAAATCAAGAAGTGATCAAGCGAGTGAGTCTCGCGCTTGCTTTGAAATGCGATCGGCTCATTCATCTAAAACGCATGGAGACAAGTCTGCAGACCTGGGGTAGGTTCGAGGGCCGCGCGGACCGAGCAGAACTCATTGAGACAGCTTAATAATGGCTGGCCATGCCGTTTCCCTTAAATTTTTTGAAAATTTTGTAGATGTTGCTCATTGGGTTTCTTGCATGTGAGTGTCATGCTTTTCAGACCTGGAAGTACTGCTCAATAATTTTTCAAAAAGAATTTTTCTAAATCTGATTTCTTTCTCTGTTTCCAGATTCTCCGCACATGTTTCCCGAGCAAGAGGTTGAAGGAGTTTCCAGGAGGGGTCCAAATCCGGACAACAATCGAGGTTTGGAGTTCCTCGCCGTGCACACTGCACTTTTATTTCTTAACGAGTTTCGATTGATACATATATGCAGCTTTTTCTTCAAAAATTTATCATTACTCTTCGTACAATCACACATGTATTCGTTGTCGCACGAACTGGCCTGCCGAGCGCGCGAGGCATGGCTGGAGTGTTAACAAGCGCAGTGTTTATGATTGCAAGGTTGAGTTACCTTGTCGGATCTTCCACGTTACTTTCGGGTTAGACTCAGACGCTGTGAGTTTAAGTCTCTCGTGTGTTTGCACATTTAAGAAACAACAAGATCATATGCGGGGAGATTCACTTGCTTTTTTCGTCTGTATCTCTGCAATGTCGAGATTAAATATCTTTTGAGCGAATTCAATTGCTCAGTTCCGTATTTATACACGTCGGGCTCGCGTACTCCGCAATAATGGCCAGTCCGTGCGGTTGATGACTCGAGGAAAGCTCGGTCCTTGGCTTTTCTGCGGTTCCTGTTAGATGTATCTCAGTGATATAAGCAGACAGTTATCCGCATTTGAAGCAGACAATTATCCGTTTGAATGAATTCGTCGTTGTCAGCATCGCCTTCCTAGATGCTTTTCGATAAATAGTTGCAATGTTGGGTTTTTGTTGTTTTGCTACTGCTATTGCTTGTTATTGCTTAAAAAAATTGGCTCGTTTGGGCTTTGCTCCCAGCTGATATGGCTGTCGCAATCTGGCAGCGCTATAGTGTGATGTTTGCTAGCAACTGTGTTCAATTGGCTCGGTAGCATTACGCCAAAAGGGCATTACCAGTAAATCACCCTTACCTTCTACCTTAGAGGGCACTGCGAGCCGTGAGGTATACTAAAGTTTTGTAGTGATTGCTCATTTCCAAACAACGATGATCATGTTTCTAAAGGATGTTCGTCGACGACTGCCCCAACTAGTGCAATTACACTACCGCGGCCGTGGTTTTTTTGGAGCCTTTCCAGCTTGACAGTAGGACAGAACAGGGAAAGGACAGGGATGCTGCGAGCTACCAAATCCCCGCGCGCTGCAGCGTACTGTCAAGCTGGAAAGGCCCCAATAAGCGCATGCCCAAGGTGGTGTAATTGCACGAGTCGGGGCTCTTTCATCGTGGGAACTTCTACGCGCATGTTTCGCTTACATCAGTCGCCTTCGTCTCGGACTAGCATTTGCGTCAAATCCCACAGGATTGCAGTTTATGGAGAGCTGAGCTTTTTTGAATGGAAGTGCTTTGGAGTTGCTTATATTGTTAGCGAAAAGGCTAATGTGTTCTCTTCAGTTCTTGACAGAAACGCAATGACCTGGGGCAGGATGTCCGTCTACACATGTGAAGGAAGATAAGCATCTTCTTTTATCAGTTTGTTTTTTGAACTAGAAGAGGTGCTAGCTTTTTTGCTTCACATTATGTTGAAAATGAGTTCACTCATATTATTCATGATTGAGACTAGTCTGATGAAGTACCGTTTGCTTAGCGCTTGGGCACTCGCGGCTGCATCCCCTCGCATGGAGCTTGTCTCGCATCTGCGGACGTAGCCTCTAGGCATTTTCCAAACCGAAAGGCGATTGAAATATGGTAGGCGTGGGAAAATGCATCGAGATGTTCACGGATGGGCAATCTTCAGGCGAGACGGTCGCGCAGACCCGAGCTTCTTGCGCAAACGACCCGCCTTGAGGATAGCCTACAGCGCATTTTTTAGGTCTTCTCTAGGTGGGGTCATACTTCGTTTTGTTATCGCAAAAGCGATGCCGAATCAGCGATGTCGAATTGTGGCTCCTTTCCAGCGAGATGACTACTTGAACAAAATGAGGTCCTTTTTTATTACGCAGTTTCGATTTCAAATCAACATTTCTCATAGTTCTGTGCCGATATTTTCTCCATATTTTTTAACTGTGTAACATATAACGTGGAGGTTCGTAAAGATTGTGGGTCGCATCTGTAAGAAACGCCTCACATTATATCGTTCCAGAGCATGTAGGGTTTCTTTCGGGATCCGTCGTACTTCGCCGAGAAAAGTCCAAAAGCGCTCAAAGAAGCCCAAAAAGCCCGAAAGCGCTAGAAAGAGCCGGAACGCAGAAACGAAGTTTTGTTAGGATTTTGACATTATTTTGATGTGCAGACGGCAGAAAATCAACTAGAAGACCGGCTGCAGTCAACACATGCCTTAGCGTCAAAACTTGCAAGGGGCGTTGCGGCTCTTTCTGGCTCTTTTAGGCTTTTAGGGCTTTTCGGGCTTTTTTCGGCTTTTTTGGGCTTTTTCGGCTTCTTCGGGCTCTTTTGGGCTTTTTTCGGCGAAGTATGACGGGTCCTTAAGGCTTCAGGCAGAGTACATGCGATTTCATTTTCCTCTAGCTAACTAGCTATGTAGCTAGCTTAGCAGTCCACAGTGCGATTGAATGAACATGTTCAAGCAAGTTGACTGCCAAGCTTGATTACATCCTTTGGACTAGCGTGTAATGTACACGTGTAGTTCAATAACTAACCTGCTGACTCTCGTTGGCCAGAGAAGAGTTCTATCCCATCAGGTGCAGTGGTTTTGCGATCAATCTTACATTGCCTAATGGTATCAGGAAACCGCAGCTCACGGCCAGAACGTGAGCCTGTCGTGAGGTTCGCGAGCTCGCCGTCATGTCTTATGCCAACATGCGGGGTGGATTACTACGGGCCAAGGAGTATCAATACATGACGTCACTCCAACTTTTCAAGATCAGGATCAACAACGCCTGCAAACTGGTGAAATCCCACGGTCACAAATCGACACTATTGATGTTCCCTTCACATTCCCCACACTGAAAGATGAATGTGAGCAGTACATAAAAGAGAAAACGGGATTGATAACCAATCTTCTCAACTCTCTACAAAACGCTGTGAAGCTTCAAGAGACGCTGATTAACTCCGCAATCGAGTACATCAGCGCACGAAATGAGGAAAAAGAAGGAGACAAATTGATGATGGAGCTCAGCAAGCACTTAGAACTGGAATCACTTGATCTAGAAGTGACTGTAGTGCAATGACGAACAAGGATAGAATAAGAACAAGGCGCACTCCTGCACTGTGATGCTCCAAGCGTACCGAGTCAACCAAGCAGTGATAATGGACGAGCTTGGATTCCGGAACGCAACGAAAGGCAGATCAAAATACGAAAACCTCTGCTCAAAATCCCTACGTTTTCCCGAATTTTCAGAGAGTTCAACAGCTTCTGGACAGTCTTCGAATCACTTATCCACGCCGACGAGGAGCTATCCGACACGGACAAGTTCTTTTTTCTGAAACAAGCCTTGAAGGGAAAAGCAGCAGACACTCTGAGCAGCATTCCCGTCGTTAGAGAAAGATATTAGACAGCGATGAATGTCTTGAAAAAACATTTCGATCGCTTTGCCAACATGGCAGACAAATCATCAACGAGATCGAAAAACCACCCAAGGTCTCAGATGATCCGAAAGATTGCCGTGACACCTTTGAAGCAATCAACTCAAGGATTATCCACTTGGACGCTTGCGTTTATGTGGACAACCACATCCGCCTTATACCTGCCAGAGATACACCACTCCAAAAGCTCGGCGACGTGAAGCGACAAACCAAGGAGCGTGCTGGAGATGTTTTGCAAGAAACCAAAACTCGAATGCTTGTGCTAATATTGGAGTATGTCCTAACTGTAAGGGATCACACCACAGATTTCTTTGCATGCCAGAAGGAAGACAGCGCAGTGGATTCTTCGCACATTCCCGCGATCCTGCAGTAGACAATCATCAACATCCACCTCCTTGGACACAACGTAACATCAATCAGGATTGTCGCGAGACCAGTAACATGCACGTCGAACAAAGCTCGCACAATAAGCAAGGAATCCACATCTCAGACGTACTTCCGCTTGTCAACAATTAATGCGTTCTTCAAATCGCCTTAGCATTGATTTTCAACGAAGCAGAGTGGGATTATCAACCAACTTCTATGCTCCTTGAAGCTTCCAGTCCTTCAAACTACTTTGTTCACTACGTCTGGAATGGGCGAACACCAAGAGCAATTCAACTCATCTGAAGTGCAGATCACCTTAAAAAGTCTTCACAGCTCCGAGAAGCGCAAGAAGTTATCACTGCATACCAAGCAGAAGCTGACTACTGAAATGCAGACGGCAACTCTCACGGAAGCAGACTTGCGTTTTATCACTGATGAGAAGCTGATCATCGCTCAAGATACGCTTTCCCACAAAAGCGTTTCACCGGATCTGATCATAGGACAAGATCTGCTCAACCTCGTCATTCTGCACAAGGATGCGCAAGCTTCCTCCAGGCCTCGTTCTGACGCCAACCATCTTCGGATACGTTATATCTGGAACAAGCCGCGCCACTACTACAACTACAAGGTTCATCGGAGCTTTCGGCTGCATATCAACGCTACATGGAACAAAACCACAGCAGCTCCCTTCATCCAAAAGAAGACAATCCAGAAAAAAGCCGACGCTTGGAGCTTCCATCTTCAATGAAGCTCAAGCAGACAGACAACATTGGCTGAACACAATCCGTTTCCTAACAAACTCTTCCGACAGCTCTGTGATGATGTCGAATGGAATGACCACCACGTCGTCGTATCTTAGGAAACAAGCAGAGACAAGGATGACGAAGACAACTTCTGTCATGGGCAGACATGACAGAAGTTCACACCTTATCAAAACGACGCCTACTGAGAAGATGACCGTCAATCATCAAACGTCTTCTACTATCAATTCAAAATCAGCGAGGAGGATAAAGCGACGACGACGAGCAACGCCAAAAACGAAATTCGCCTCCATCAACCATCTCAACTGATTATACCATTGTGCATCACCTGAATTGAATTAATTTCGAGTGAATGTCTACATTACTTGCAGCTCTTATTCATAGATCATTATTTTGCATGTATAGGTTTCATTAACCTGCTAGTCAACTTTACATATGTCTAAACTTATCAAGACTTACCAGATCTCACTTTCCTCTAGCTCGCCCAGAGTGTTGATGATTTCTGTATCATCAACCATTGATGAACTCTATATTCTGCATAGCCTACGGAGTCCCCGTAGGCTAAATGGTGAGCTACTCACTCTTGGGTATCATCACTCAAGAGTGAGTGGTACCCGTGCGCCAGGAGTGTAGCCAGTCGGCGGCATCTTTTAAAGGCACCGTCCACCCAAAATCTCGAATTCAATGTTTTTGTCGCCTTCGGGTCTTCTGAAACCCCTGATTCCGAATATGGAGTCGAAAATCCGCGAAACCCCCAACAATCCCTGTTTCAACCCACTGCAACAAGCGCAAGCGAGATAAAGCATGCAAGTGGGCGGGGCGACCAGGGTCGCTCCGCCTACTTTGCTACTTCCGGAGCGGATTTCTCGCTCGAGAAGCAGTCTTTTACGGCGAAGCTTGGGGGTTTGCCCAATGTGGGGCGCACACTAGTATGCCATCATAATCTCGCCAACCTCCATTTTGGGTGGACGGTGCCTTTAAGCACCAACTCGTGTACTTTGCACCCTGTATTCGGCTCAGCTCCGCCTTCCTTCGTATATGTGGAGCCTCCGAATTTATTAGAGGTTGCTCCCCGGTCCACACCGGGACACCTCGTAATCGCTCTCAACTAATTTACGCCAGTGTGAATAAACGTTCCACACAACTTCGTCCACCCTACTTCACTTGGTACACACCAAAATCACATTCACCTTCAATTACAACCACTGCGACTTCGTTGACGGTGGGAGAATTAAAACGCCTTTCATGTTCATTACTCGGCCTTTCGTCTGCATGAATGACTACTTTATATTCATCTGTAGGCATTCTTCCAACGCCGTTTTGAACAGATTCACCAAATTATTGCATTGTTGTAACATTCTTTGTATACTGAGGACAATAGTGTTCTTCGTCCCCGGTATAATCGTATATCTGTGGCTGGACTGCAACTGCTCGTCAGTCATAGATTAAAGCTGGAGAAACCTGGGATTTTTGTTGATTGTGGGTAGCAATACTAGCAATACGTAGCAATACGACCCGGTCTTGTGATAAACTTGACCTTGTACTTTAAAAGTAGGCATGAAACTCATTGACAGATACGGTACATCCAAACGACGTCATTTGGAAACATGCGTTGTATTTTCTGATGTTTTGAAGGAAGTGTTTGGATTCTGCTGTCATGCCTTCCATGTATGAAAGCAGCGGCTGAAAAGGATCTTCTATGGGTGGTAGCTGGACCTTACCATGCGAACAGCACATCCCAGGTGCTTCCGCTGCAAACTTTTTTGCGTGACAGTAACAAACCACACCCCTTTCTCCAATGACCACTTTCGGATGAAGAAAATAGTCTTGGTTGGGAGCATAATTGAATGCTGCCATTTTCAAATTTGCCCATCTATCTGCCCCCAAATTTGGAGCTGCCATTTAGACCGCAATCGATGTTCATGTTTTTCGGCTGATTCTGCTGTTCTTATGCATGGCTTCGTCGATCCGCCTCGCATCTGGCATTTGACTCTTCTTCTGTCTCTGCAGCTCGAAGTTCAGCCATTCTCAATCTGCTGTTTTCAAGTCGGAGGCGCTGCTGCTCTGATGTTTCCGCAGCTCTCAGTTCAGAACGCCTTTGGCTCAATTCACTCAGTCGCACATCACGCTCCACTACTGTTTCAATCGCCCTTGACTGAGAAGTTCTTGTACGATCAGCCGCAAGGCGAGCTTCGCGTTGTTCAGCAGTTTCCTGCTCTCGTATTCCTCTCATTCTTTTCGCATGCGGATCAACTCTTTCAACACTTGACCTTTTCGGCATCATAGTAACTGTGAAAGAAGAGACAGACAGTAAAGAGTAAGAATTACTTTATCTTTGACATGTTGCTTTCTGAATCAAACTCAAACGATTCCAAAAGCTGTACAGAGCAAGCTGTATTGTGGTTTGACATGTAAAGGAGAGATGAGTGGCATTAATGACTCTAACAACAATGACTTCATTTTTTGCTGCTTTGCTGCTTAGCGGCTACTCGCTTTGCTCCCACACTGCTTTAAGCTGATTTCGGATGCAGCGGATGACTTCGGATTTTCTTCCGGAGATATTTATCTCTAACTACGATTAAGCTAAGTAAGTAGATGTTTACATCATTCGAAACAGGCGCTTAAATCTTTCTCAAGATTTTTCTAACATGACAAAAAATTTTTGCGCAACATGATCTCGATCCTACCTCACTATACGCCTGAAAAAAAAGTTTTGATCTTAACTGTAACTTGAGCACTCCTTTGCACAAAACACTCACTACGGAACTCATGATCACTTGCGCATTAAAGTCGATCGCAGCATAAATAGTGCTCATGGACAACGATCAAGACTTGCAATGAGAATACTTTTTACCGCACTTCACTAACAGAAGTTCACAATGAGACATGCTGGTCATCTTTACATATTTCTGTAGAGCTGGGTTGATAGCAATGATATGAGTTCAATTTCATTGCGAAGTGCAAAAATCAATAAATCGATAAAAGGACCCAGCAAATTTCAGTAAGTATAAAACAGTCTCCGGTTCAAAAATATCTGCATGCAAAGTTTTAGCCCAACTGGTTGAACGTCGGGTGTTTCTATAGCTCGCATACCCTCCAAACAGACAATTTTTGAGTTTTATATATCTATATAGAGATAATATTGTAACAGAATTAATGCAGGTTTTCCACACCTCTTTTCAAAGTGTTGGTTCAAAACAAAATTCCATTGTCTTAGAAAAGTACGCATACCTTCTGAAAGTACTCTTCCCCTAGTTTCTTAGGCACACTTTGTTTTCAGGAGAATTGGCTTCATTTCGACGATACGTGCTTTTGAAATCAAGAGACTAAACCTTAAATTTTTTTCGTTTTACACTCTTTGCTCTAAATCCACTGCGACAAACCGAAATTTTTTTGCAAGCTGGCATAATGTTGTGCTACAAAATGCACATTAAAGCAAATTTTTCGAAAGGTTTCAGACTGAGAAATTTTATTTCAAACCCACACAGCCGCTGCTATCGTTCTGCGGCGTATAAAAATCCTAAATGCGAAGCAATTGCGGAGCTTTCGCCATGGACAGAAATAGACATAGGGTACACATATTAGCAAAAAACGGGAGCTCTTGTTTTCTTCGATGCAAAAAATCCGAAAAACAGCAAAAAGAAATTTTTGTTTTTTGAGAGCACTTGTGAAGAATGAGTGATTACAAAGTCTTTTTCAATATTTTCTAGCAAAATTTTTTATTCGTAGAAATCAATTTTAACGCTGTTGCACAAACGACTACTGACTGCACAGCGAATGAAGTTTGTACCACTCTACTACATTGTCTAGTGAGTTATGGTCTCTCGAAGTGAAGGTTTTTCGAGAAAACTTTTGGCAGTTTTCGGGCTATGAAGCTTTTCTCAGTAAAGCTACAACGATTAGGTGGTGCGCGTTGAATTGCCAAAGGTTTGCTGATTGTAGTAATTTTTATTGGAAACGGATTGACTATTTATGTGAAAAGTTATATAATCCAAACTCAAAATTTGGAAAACCTGCATTAATTCTGTTACAACCCAATATAATATTAGGCCCGTATGCACGTACGTCCCCGCTGGGGAGAGGAGGGGAGTTGGATTCCCAGGGGAACGACCCCCTTCGCCGAACCCAGCCATGACAGAGGGGAAGGGAGCGATCCCCTCCCCTGCATCTAAGCGGGGATGGCGTGAATGGTTACAGAAGTATTGATCGAGCGAACCCCGTATGCGCGAATTTAACTCAACAACGCGGGGGAGAAGATCGACATCCCCTACAACGGAGTAGGGGTTCGATGGTATAGGTCAAGCCGGAGAAGCGAGTATTCTGATTTCAATCAATTATTACAAAGCATTTTGTTCAAATTGTTGAAAGATTTTCCACGAGAGCCGGGTTCCTCTCTCAGCGACCTGTAGCTTGGTTTTAACTCTCTCTTCCATATTCGCTTCTTGTAAAGAAATTCGGACATATATCGCAGTTTCGAATATCTGTAGAGGTTTGTGACCATTCACGAGAGTTGCGCATTTTTTATTTGACATGACAGTTTTATCCATTAAGGCTGGTACAACATATTGTAACTATCACATTATATGATAGATTGTCTTTATCTTGTTATCCTAACGTAAAACTGCTTTGAATAAAATGAAAATTAGCAGACTCGCGTGTTTCTGAGTAGAGATCCCCGGGGGAGTGATGCCCTCCCCATCATTCCCCTCGCACGTAGCAGGGATGGCCGCTGGGGATCATTCCCCTAGGGTAAAGGACGATATGCAGCTGATAGCTACAGCGTTTATGGAGAGCTGGCACTATTTGCAGCTTCAGTTATGTGTAGAAATGTTGGTTTGAATGCCCGCCGCACTCCCCCCCCCCTTTTTCGGCAGCATAACGTCTTCTACTCATTCACTGCAGATACACCTTGACTTCTATTATTGAACACCTTTACGCTGAAATGGGCAGCATGAGCGAGAATGAGCAGCATCCATGAAAACAGCTGGAATATAATGGATGTAGGAAATATTTCTTTAGTGCGCCGGCCGCAATCACTGCAGAAGACATTCCGCAACGACTAAATATCGCCAAGACACATTGAAGGCGAGTAGTTATCAAAAGATAAGGAAAAAGGAATAATTACTGCAAAAAAGCGGAAGCAAAATGAATTCCCCGCTCGATCTCCCCTTCTGCATAAGGGGGCTCCCCTCCCCTACTCCCAGGGAATCCCCTCTTCGGTATTGTCTTTCTGCATACGGGGGTTCGCGTGGGGAAGGGAGGGGAGCCCCAGCGGGGATCATTTCAATGGTTAAACGCACATCCCCTCCCGACGGGGACGTAGGTGCATACGGGCCTTAGGTTGAACCAAAAGTTCGTTCGCACCATTTTCAAAGAATCATGACTTCTGATTTTCCCAACTGACCGATTCGACTGCTTCTATTTTTGTATGAAAGACTAAGTAATACACTTTACAATGACATCAGTGCGTCACCTCCGCTTCGCGGAGGTTCGCACTGGCTCCCTATCCGTATGCCTTTCTCATGTTCACATGAGAATGGCTTTGAAACTCACCACGCGATGATGAGCATCAATGAATCGTAAACAACTGTTCATTCATGAAGCATCTCCATGTAAGATCGGTAATTTTGAGAAAAAAAAACTTTGTTGCATGGAAACAAATGCGAATTTGAACGGATTACTAAATTTATTTTAGTCTGGTAATCGTCATAAGGATAATAGTCACCTTGGGCTACATTTCAGTGCAAAAATCTTTTAAGTTTTTTTTAAAGAAACCTCTGCTAAATCGACTATGTACGCGTTCATCACTTTTTGGCGCTGTTTTCGCAAAAAAGCAACCTTTTTGAGCATTTTCTGGGCTAGAATTCATGGCGCGCAGAGTTACTTGTCAGGCAAATCACAACTTTGCAAAAAGTCGAATTAGCGATCCAGTTTTGCGTGCCAAAAGGCGCATGGACCCGTTTGACGTTCAAATTTTGAGGGACCCGTTTATTGAACCGGTTCGTCCTTGCGTTTGGTGGGCCTACACGCTGGCACGGTATGTTATGCAAAATTACAGCCCGATAGCTTAGCTGCAGCTTCCTCTATGAATTTCGTGACAGACAGATTTTCACATAGACACACAGACAGACACACAGAAAAACAGACGACCTTAGCGCGTTATTATAGTAGGATCTTAGCTGTTTCCTAATGATCATCTTTTGCATGTATAGGAGCGATAGAAGAAAATTGCTCAAAATTCGAATATACTTATTTAGTTATGCCGATTTTTTTGCAAAGTTGAACTGTGACTGTGAAGCTTAGTATTGAGATGGACTAAGTATAAGAATATAATGCCTTTGTAATAAAGTTGCCTTTTTTTGTTTTATTTTTTGTTGCTGGTTGTTTGGTGTGATGCTTCGTTTTTCTGTTGTATGGGCACGCCTTGTGCGTATTAAATAAAATAAAAGTAAAAATAAAGAATACCCAGTTTCTATGTTCCCAACTTCAGTTCAGATTGACCTTGCGAAATTGGCGATGGATGTGATATATTGGTGACTTCTCTCTCCTCAAATCAAACTTTCTGCTCGGGGTGTCTCTTATCTAGTGCGTTCGGAGTTTAGAGCATTTGAGATGAATGACATACTATGGACACATGTGCATTTCCCATCTCAATATTTGTAGGATCACTTTGTGAAAATCAGATGTTGCTTGAAGCTCAATTCCCAAAGGAGTCATCTATCAAAATATGTAGCCCTATGAGGACAAGCAATCAAAATCGCTTTATCTCAGAGTTAACTTATAGGAAACAAGGAGAAATACTGCATACTTGTTAGTCTCTTTAGTCTCTGGATCAGTCAAAAAGAAAAGAGATTTTCTAAATTTTCCAGTGCTTAGTAGTGAAGTGGGTGGAATAAGTGCGTTTTTCTCTGTTTCAGCATTTCCATGGTTGTACAACTCAACTAAGATTTACCTTTTATAAAGATTTACGAGGCTTGCAGTCATTCTGTGATCCGTTTTATGAATTTACCAACCTGAGGGAGAATGCAGTTGAAGCCTCACATTTTCGGCTCAGCTGTTGTATCGCTGGCAGGCGACACAAATCCCTTTAGAGACATTTTAGGCCGAGTCCGCGACGAGCCATCACTGGCTGGTGAGTCATAGCCAGGGCTGTCATCTAATTCAGAACACTAGGCGGCCTGATGGGCCGATGCCAGTCCCGCGAAAATAATTCCCGGATGTCGTTACAATGGCGTGGATCTGGACGTTCATTTAAGCGCTCATGTAGCCTGGCTATACAGAAAGATGATGAGGTTTAGGTCAAAAATGGGCGGCCCAATAAATGCTTTTGCAGTTCTTTAAGAAGCAAATGAGTGCCCTCGGAAACATCCCATTAACCCCCTTAAGCCTTTTTTTTCAGACTTTGATCTCACCCTCATTAGTGTTCCTCCTTCCCCATGTAAGCGCTTGTTATCTCCAGGCGTAATCGTTGGAAAATATGTGGTCTGGGTTGTTTACCAGAAATTGTTTATCGCATAGACGAAAGACATGCAGAAGTTCTTCCGAGACCATAGCTTTTCACAGCATAATTTCGTTGAGAATTTGATTTCCTCTGTGTGGCAAACACACAAGCGAACGTCGGTTTTGGGCCGTTGGGAATTGGCTAAGCCATCCAGGGGAAATGAGAAATTCCCTCGTGTTGTCTAGGATCTTAAAGAGTGGAAGCACCAATGAACAACAGCACTACTTCCTCCCCCCCCCCCCCCTCCCCCGGAAAATTTTGAGCAAGTATAAGAGCCTTTTCGGAGTTGAAGGGAGTGGAAAATTTGCCATTGAAGGTGATGAAATCTATGGATTTTTGCAAAAAATCATGTCGCCTTCATTTAAAAAATTTCCGCTTAGTGATCAAATCTAAAAGCGGTTCCGAGCTTTGAGACTGAAAAGCTTACCAGAAAAATTGGTAGGGCACATGATAGTGCTGCTCTCCAAAAATATTTTTGCTGTCCCTCAACTTTCCCCAGAAAAATCTTTTAAAACCGTTACTGAAGTTTATTACATCATCAGATTACTCAACTATCAAAGGGTAATTTCTCTACGACTTCAGCTACAACCTTTCTACGTAGTGGCTATTCTATTATTACCCAGATTATCCATGAGCTATAAAAGCCGATGTACTCAGAATGACATCATAGTACAAGTTATGAACTTTATCCAATATATTATAGGGTAATTGAAAACTTCTTGAACCTCAACCACTTCAAATACAAATTTTTACGCGTTTCTTTCTCCTCGTGCTTATTGCCCTAACCATTCTTGACCCTATTCTGCCATTTCCAAAATGTTAGTGTGAGAGATTATGAAACATGTATTCAGAATTGGGCTAGGAGGTTACTGAAGATGCTGCTTACAGAAAGACACTCTCATTTCGATCCCTGTGTCAACTTTATAATCTTATACAGGGTGTCCCAAAAAAATGTGAACACTGTTTGATCGTTAATATCTTCCTTCCCAACAAGTCTTTTGCCTTGTTTCAGGTACCGTTTTGTAAAGCTGGCTTCAACTTAGATTTACAGTATGGAGCGAATTATCTATCGCTCTTCATTACTGTAGAATTACGGTAAGAACTCGACAAGGATTTTAGGCAATTGGAGGCCATATTCTGCCTCGGAACAAAACCAAATAAGCCAAAAACTTTTATACTATGGTAATGGCAGCCGCTGATTTCAAATTTGAAATTCCCATTTTACTGTGATGGTTCTTTCCTAAGTTATCCCCGGTAAATCGTAATAACTCAAATCCCAGCATTTGTCAGAAATGTGATTACACCGTCAAAAAGGCTGAAAACATCGCAAAAAGTTGTGTAATGGAATCAGCGTGCGCGAAAACTCTAGTGCACGATTTTCCAGATTTTTTGGAAACAATTTTGTCAAATGGCATATTTCATAATGGATCCACATGTTAAAAATTCATACCGTGATCGTACAGTAACGGAAAGCGATCGAGGGTTCGCTTCATACTGCAAATCTAAGTTCAACCTCGCTCTACAAAATGGTGCCTCAAGCTCGGCGAAAGACATGAAAGCAACGGAGTTATTAACGATCAAACAGTGTTCACATTTTTTTTGGGACACCCTGTATATAAAGCTGAATGTCTGTTTGTCTGTCTGTATGCCGCCGGGGCCCGAAGTGTATGTGTGCCAAGTTTGGTCCGGATCGGTCAAGAAATGGAATTTTCTATTCGGAACATACGGCGGAGCCGGGTAAGCCAGCTAGTAACAATTATTTTGCGATAACTTTGAGGAGACAACAGCGTAAAATTCCGTACAATTCCGTATTCTGTTTTGGAAATTTTGACCGATTACGTTTTATGTTTTCACGCATGCTGGTCTCCACTTTCACCCTCATATATTGGCTAGACTGGGACTGAAATGACGTGATGTTATCTGTTATTGTTTTCTATGTTTGAATTGCATTCTCACCGTTTATTTCTGGTTTGGAACTTGTTGAACGCATCAGATGAGATAAAATAAAGTAAAAATTGATATGCGCTTCGAGCTCTAGAAGAAATATATCAAATTACGGTTTTCTCGCAGACCAAAACTTACCAAACTTTTTTACAGTCGGTTTTGTTCCCAGACTCTCGTTACGAGGTACTGCGAGAAAACTCGAACGCCTTGCATGTGATGAAATCCAGATGGGATCTTGCGGGCATCTGCGTTCACATTCACTTTAGAGCCCAAAGGCGCAAAGTTCAGAAGGCTCATTACGAAACCTGTACTATGTACTGGAAAAGATTCATTACGGTGCACTACTAGCCGAGATAATTGGTGCATCGGGACCCATTGGCCGTGAAGTGGTCGCCTTCATCAACATCCTTCGATGACCAGCGGCGCGCGTCGGGCGGACGAGCATCCGCGCCCCTGAAGGTATTCCGCCGCAGCGGCGGAATGAGTGACGGCGATGCGGTGAGACAGTGCTTGTCGGACGGAGAGCCCCCAGACGAGCGCCTTCGACTGACGAGACGATGACGATGCCCCGAGGGCTCGGCTCTGCTTCGAGGAGGGATCGATAGGAGGACGGGGGCCGAAAAGCGGGGCTGAAGCCTCGCTCTGCTCAGGCAGATTCTGACATGAATGGCGGTTTATTAGCGGACGCGACTCTGAAGGAATTCGTTCCATGCACGGCTTTGTATGTCATGCCTAGCCCTATAAAAGTCGATTTTTCCTCTCGCAACCTCCGTCAGATGTTTCAATACGTAAATTCATAAATCAGCTATTTATTATTCATTTCCTCATGTTTCAATGCTAATCTGGAAAATGTGGACGCTTCCTTTCTCAATTGATCAAAGAAAATTTAGCCATCTCAGACTACCAGTTTTCGCGTACCCAGCATGATTTTAAACTCCGTCCAACAACCAGCTTAAAACCCATAACATTGCCTTCAGGCAAACAAAATCATTTGCTATGAAGCAAAAATATCTTTTTGGCGTGTAAAGCTCATGTTGCTATGTTGCTATGACTTTCTGCATTATTTCTAGAAAGCGGAAACGAATAACCACATCCATCCAGATTTATATCCGATTCAATTTGACACATGTCAATCCTATGCCTTGGGACTAAGTTAGAAGAGAGATTAGTCCCAGTTGATGTATTATAGAGTTTGAGCTGTTAGATTTTTTTGAGAAGCGTTTTGAGTGCAGTGATCGGATTGATGCCATTATCTCGCGAACGGAAATTATTTTATATTTTTTAGCTTTTTAGTAAATAAACTCGTGTGAAAAAATGCTTATTTTGGAACTTTAAAAATGTATTGTTAAACTATTCGATGTTCACAACTCCTATTTGAGGGAAAAATTACAAAATCACTCCAACCCATCGTATTATTTCCATAATCAGATTTCTTGGCTCGATTTGAATTTTCTTAGATTGTAATTTTTCTTGAGCAACTTCCTGATTACATTATAGAAGGTAGACTATTAGCGTATATTAGCTATGTACAGAATCCCATAGAAAGCATAGATTCTGCGTAATTCAATCTCGCTATCTGCTAACGAACCACGGCTCTCACACTGCTTTTTACGAAGTCATTTGGAACTCGTTTCATTTCGCTGCAGAAGTTCCAGCCCTGCGCTAAATTGCAAATAGAGTCTATAGCAAGGCAGGAAATTCTCCTAACTAATTATTTGGAAATTATTGTGAAAGCTGCGTTATCTATAAAGTAGAAAGGGAGTAAGAAAAAGAAGTGAGGACGTTACTAAAAATATGAAAATGGAGAAAGAGAAAAACAAAGTAAAAACAAAAAGAAGAAAAAAACCAGATCAAAGCTATTACTCATTTGATTCCCAAACTCTTGATTCAATTTATTGTGAAAAATCAGATTTTCTGAAAGGTTCTGTATAAAGCCAGTGATTCTGATTCTGCGTGCACCCCCTCTCCCTCCCGCCTAAAAATTTTCTAGTGTTATTGCTCCTACAGAGTCTTAGGTCATGTTTCATGTTCTTCCAAGGAATATGCCTTTCCTCCTATGGCGTACCTATTTCCAGAAATTTCTGTTCAGTTCTTTCGTTCCTACTCCTTCATTTCCGGAAAACCAATTGATTTCTCTGCATTTTTCGTTCCAAAGCAGCAAGAATGTAATCCGCTCTATTGCCAGCTGTGACATATTGTCACGCTCTGTTTTTCATCTGCTGCTTCGGATTTTATGTCAAATGAAAATAAAAAGTCCCGTAAAAAGACATTCGGTTTACGATGTCAGAGCGTATTCTATTAAAGCGCGATGAGTATACAGAGATGGCGCTTGCCCAAAACAAAGCGTGAGAGTTGTGTCTCATCTGTCATTCAAAGCGATCTGCGCTTGACCCCGCTCACAACAACTCTGTTTGCAGATTATTCCCACGGAAAGGAAGTAGCTGAGGAAATAAGCTTTTTTGGTTTTGAATATTATGGCCAAAATGTCCATCTTCGTCCTTCAGTAATTATAAAAACACAAAACTGAGTATCATTAAGTTCGCTAACAAATAGTTTCGGTCGCATTTGGTGCTCCTATAGATGCTCCATATTATTACCCAATGCTTGGTATTTCTGAAAATAACAGTTTAATGAGAATGGGAATGACTGTTTGAGTAAAACTTATTTCGTCATGAAGAAAAGACGCAAAGAAGTAAGACCCCACCCAAATGTACGCAAGAGAGATGTTTTTTGAACCTAAAAATTTCAGAATGGCAGACTACAATTACCATTGTCATTTACTGAATGCATAAAACTGTACGTATTCGTATTGTATCCAAATGCTAAATTACTCTTCTTTACGTCCACAACAGCATGAAGACGACGCTTAGAAAGTCAAAAAAATGAGCTTTTAGAAATTTAACCATATTGGGGTGTTGGTTAATGTCCTTTTCTGATGATAGAAAATACTGAGTAGTTGATATGTGTTTCTAGAAGCTTTGTACTACTTCTTCCCTTGAATTATGGAAAAAAAAGAACAAGAAAAGCGTTTATGGATACTTGCATGCCAAAACATTATTTCCTAGCCAACCAACAGTTGTTCAGGATGTTCGGCTTCGTCTTTCATTGACCATAAAAATACAAAAGTGCTCACAAGTTATTGAAAAAAAAATTTGCGTGAAACATTTTTTGAAACGTTTTCGCATCAGTCATTGTCGGACACCGCAGATTCAGAAACATTCTCTGAGACTTCTTGAATAAAAGTATTCTTTGCCTTTGCATAGAACTTCTTTCAAATATGATCTCATCAAACATCGCTATAAATGAATAATCTGACGTTACCAAATTAAAGATCATAAACATCATATTGAAAAAAGGGATTATTAGAAAGTGCACGAAATGGATCAGCTGTGAGACGCTTTGAATTGTTGATAGTAACTTTTATTTCCCAAAGGACAGCTAATAGGTCTGGTGGAAGGGGTGGGTGGGCGTAGAAAAAAAGTAAGTTTATGTTTGGGATGAATTTTTGGACTTGATGTTCGTCTAAGCCGCAAGGGACACGTATTCGGAAGTTTTTGCTTGTTTTACGTTGCTGTGAATAAATTGCTAGTTACACTTATCCAAAAAGAAAATCTGATTTTACTCAAAATTCTTTGCTTACAACACGCACAGATTCTACATTTCACTACTTTTATACGGACTACTCTTGACATTTCAAAGATTCCCTTTGAACGAAATTTTATCTGACTGTTTTTAGTACGTTTTTGTAATAAGCAACAAATGCATGTTGAATTACTCCTTATCTTGTTAGTCACATTAGAACCCACACCGAACTTACACCGTACACCTACCGTATCTCTGCATTGTGTCACGTTGCTGTCATGCCAATATTACCGTAGTTCCATAGGGACTCTTTACAATCTATTACAATGTGTTCTTCCCTCCCACCCCGCCCCCCCCCCCTTCCTCAACCGCCCCCGTCCCTCTTCTACAGTATCAAATCTCCAGAATTCTCTTCACCTTTCACAGAATACCCATGCTTTCTTTTCTCGATGACTTTCAGATGAGGTGCAACTTCTTTCCTATTCTGCAAAATGACTCGAACACACCATTGTGATAGTTCAACAGCACTTCCGTTGCGTAGAAAAGAATTTGATTGCATTTTCGGCATGAGCGAGGACAGATGGCCATGACTAAGAAGGAAATGGACGTTCTTAGGATTCACTCATTTACGTCATTGAGCAGCTAATCGGTTAATTCTTTATAAGTGCATATCTCCTTAGGTTTTACCAAGTGCACGAGTCGCATCAGCTGTCGAGTGCTTTCTTCAGCTGATATAACGCCGTTTCCAAAATTGTCAAAAGTGAGAAAAAGGAGGGGGGTTGTATTTTTAGGCTTGACGTTTGTTTAATGTGCAAATATGAGCAAAAGTGTTTATTTTGAAATAATCTTTTGTTCATATTTCTGCGAACAGAGAGCAAACACATATTTTATTCATAGCATTGACTCAGCGCGCACCTGAAAGAAGAAAAAACCCTGAACGAACATAGGAACATCTGGTTACAAGAAATGCATGTTATGAGGGCTATGAATTACAGCTGAACTGCTTGCAATTTAATATGTGTACTGCACCCCATGCGCGTCACCTCACGGCATGTGTGCTTACAAGTTGCCCATTTTGAAAGTTTCTTTGATTTTCTCCTCTTTTTGAGTACAAGGAGGTGCTGTAACGTATAAATATCTCATTCTGATGTGTTTATCTATATTATACGGTATCAACTGTAGAGGTCCCACACAGAATTGCAAAGTCACTTTGAGCTACAAACTCGGCTGTAAAATGTCCTACAAATCTGTAAAAGTGATTTGTTTTTGCTTGTAGATCATTGAAATAAATTTTAAAAATTTGAGAATACAAACTACGCTTGTAAAAATTTCGCGGATGAATAATTGCAGCCATGCCATTCCCATTCTCCAGAAAGAAGCATCTCAAGAAAGATTTAGGAGGGGGCAATAACCTGGCTTTCCAATCATCAGCCCCTCCCTTCCCCTTCAAAAAAAAATTTCAGACATTTACTGGAGCATACAAATCAATTCTTCGGAATTAGCTTTCTGTGAGATAGCAAATGAAAACATAGATGATCAGATTGAAATGGTCCAGGTGTCTTCAAAAAATCTATAGGGTGCAGTAGATAGGGTATAATGAATAATAATAATAATTTCAATAATAATAGTAATAATAACAATAATATCAATAGTGTATAATAATTTATAGGGTATAATGACCTAAAAATATAATGATAATAATAATAGTAATAGAATAATATATGTATGATAATCTACAAGGTATAAGAACCTCATTATATGGGGCTTGACAAGTTCGCGGCTGAAGCTAGCCGGCGTTATCCTAGCAAATTCTTTATTGTAGACATTTATGTGATACTATATTTTTGTAAAGTTTCACCATTTACACACCCTCATGTGGCACTCCTGACATGCTGTCCTTTTCATAAACTCGCAAACAACACAATACTGAGCTACCCACTCCCCCCCCCTTCTTCGCATTTCCCCATTCTGCATCTGTAAATGCATGATTATAGAGTGTGAGAACAAGAGCGCTTATCGGCTCCTCTTTTCTTCTCTCTTTCTCTTATCCGAGAATTTTCTCAGATGCGCCGCTCCATCTCGGCTGCAGTCTGATTGACTAAGCGTCCAGATGTCACGTATAGAGGCATTCACATATCCTTCCTTATCCATGCACAAGATCTTATTCACATTTCGCAGGAACTTGTTTACCAGTATGAGGATTTGGACATTGTCTTGGGTTGTTTACGAGCCTTTACAACGCATATTTATCGTAATAGGTGGGTGGCAGTGGCAGTTCCAGCAATTTTTTCTAGAAAGAAGAGGACAAAAAGTGTTTCTGTACAGCTATGAAGTGTTAGCTACTTCTTAATATTTTCATTCTCGCAAGTAAGCCGAACCTTGGAAGGAAAAGGCTCACTACAATTTTATTTGCAGAATTTTCGAATATTTTTGAGTTGCCCACAATTGAAAACATGTTAACATGTTAATTATTAGGTTGTGTAACAAGTTCTGTCCCATTTTTTCTTCCGCTTTTTTTCAGTATTTTGCTCGATATTCTGTAAATTGTTTATATGCGTTTAAAAGCTCTAAGCCTTCTTCACTAAAACTTTCATCTCGGTTTTCTGCACCAGATGACTTGAAAAAGTTTTACAGCGTCAGATTTGGAAAATCAAACAGGGAGAAAGTTCATATTCGACAACTACATTACGTCGCCTTCCTAATTAGTCAGAATGCCTGCGAATAGCCTCGAAGAAATTGCTACGCGTAAGCAAAGAATGCTCTAGCTTCTATTGCGCTTCAGCAGTGCTGAAACTTTTGAAAAATCATTTCTGTAGACCTTCAAAATTGTTTTTTCTAACGCCTTTTCAACGTTGGTGTTGGGAATCATCTGAAGGCATCCTGAGGGAAGACGGTAGGCGGATCATCCAGAAAAGACAGAAGGGGCGGTTTGTGGCTTCAAAGTTATCGAATTCGTAGGTTAAATACTCAAAATTCGAATTTTGGGAGCCACACAGCTTGGGTATGCGAGACAGCGAACATCGCCGTGACAAAGTCTTGCTTTGCCGACTTTTGAAAAAATGTCTTTAAATAGCCGGTGGAAGGGAGGGAATATGCGCAAACAGTGATAAAATAATTGTAAAAGTCTAACAGATTGTTGTGGTTGTTGTCAGGCTTGTTTAATAAGTTTTGTCAATAAAAAAATCGAGAAAAATATGAAGGGAAAAGATGTCGGAAATTGATTTTTCGGCTCTTTGGATTTTTTGTTTCGATGATAAAAATCTTTTTCAGTTTCCTGCTATGTTGGGAAACGATGCATATGAGCCTACAGAGCAGGCTTAGAGATTTCAAAAACATATAGACTTTATCTCAAATATTGTCACTGTTGTCAAGAAAAAACTACAACAAAAAATGGGACAGAACTTACTACACGACCTAATATATTAGGTTGTTACATAGGTTTTGTTACACTTTCTTCGTCTTTCTTTGAAAAACTCCAGAAATTTCGGCAAGATCTCATATCTGGCATATATGGGTAAGGGATAAAGAGGTATCGGTTGACACCATATATCCCCTCACCGCATGATTTACAGTAAATATAAAGGCAACTCTATAGGAGCACTCTAACCTCCATTTTTTTCTTTATTCTCTAGAAAAATCTTTTTTCCTTCTCTTCCAACTTTGTAGATTTTTATGACTTCTAAGAGCATTTCCGTCCCCTCCCCCTCCCACAGGACGGAAATCCTGGGACCGCCACTACTAGCAACCACTGGGCAGTTTGGAAGTTCCAGCACTTCAATAACCAAAGCTGGAAATTTGCTAAAAATACTTCGAAAAAAACCAAAAAATTCATAATTTGATTTTTTATGTGTGACATGTCACATCGAAGATTTGCGACATTACACATAGTTTGATAAGGAAATCCTTTGAAAAAGTTATATTTTCTCAGTTGAGTGTAACAAATCTTATGTAACAACCTAATAAATAACTATAATTCATGTAGACTCTTCTCAAAATTATTTGCCATAACCTTCATTATCCCTGGACAAAATGGCTTTGCCCTTGTATACCTACGACAATATAGCCTCATCAGGAATGAGGCTATATTATCGTTGAAGAAAGTCCATAATCTTCACCCCCCCCCCACTCATCCCGTCATTAACACGAATTTTTAAAGCGCCCAAAATTTCGCCAATGATTTGTTTCGAATGCTAGTAATTGCAATCATTTCCTTCAGCCCCAATTCCATCAGTTTTGCATATTTTTTGGGCGTGATTGTCTATTCTCCCCCCCCCCCTGTTTCCGAAATAATGGTTACAAGCTGCGAGAAAATGGAGGGGGGGGGGGTGCTCAATCCAGATCTATTGAATGCCTTGGTTGACTTTTCCTATCTGGAACGTGCTGCATTCTCCGAGGGAATTTTACGAATGCTTTCAGTGATATACAGAGTGTCCCAAAAAGATGTGCACACTGTTTGATCGTTAATAACTCTCTTGCTTTCATATCTTTTGCCGAGTTTGAGGTACCATTCTGTAGAGCGAGGATAAACTTAGATTGACAGTATGAAGTGAATCACTAATCACTTTTCATTGCTGTAGGATTACGGTATGAACTTTCAGCATACAGCGTCACCGTAGAGTGGGCCTTTTAATGAAATAATTTCAAAAGAATCTGAAAATTTGTGTAGCAAGGTCTTCAAGCGTGCTGATTTCAATACATAACCTTTCACCAATTTTTCGAGCTTTCTTGATGGCGTATTCACATTTTTGACGAACATCGGAAAATCAGTTGTTACCCTAAATCTGAAATAACTCATGAAAGAAACAATGTCCTGACGTGCAGTTTTCATATTTAGAATCAGCGACTTTGCTTAGCCCAGTTCAAGAGTTTCTGGCTTGTTTGGCCTTCTTTCTGAGGCAAAATACCGCTTTTAATGGCTCAAAATCCTCCTCGAAGTTCTTACCGTAATCCTACAGTAATGAAAAGCGGCTGATAATTCGCTCCATACTGTAAATCTAAGTTGAACCTCGCTAAAGAGAATGGCACCTCAAGGTCGGCAAAAGACATGAAAACAAGACAGTTATTAACGATCAAACAGTGTGCACATCTTTTTGGGACACCCTGTATAATTCCAAACATTTCCTACTATTTCCCAAACGTTTTTTTTTGCATTTTATTTCATTGTCATTTTATTCCTGCTTTGCACGTAGACCTTCTTTGATCTCTCTCTAGATCAAAAGTCATACTGTTCCAAAAGTCCATTAGTAGATCAATCCCTCATAATGCTGACATATCATCGTTTCCGTCTTCGTCAAAGCCGACTAAAGTCAAAGACCAAAACCGAGTGCCATTTATTTCCTCAGACGTCAATCAACTAGAGACACAAAGCCGTTTGATCAGGGGATTGTGCAGAATATTAGCAGAATATCACTGAGCTATGATAGTGATCTGTACTGACATATATGGGAGATTTCCTAAGAAGAAGCTTTGTTTGAAGTTCTTATCTAGTGCTGGTATTTTGACATCGCATGCGTATCCTAGAGATCTAATGGGACATTTTTAAATGAAAGCATCAACCTTTTTTCTAGAGTTACTTTTCAAATTCAAAATACTTTGATAGTAAAGTCTTTTCGTCACAAACCCTGTACCCTTCATATGAATACAGCTTTCATCGCTCAATCAAAGCGCTCAGTACTTGACTCTAAACTTCCTCCATCTCATTATCTCAATCACATAATAATGGGCGCGGCAGTAGAAAAAATTGTCGGCTATATTCCCGCAGCGAAAAAACATCAACAGGGAAGTTTTACTGCTGAGTTGATTTGCCTTTCCATGGACTAATGTCTTATTGAATCAAATGTTGAAGTTTAAATCCAAGAATGAGTCAGTTTGTACTACTCACGTTGAACTCATTCGTCAACCAGGGAAGTGTAGAGAAACATCATTAGCTGGCAAACTTAATCAGAGTACAAAGATTACATTAGCAGTGTACTCAGCTCAGATAGGTATTTTATAAGAAGGTAGGTATATTTTAGGTATATTTTTGATCGAGGTAAAAAATCGGCTTTTTACAAGAAGTTTGTCCACAAAACACAGCTCCAATCTTCAAATCACCCACTTTAGAAAGAAATACAGTCATTGACTTTTTGCATTTCTATCTTTCGACTATTTACTAAATATGAATTTTCATTCTGATCAAGCTCAGGGATTCCCCTTACAATCTATCTTTTTGCATGGATACAGAAAACAACCTGCGCGCTCGACGATCAATCACGGCGTCCATACTTCGTGCCAACCTCGTGTCATTGCCGTACGCGCCGTGCTAGCGCCGTTCCGGCACTGTTTGGCGCTAGAAACGCGCTAGCATCACTTTGGAACTACACTGGCACATAGTCTCTGAAACGGCACTCTCAACTCTGCTAGCACGGCGCTTGTTGGGTCAACTTTAAACGCAGCTTCAAGATTCATAGATCTGGCTTTAAGAGGCTAATTTTATCATATTAGACTTTCGCACATTACAGTGATACTGCAGTGCGCATAGACTATTTTGTGGCTCAAGAAATTTTCGAGGAAAAAAAACACCGCGCATAAAGATGAAATAGAAGATTTGTATTGATGTTTCTCTCGGGACAATTTTTCTTGAATAAAAATCGATATGCTCTTCTAAGCTACTCATGCTTTTCTCAACTTTTATGTATACATTTATCTTCGCTGATATCGCGTAATGAATTCGTCATTTTGGAAAAAAAGTGACGTCAATTTTGTCATTTTTACACTCTGCGCACTTTCTTCAGCCACAATATTCGCAAGCACGACTGGACAAGCTCTACATGACATTTACATGATAGTGGAAAGCAACCGGTAGATCGGGATATCGGTTTGCATGTGAACTGACCTCTGTAGAGATGTAAGTTCAAATTTATCCCCGAGATTGCCTCCATTCACATGCAGTACTTCTTTTTCAGCGCTGTCGGCGACGAGATAATGGGCGCCAGCCTCACTTCACCGATACCGCATCGACCGCCAACATCAGTGAGTGACGCTTCAGTTTTGTTCGAGGGAAGGAAGAAAATAAAGAGGGGGAGGGCTGCGAGCTAAAATTTTCGATTGGGCAACGGAGAGGAGAAGAAAGTGGAGGAGGGAGAAAATTTCTGAATCTAGCCCTCAAAATTATGTGGGTCAGTTATATGTGAACAATTTGGAAAATTTTCTAAATATTTTGAAATATCTTCTCCTTTAGAAGAACTCGTTCGGGGAATGGCTAATGGTAGGCTCGTTTTTTCAAAAACAAGTAGTTTGTAAAATATTGAGGTTTTTTTTAAAACTCTTCAAAGCGAGGGTAACTCCTGGCTTTTTCGTATAAAATGTTTCTATAGCTTAGATTCTTTTCTCTTCCCTCCCTCCCCCCTGCCCCTCCATCCCTCCTCCGGAGAAATTTCTGCTGCGCTGCCTCTAGTCATTAACGATTTTTTCAAGCCATTTGGAAACTATGTGTGTAATAGCCATTATTTTCTGCCATTATAATTATTTGAAGTTGAAAAAACTTCAACTTCTCAATATTTGCATGAGGTCAAACCAGTGGCGGACCGAGGGAAGGGGGAGCATTAGAGGGAGGGAGGGGGGGGGGCATTCCTCGTGAATGGGTCGTAAAATTGTTGAAATTTACTTACATGGTATAAAAATGTGCAAGTGACTTGTTTATTATTCTAAATAATGGAATTGATTTTTAGAAATTTTTTAAATTTTGAATTAGCCTTGCGAAAAAGATTTTTCCGGGGCGTGGCTGCAGTCCACCTTCATTTGAAAAGTTTTTATTGCCCCCCCCCAACCCAAGACGGAAATCCTGGGACCGCCAGTGGGTCAAACGAAGAATCGACGTACAAAGATAAAATTCGAGCATTTGCAATCACTTGATTGATATGAAAGAAAGGTCAAAAGAGAAGATTGAGAAAAAATTTGTTGGAATTTTTTTACCCCTTTGTACTTGTTGTTATTCTAGGTCTGCAATCATCTGTTCTCTCCGCCTGATGCGCCAATTTTTGTCCCAAAGCGGCAATCTGTCTTAGTACAAGGTTGGCAGTGGAGCAAGAAGAACATTCAACCAGTCGCAAAGAAAACAATGGGTAAAGGAGCAGGTACTGTAATATTACGGTATTAAATACGCAATTGCAATTCTAGCGAAAATCAATACGTTTAACTTCATTTATCTTCTACAAAAAGTCGCTATTTCGCAACGCAAGCTAGAGACGACGTCATTTTGAAGCGTTACCGTAATCCATTGGGCATATCTGTGTGTCTTCATTATACTGCAGTCGTTGCTGAAGCTCTGCCTAGTGCTATACAGAAAAAGAAGAGTCACTTCGGTTCAGTATATTGACTCTCTGTATCGATTCAGCTGCGGCTGCGCTGCGCTCGCCGTTGTCAAGCTCGATATATCATGAAAAATTTCTCAAACCACCGATTTCAACCGTTTTCCTACCTATATCAGTACAAAACTGAATTTTCATTGTGAGCATTGCAGATAAAAAATGGAATGACCTCTTGCCTTTTCTATTAGTAATGTAATCATGAAGAACCTTTTGGGCATGGCAAAAGAATGAAAGTGACTCTATTACCATTCGATCTGTAATGTAATAACGAAAAATAGAGACATATAGTCATTTGTAACTTAATACGCGTAGTGCACACTATACACTTTAACTGACGAACTCCAAAACTAGAACATGCGCATTTTCTGTGATTTCTGCTTCTTTTCTTGATCTTTTGTTTTTGTTGGTTACATGTTTGTCAATAGAACCACTTCTACACTTTGCTAATCTAAAAAATGTTTTATTGGAAAGTTACTAGTATGGGTGCCGTCGCTAATAGGGCTTAGTGTGCAGTCTCACACATTGAGTTACTAATGACTCGAGGTTATATGATATACTATATGCCATTTTGTAGTTTATGATCTCCTCTTCCAAACAATTTGTAAAAGTCACATATCAGCAACTATTCAGGATGACCTCCTTTTTAAATACGTACGTAGTCTTTTTGGAAACTGTGCTCCAAGCTCTAGACGAAACTCAGAAGTCGATTTATGGCGGCTCACAGCATACATTTAATTTGAGAGATAGCTCTCAAAGTGATTCAGCACGCTCCACCCAGGGTATTCTGTGCGCGATTGAAGATTGTTTCTTTTTTGAATTTTTCTAGTCTCTCTGAAGAAAATTTATGAAATTAGTTTTTTCTTTCTTCATTTCTTAGTCGATATTACCTCCTCTCAGATAAACAATTTTACAATCAATAATTGTTTGAACGAAAAGTTGTATGCCGAATAGAAAAAAAATGCTTTCAAAAGATATCAAGCTCTTTGACAAGCATCTTTATACAACAGCAGAGTTTTTGGTCAAAATTTGTCAACGTAATTTTGAGACACATGGTACATTCTTTTTATAAAGATCTATAAATTGATCAGGTTATTATCGTTCTATTTTGTGAGATTGCCTTCAGTAAATATTTTCGTCATGTTGCATTTTTTACCGCAGACCCCTTCATATAATCTACTGATAACTTTGGGACTAAATTGACATCACCGATCACTGCAAAGATCGTTTTTGCTTTTTTATACATCGTACTAGAAAGTACAAAACATTTCAAAATTCTGTTTTGTCTCTATCTTTGAGGGTTTTTTCTGTGCCCTCTCGGGGCAAAATTTCAAAATTCTGTTTTGTCTCTATCTTTGAGGGTTTTTTCTGTGCCCTCTCTTCTTAATAAGAAGGGAGGGCCTAAAATATTTTGCGGACGATTTTTTTTGAAAAATTTGCAGAATCAAGTTCTTGAATATTTCTTCTTTTTGGGTGACCCATTGCGCTGCAAGTTAAGGACTTGTCTAGACTGGTTTGTTTTGCGATGTGGTATGTAATTACGACCAGCACGGGAATTTACCGTAGCCGGCTCCCAAAATTCAGGGAGAAATTCGAGAACTTAGTGGCTGCACCGCTTTGCACGCAATGCAAGTTCATTTTTGCAATATATATGACGCAAGAGTTCTCGAAATAACCACCAAAAATATTGAATTTTTCTTAACGGAGAAACAAACAGGAACGTTTTTGTTTTTGAATGTGGATTTGGACTACGATGATTTGCTATTTATACGCAAAAACACAAGATTTAAAGGTTGAGTGTTTTCAGGAAAGCGTGCGAGAGATTTATGGACGGCAAGTCATGTCGAAAATACGAAATATTGAGAAAACATTTTGCCTTATGTTTACAAAACAGCAAAACGGAATCAAAACCAATCTTAAATCTTGCTAATCCAGGCATGAATGGTATGTATTTGATTGCGTTCATTTCACGGACGCAGCTTGGAACATAATGGAAACTTTCCTCCTCTTTCTACTTACCTGAACAACAAAATATAAACTATATATTACGACTCAATCCTCTAAAGATTATATATCCTACCTAGTTCACTTGATGACCATAATAAGCTTTTTTTTTGTCTACGTGAAGATCAGATTGCTTGTTGATGGCATTTCGATTATCATTCTACGATAATATAATGTTAAAATTTTTACAAAAGAATCCAGTTTGACATTTCAGACCACATCGGCTCTCGCTCAACAGAAAGTATGACTACATATAGAATGCAACGAGATCTGCCATACTCGCAAATCCCAATCGCTTTGGATAACAATCAAAACTATAAACGGTATATCTTCCTTGGAATTTCGAAGAGTCAGAAAATCTTTGTGTTTAGTTATGAGCCAGAAACTACCGTAATCCCGAACTTCTACAGTATTCGCGAAGATATCAAACGCGAGTTAAGGTTGAACAAACAAGACTTTGTCAATAACAATTTGGTAAGTCCGGAAGGTCCACCGGCACGAACACCACTTAGTCCCACGCATACAAGGTAACTAGTTACTTCTATTGTTTCCATATTATTAGGTTGATGCATAATTCCTGCACCAAAATAGGTACAGACCGCAATAACTCGGAATAATCCTATTATATCCCAAGTAGGATTCGATATATCATTAGATAGAGCAAACCTAGCTCTACAAGATGACTAAAGTTTTGCAGCAGCTTTGATCCAAGCGAAGATTGAAGCCAAAAACGAAAAAGATCCAAGCGCCCCAAAAAACCAAGAAAAAATTGAAAGTTAGTTCGGAAAAATATTTTGAAATTTCTAACTTGCCATGCATTGTCGTTTCGTATAAGACATTCCTCTATGCAGTTGCTGTATTTTTCTCTCAGCTAGAAATTGAGAAAACGAAGTTTTCATGTTTTTTTCCAAAACAATGCTGAGATGTTCTAGCGCTGACAGTTGTATACTATAGGACCTTAGAAGCGTAAATGTGAATTTTCAGCTTT
Organism: Cylicocyclus nassatus; assembly: GCA_958299035.1. NCBI lineage: Eukaryota > Metazoa > Nematoda > Chromadorea > Rhabditida > Strongylidae > Cylicocyclus > Cylicocyclus nassatus. The sequence goes on along the minus strand of CATQJL010000223.1, from coordinate 55,100,243 downwards.
TTACAGCAGCTGCTTTACGAGAAATATCGAATTTTCGGCAACTAGGCAAAAAAAATTCGGATGAAGAGAGCTAGATCCGTCATTTCTCGTGAACTAGCTATTCTAGAAGGCTGAAAATGTAAAGTTTCACTGTTAATGGCATGTGCTATACAACTGTTAGTATTAGACATCTCAGCACTAATTTGGCAAAAACATGAAAAACTCCCTTTTCTCATCGTTTAGCTGAGAAGAAATACAGCAACCTCATAGATAGATGTCTTACGTGGAATGACTACGCGTGAGCAAGAAAGAAATTTTGTAGGAGCTTTTTGAACGAAGTTACAATTCTGTTTTGATTGGTCTTAAGGTTTTCGGACGCATGGTTTTTTTCAGTTTTCGGCTCAAAACTACGCGTGGGTCAAAGCTGGTGTAGATATTTGAGCACTATTTTGTAGAGCTAGGTTTGCTCTATCTAATGATATATCGAATCCTACTTGAGATATAGGATTATCCCGAGTTATTGCTGTCTGTACCTATTTTGATGCAGGAATTATGCATCAACCTAATATTTGTTTTATAAAGTGTTTGATATTTCAGAGCCTCAAATGGAGTGACTGCTGTTCAACGAGTGATCAACGGTAAAAAGAATGCAGAGCAAAAACCATCCAAAGCGAATAGTAGCATTGACATTCATGTTAGTAATCCTAGTTTTGATTTCAATATTTTTTCGTTCAAGTTTCGTTCGTTTCAGTCAGCTAGGCGCCGAACTGTCATTCAAGCATCGACCTCTGAACTATTGAGAGGCCTCGGAGAGTTCATTGCTCAAAACAGTGACGTTGCTGCATTTGAACCGGCACATTTGGTAATGTGGCTACGAACCGTCGATAGAGCACTGTTACTCCAGGTAAGGACTGGTCAACTGAGACGTGAGATACATAGTTTACATATTCCCACTAGTGACTGTTACGCTAATCTTACGCTGAGGAACGAACTGAAAAAAGAGTTATTCCGCCTCAAAGAGGATTGATAATCAATCATTATAGACAAGTATCATAGTTTAGTTTAGTTGATGATATTTACATGTGGTACATTACAGTGACAAATTAGCTACGTCGAAACTTTTTGAGAATTTATTCAAATCTTTTGCACTTGAGCTTGAAACTATCGAAAAGGACAGCGGCCACAAACCTACAAAAGTTTACAGAGCTAATCTTGATGTTTGACAAGAAAACTTTCAAATCACAAATGAAAACTGTACTCGCATCGTTCTTCAAAGGCAGCGTCCATGCAGATCTGGACCTATGGGGATTTTACATGGAAAGAAATTTTTGGGGCCCCAACCAAGGCACTGCCCAAGCGGCAGCGCAGGCGACTCACTAATGGCTGAGATATACAAACTGGACCCCAGGATCGCATTCGGCATATGTAGATTCATGGTGTCGCGCGAGGACCCACTCGTTGCACCATGGATCCATGCGAAATGCGATCCTAGGATCTAGTTTCGAGCAAAATATCTCAGCCGTTAGAGCACTACCTGAGCTGCCGGTTGGGCAGTGGCTTATTGTTAGTTAGGGCACCAAAATTACTATCCACGTGAAATCCCCATGTGTCCCAGACTTTCCTGGAACGATGCCTTTAACATGTGGACAGCTACAAAGATTTTGCGATCCATTGAGGGGCATATTGTGAAGAAATACGAAGCACTGCTCACTGCAAAAAAAGATAAAATTCAAACTTATGCTTTGGTCAGCTTGCTTATTTATTATCTTAATCTTTCCAAGCAGCAAAAAAGACCTCCTTCGAGTCCAGATCTTGTTGTTTATATCCGTACATATCGCCGCGTCTGTTACTTCTCAGACAGCGGATCGGACCCCTCCGCCGGAGAAGTGGCAGGGTCGCGGCGTATCCCCAGCGGTGGGTCTCCCATTTGTCCGGCGGGGCCCTCCCATCTTCTGCTCCGGATACCCCCATTTTCTGCTCCGGATACCCCCCATTTTCTGCTCCGGATACCTCCCATTTTCTGCTCCGGATACCCCCCATTTTCTGCTCCGGATACCTCCCATTTTCTGCTCCGGAGCCCCCCGATTTTGTGCGCCGGAGCCCCCCGATCGCGGCATACTGTAATTAGCCCTAATTAAAGGCAGCTTCCAGGCAGATCTGGACCTATGGGGCTTTTACATGGAAAGTACTTTTGGGGCCCTAACTAAGGCACTGCCGAAGCAGCAGCTCAGGTAGTGCTCCAATGGCTGAGATGTTCCCCTCGAAACAGACCCCCGCGAACGTATTCGCATGGATTCATGGCAGTTTCGCGCCAGGATCCACGCTTTGCGCCATGAATCCATGCGAAACACAGTCGCGGGGTCCGGTTTCGAGCAGAATATCTCAGACGTTAGAGCACTACTTGAGCTGCCGGTTGGGTAGTGGCTTAGTTAGGGCCCCAAAATACTTTCCATGTAAAATCCCCATAGGTCCAGACTTGCCTGGACGCTGCCTTTAAGCTCCAAACCCCAATTTTGTCTCTAAACCTCACCCAAATAAGCCGAATAGGACCCCCCCCCCGGGTAGGAGTTTAGCGCGACCCTCACCCCGTACTCTACCCCCTCCCTCTCACCCCTAGCGTTTGTGGATAGAAGATAGAAGAAAGAACGAAGAGATAAGACATTTATTTCAAATTTATCAAACTTTCGAAAAATCTATCTATCTATCTCCAGCATACGTACAACAGTTAATTCATATTACAAAAACCATACTAGGAGTTAGAGATGGCGCCATCTATTCCTACCGGGCTGGCTGCGCGGGCGGTTCGCGCGCGGCACCCGTGAGTAGCATTGGGGCGCGCATTGGATGGATATGAAAATGTCATGTGCGCTTTTCATCGGCTCAAATGTGCAAACGAAGATTCTCGCGCATATCGCAGAATAACGAAGGATGTATGCGTTGCGATGTTGGTGAATTGGCTTCCACTTCAGTAGCCGCTGCGCTGATTTACTGCTACTTCTTGGACTAGTATGTGGTCGAAGATACCCAACACCTCCTCAGTGAGCCTATTCGGTTTTTTGGAACTTATTGCTTTTCTGCATATGAAAAGGTTAGAGAACGTTGTGCGTTTAACGATTTCGATTTATTGGCCTCTTCCTGGAATAGCGAATCCGATTCTTTTCCAGTGATCCATAGGTACTTGTAAGCGTCAACATCAGCATTATGCAGGAATGCTTCATGAATAGATAAGGAGGTCAGAAAGTGTTTCGAGTAGCTTGTTAGCATCGCCTTTTTGGATTCATATAGTTCTGCTCGCAGCTGAAGAGAAAACGGCTAATGCTCACCAATAAGAATCACTGATTGTTACAAAATATACAACTTAGCCAAACTTTAGATGAACTGACACTGCAACAAATGTCCTGGATGACTTCGAACTTTACGTTTGTGTGTTCTTCGCACTAACTACTCTCTAACAGATATATCCGTTATGGATTCGTAAAAGTCGTGTCAGAAGCGTTCGTGAAAAAGCAAAGTATTGCTTGATGGACAATCCTTCAAGAATCTATCTAGCTGGTCGGTATCACTTATGAAACCGTAAAGTATAGCAAGCAACGACAGCATCAAAATCTACTGTATGACTACATCGGTGACTACATCGAAAACCTTACGTACCAAATTCCAACAAACAAGACAAGATATCTACTAGACCTTACGGTAGAACATACGCAAGTAATCTCACTTGTGATATGGAAATTTGGTACACCGTCGTAATGGGACCTTATTAGCGAAAGTGAGCTTAGTCCCATGACTTTGGAAAGGTTTTTCGTGTTATCAAGAGACTTAACAACAAGAAACACAGCACAAGTGCGGCTCAAAATCAGTGAGTTGAAATAAGTATCCAGTCAATTAACCTCTAAGCAACAAAGCAAAGAAATCCTCGAAAAATGAGGTATTAGAGGTAATCTTGGGAGAACGGTGTGGCAGACAAATGAATGTCTCTATAATATAATCTTCTTGCCTTTAGCTGACTTCTTATACGTTTTGGAGCGAAAGTCCTCCTCAGTACGCCTGGATCGAGAGAGTATCTGATCCAACGTTGCAATCATAAGAAGGAATGCGCGCTCCACGCTATACGGGTGCCGCGCGCGAACCGCTCGCGCAGCCAGCCCGGTAGGAATAGATGGCGCCGTTAGAGATAAGAATATTCAAAGAAAAACTAATTTCCTAGTTGCAAAAAGAACCTTGTAACACCACAGTATAAGCATATGGTTTTAACATGGTAAGAAAATGACAAAAAGATCAAAAAAGCATTCTGTGCAACATGAAACAAAACAGCGAGGAACGCCATAAACTCACATTTGCAAAGCAGGGACATATTGTCCAGTGCGATATATACATGAGCTATATTCATCCAAACATCTTCGAATTCCGAGGTCCAAGGCCATACTGGGGCAAAACGAAAGTAGGATGATTCAACGTAGTTGCTTGATAATAGTACTAGGACACGATGATGACATGGATTGAAATTCTTGCATATGCAACTTACCTTGAACGCCTTTTCATAGTCTCTGTTGAAATGGAAAAACCGCGCAAGAATGTAACAAGCTTCGGCCTTGATTTCGACACTTTCCGTCATACTCATTGCATGCCACGCTAACCGTTCAACCTTGTTCATTTCCTGAAAAAGTGATGCCTTCAGATAAAGCGATAAACACCTCGATGTAACAGCTTGGACAAATTTAAAAGGTCCCTTTTATAGATAATTCGTAATTAATTCAAAGAATTTCTGCACTGACTCCTTTGAAGAAGAAGTGGTTGGCAAGATGGACCAAGACAACCGGATTCTCCGGCTCCAGACTATACGCTTGGCCTAGACAAGCCACTGCACTTTGGGCTCCCTCGACAGTATGCGTATTGTAATCCAAAATGGCAAGTGCTGAGAGAGCACAAACATTGTCATTTTGCAATTGCAACTCTCGTTTAAAAGCGATTCTGCAAATTGTAATTGAAAGTCACATAAACAGTAAAGAAGAAGCTATGTGACTCAAACATTTCACATTTACATGCTTACCTAGCCTTATCAGTCAGTCCTAATCTCGCTAAGCAATACTGGAAGCAATGTGATGTGACTAAGCAACAGTAACAGTCACAATGCTTCAGTAACAGTCACAAAACTTCGGTAACAGTCACAAAACTTCAACATCGTTTGGAGTTGCCTCCAAGACTTTTGTCAACATATCTCTTGCCTTGTCCTATCTTTCAAGCCAGAAACGATATAGTGAGGATCTGCAACGTCTGATGAAAAGTCGATCGACTTGGTAAGCATACGTACGAGAGAGATAGTGTGGACCCCGGCCAGCTTCCCATAGGTACTAGCGCGGCGCACACGCAACGCGCGCCCGACTTGAACGCTTCTCATTTCACTTACGAACAAAAAAGCATTATAACCAAAAACAGGAGTGAAATGAGATGTGGAGGCCTCTAATCCGAACACGAGAAAAGCCAAGGCAATAGGGGAACCTTCACAACTTCTACTACTAGCGCTCAGATTCCAGTCAATCTCATAGATAACTGGAATCTTCTATTATCCATCGCTAGTAGTGTATGACACTACCAGCGATGGATGATAGAAGTAACAGGAAAAGTCGAAGAACAATTCTGAAAAGTCTTTCTTCTGGTCATAAAAAAACCCAGAAAGTTTGAGCTCAAGAGCACGATTGCAAAGCTCTGATGGTGTAACAAAAGGCTAGAAGCATCTACACTCCACAAAATCAACTGCATATACACTTATTCTGAACAACCTTTGGAGAGATGTCTCTGAACTACACCGAAATCTTCACTATTGAGAAAAAAACAAGATTTTCGAAACAAATTCTTGCAAGACTGTCAAGACTCGTAAAAATCCATCACCAGCAGTTAACGTGTGTCGTTTACATCTAAAGTAGAGATTACAGAAGAGAACAAACACACTTGAAAGAGGAAATTGAAAGAAATCCCTTCAGAGCCGAAACGAAAAGCGCACTGAAGGCATGCGCTGCGGGCGCGCCGCGGAGGTACCTATGGGAACCTGGCCGGGGTCCACACTATAGCAATAAACGGATTATTTAGACGATACTTTCATCACAACAACACTAGATAGTTGCGCAACTAACCTCATTGTTTCGAAAATCCAGAATTAACCACAAAAACCACTCCATCAATAGTCTACGATGTCTCAGCAAGTCGGAAAGAGCCAAACACTGAAGGTGATTGAGTGCAACCGCACGAAAATTTCAAACATAAACCTGAAAACGAGGAACTTACAGCAACATAAACGCCAACGCGACGAAGAGCAACGCGGAAAAGGAAAAAACGGTAAAGAAACGCGCAAAAACAACAGAATCAAATAAACGGCGACTAAAATATGGACAAAGAGCGTAAACAGAGGACTCATCACCGTGGAGTTAGACGTTTGCTTGCTACGCGCCAAATCGATACGCAGCCTGCTCCGGATACCTCCCATTTCTCCGGCGGATACCTCCCATCTTCTGCTCCGGATACCCCCCATTTTCTGCTCCGGATACCTCCCATTTTCTGCTCCGGATACCTCCCATTTTCTGCTCCGGATACCTCCCATTTCTGCTCCGGACCCCTCCGATTTTCTCCGGCGCGTGTCTTCCAAATTTGGCGGACACGCGCCGCGCAGACCTCTGCGGCGCGGAGTCCGTCAAATCTGGCAGAGTCGCGCCGGAGAAATGGCGGACCTTTGCAGCAGGGCCGGAGAAGCCTCCCATTTGCCTGCCAGTGATGCCACCGCGATGGACCGCCCATTTGCCCTTCTCTCATTGGTCAACTGGGTCCGGCGCGACCCTGGCAGTTTCCGAGGGTCCGGCGGAGGGGTCCGATCGATTGTCTGAGTTATAACATATTCAACATACATTCTATTTCAAGCTAAAGGATTTACTGTTTTTATTCCTTGGAAAATTGCCTATGCAAAAATGCTAGCGACCTTTACCAATATCTGATCTTCCCAAAATATTCGCTAAGGGGTAGAGAAACGAAGACCGCCAGTTTAAGCTGCCTTTCGCGACCAGCTGGTCCTGTTATAGTGTCGTTGCATGTGGGTTTCGAGACCAGTAGTCCGCGGAAGCGGTTCAAACTAACGGCTTTCGTTGCCTTATCCTTTGCTAAGAAATATTCTCTAAGGATGAAAAGGTTTGGTTGGTACAGTTTAAAATTAAATCTTGATCTCAATGGTCATGTTGGTTGGTGCCATAAACAACTACGCCAACGGTACCTTTTTACCAACCGCTTGTTTACTTTGACAAAATTGTAGACTAGTCGGTTGTATATTCGAAGAATTATCTCCTTCACAATAAAACGACTTCAGGGTTGGCAAGACGTTGCATTCATCAATCCAGCGAATTTGGTATTTGTGTTTCTAATCGTCAGGGAAGTCATTCCAGGTAAGACTGATCCGTTCGGAGAAATCTCACATTGCTCGTTATGTCCAGTAATCTTACAATGTCATGTTCTTTAGACGAAGATTCGATACGTACCGTGGATGATTTGCACGCATGGGTTCTGACGTGCCTATATATCAGCTATTCATATATGGGAAATGAGATCTCATACCCGTTAAAGCCATTCCTTATTGAAGTGGTAAGAGTTCCTGACTTTCCGAGAAACCGATTTTATAAGCATTTTTGGCAAATTTGCAGGATAGAGATAAATTTTGGGAACGATGCGTGAATATAGTAACCAGTCATAGCGAGGACATGCTTCGTCTAAATTCGTCTTCCTCGTTCTTCACCGAAGTATTTAGTGAATTGAAGACATATTCGACTGACTATTAACGATGGATTCGATTCCAACAACTCATATTATTTGTACTCAGCAGCTTTTCACCTCATGTCGCCACACCCGGTTTGGGCGTCCAGCCTTCTATTGATAAAACAATTTTAACAACAAATTTTCAGCGCATTCCTGAGTTCATTCTACCTTCACTGCTTTTGATCTATATTTTTGATCTCTTATTGCCACGTGATCTCGCCTAACTTGCCCTGATCTCTCATTTCTACTTGATCTACTTACAATTAGCATATGTATTGAAATTAGGCTGCGTTCAGAGTTGCCCTGTGCCAGCGCCGTGCCAACTCCTACATGGAGCGCTTCGTATTGATCGATCGGCGGCACCGGCACGGCGCTAGCTCGCCGCTGGTACAGGCGACTCGAAATGCTTGTTTGGGAAGCACTGTAAAACAGTAATCTTGATCTCTTTCCGATTATGAATTTTTTAACAATAATTGTCGCAGTGACTCCTGGATTTACAAGCTCTATGTGTCGTTGTAACTTGCAATTTTTGCAAATGGCGCTTAGAAGCTTTTCGTCGGTTCAAGTACCCAACGTAATTATTCTTCATGAATTCGTTATCGCCTACTGAAACGTACAGGCATCAATATCCTTTCAACACTTTCGCTTCTTGCTCAAGCTCACATTCAGACCATGTAGACAATAGCAAACAATGTATTAACCTCTACAAATTTCTATCCGGTCTTTGGTGCTATTGCTTAATGTTGTCCTAGATCGTTGCACACTGTTTACAAACCGCTTTTGTGAGCTCATCCTACCGAAAATTTGATTTTGTGCCAATATGTGCATCGTCGCCAAATAAACGTTATAAAAGTTTGCTACAATCTTTGCACTGAGGGAAACGTGTGGGATTGAATACATCTCAGGAAAGCAATATATAAAGTATGGTCAATAGATTATGGACACGTTGTTCATTATGAATTAATTCAGAGCGGGGACCAAGAAAGATACAGTCGTCATCACTCTAACATTCTGTGTGATTGCACCATTGCAATTTTTAGCAGAGCACGACAGTGGCGGTCAAGACGGTTGCACAAATAAGAAAAGATTTTGTGTTTTCTGACCTGGAAATGCCAGTGCTTCAAATCTTATTCACTCCTACTCCAAGTTCTACACGAAATAGTGAGAATAAACAAATCATAAGCAGCATGCAAGGAAAATCTGCGGAGCCTGAAGCTGGACTTCCCTTGTGACACCCTTAAAGGCAGTGTCTCACCAAAATTTGGTTGCCAAGATTTTTGCATTTTACTTAATGGGCCTCGTCTAACACTGTGAGGGCTCAAAACCGCACTAAGTTCCCAAAAACCCCGTTTCCTAAAGGCCCCGCGAAAGCAACGTGGACGGCTTGTGCCTCCTAACTTCAGCCTTCGCCACAGTAGCAGCAACACAATAAGGTGGACGCCAAGCGGAGGGACATGTTAAAACGCGTAAAGGGGAAACCGGCAGCGTCGGCCGTGATGGCCAAATCGCACTTTGCGGGCCACGTCGAGGGCAGTTTTCTCGGCATAGAAGGGCCGGATCAAGTCGAACTTGCTGCAGTGGCCTATACAGGGTACCTTCTAGTAGAATGTGTGGAGAACGCATTATCCTAATTTTGGTGAGACACTGCCTCTAATGCCCTCTAATGCCTCCAACGCGGCCCTGTGCACACGATAAATCACGGAGTTCGCACCGTTTCCTTGGATTTGTCGGACCTATCAACGACGAATTGAACGCAGATGCCTTTTTAAATAAACCTTACAGTAATCTATGCAATCGCAGGCTCAAAAATACAAAACCCTTTTTTTCTATTTTGTGCTCGTCTTAACCGCCACGCCTCTACTACATCGCAAAATTAGCGCAATCACATAAAACGACTTCTAAAGTGGCGAAGAAATCACATAAAAGAATACTCTCACACTTCATTACGTACATAAACACAAGATCTCCAATACTTCGTCATCGTCAAGAGGGCTTTGCGATGAGGATAGAATGGAAAACAGTTCTTAGCGATGCGAATGCGATCGGTTCGGTCCCGTGGTGTAGCGGTTAGCACTCAGGACTCTGAATCCTGCGACGTGAGTTCAAATCTCACCGGGACCTAGTCTTTTGCGCAAGGTCTCCAGTGCTTCGTCATTGTCAAGAGGGCTTTGCGATGAGGATAGAATGGAAAACAGTTTTCAGCGATGCGAATGCGATCGGTTCGGTCCCGTGGTGTAGCGGTCAGCACTCAGGACTCTGAATCCTGCGACGTGAGTTCAAATCTCACCGGGACCTAGTCTTTTGCGCAAGGTCTCCAGTGCTTCGTCATTGTCAAGAGGGCTTTGCGATGAGGATAGAGTGGAAAACAGTTCCCAGCGATGCGAATACGATCGGTTCGGTCCCTTGGTGTAGCGGTTAGCACTCAGGACTCTGAATCCTGCGATGTGAGTTCAAATCTCACCGGGACCTAGTCTTTTGCGCAAGGTCTCCAGTGCTTCGTCATTGTCAAGAGGGCTTTGCGATGAGGATAGAATGGAAAACAGTTTTCAGCGATGCGAATGCGATCGGTTCGGTCCCGTGGTGTAGCGGTTAGCACTCAGGACTCTGAATCCTGCGACGTGAGTTCAAATCTCACCAGGACCTAGTCTTTTGCGCAAGGTCTCCAATGCTTCGTCATTGTCAAGAGAGCTTTGCGATGAGGATAGAATGGAAAACAGTTCTCAGCGATGCGAATGCGATCGGTTCGGTCCCGTGGTGTAGCGGTTAGCACTCAGGACTCTGGATCCTGCGCAAGGTCTCCAATACTTCGTCATTTTCAGGAGGGCTTTGCGATGAGGATAGAATGGAAAACCGTTCTCAGCGATGCGAATGCGATCGGTTCGGTCCCGTGGTGTAGCGGTTAGCACTCAGGACTCTGAATCCTGCGACGTGAGTTCAAATCTCACCGGGACCTAGTCTTTTGCGCAAGGTCTCCAGTGCTTCGTCATTGTCAAGAAGGCTTTGCGATGAGGATAGAATGGAAAACAGTTCTCAGCGATGCGAATGCGATCGGTTCGGTCCCGTGGTGTAGCGGTTGGGGGTACACAGGGAGGGAATGAGCATATGTAAAGTGCGGTTCATAATTATACGAACACCTTGAATTTGAAAGTTTTTGGACTTTTTGGAAGAAACTCAAAAAGTCGTTGGTACCACGCGATAGAGCACAGCCGAAAACGGTATATGATCCATAAGAATGGAAATCGATGTCAATCTTAGGAGTGTTTTTGCGCTTAATGCGATTTTTTAGCGGTTCATAATTATACGAACACCTCAAACAAAGGTCCATTTTGCATTCAAGATTGCAATCTTTCGAGTCCAAATTTTTTGTAGAGTTACAGTAACAAAGTTTGACATATGTGCTACCACTGAACCCAGTGCAGTCTAAAAAGAGGACCGTTACTTTTTTCAGAAGGCTGTAAATGCCTTACATCCGTTCTTCTGTAGTTCACGCACTCTAATTAGCTTCCACTAAAGCTATGAGATAAAACAAGCTTCTTCGATAGGTTATTTTGTTTGACGCTTGCAAAATCTATGCGTTTTCGTGCCGCTTTTCAACCAAGTTCCAACCTCACCTTAAAGTTAGCACGATTTCGAGCCTCAAAACTCAGCTTCTTTCTTGCGCAAACATTCGATAATGAAGCAGCTGCATTGTTTGCATGATGATGTTTCTGTGCCAAAGTTTTTGGGTTTTTGTAGAGCTGATCTTGAGGCTGTGGAGCTGTAAATCAAATAAAGGTGTGATTGCTATAGTAAAAACAGTGGTTTTGGTGAAATGAAGTCTGCGTGGCCGAAACAAATTCAATGCTGTTGATTTTTTCTAGCCAAATACAGTGTCTTGTGAACTTCTACATACTATATGCTTACTTCATTGTACGGCTTCAGAAGCTGAATTTTGAGGCTCAAATCGTGCTAACTATGTGATAAGGTTGGAACTTGGTTGAAAAACGGCGCGAAAACGCAAAGATTTTCCAAGCGTCAAATAAAATACCTATCGAAAGAGCTTATTTTATCTCATAGCTTTGGTAGAAGCTAATTAGAGCGCGTAAACCACAGAAGAACGGATGTTTTTGGAGCGCAATCACTCCAAAAGCATTTAGAGCCTTCTGAAAAAAATAACGGTCCTCTTTTTGAACTGCACTGGGTTCAGTGGTAGCACATATGTCAGACTTTGTTACTGTAACTCTACAAAAAATTTGGACTCGAAAGATTGCAATCTTGAATGCAAAATGGACCTTTGTTTGAGGTGTTCGTATAATTATGAACCGCTAAAAAATCGCATTAAGCGCAAAAACACTCCTAAGATTGACATCGATTTCCATTCTTATGGATCATATACCGTTATCGGTTGTGCTCTTTCGCGTGGTACCAACGGCTTTTTGAGCTTCTCCCAAAAAGTCCGAAAACTTACAAAATTTTGCGTGTTCGTATAATTATGAACCGCACTTTACATATGCTCATTCCCTCCCTGTGTACCCCCAACCGCTACACCACGGGACCGAACCGATCGCATTCGCATCGCTGAGAATGGTTTTCCATTCTATCCTCATCGCAAAGCCCTCCTGAAAATGACGAAGTATTGGAGACCTTGCGCAGGATCCAGAGTCCTGAGTGGTAACCGCTACACCACGGGACCGAACCGATCGTATTCGTATCGCTGAGAACTGTTTTCCATACTAACCTCATCGCAAAGCCCTCTTGACGATGACGAAGTATTGAAGACCTTGCGCAAAAGACTAGGTCCCGGTGAGATTTGAACTCAAGTCGCAGGATTCAGAGTCCTGAGTGCTAACCGCTACACCACGGGACCGAACCAATCGCATTCGCATCGCTGAGAACTGTTTTCCATTCTATCATCATCGCAAAGCCCTCCTGACAATGACGAAGTATTAGAGACCTTGCGCAAAAGACTAGGTCCCGGTGAGATTTGAACTCACGTCGCAGGATTCAGAGTCCTGAGTGCTAACCGCTACACCACGGGACCGAACCGATCGTATTCGTATCGCTGAGAACTGTTTTCCATTCTAACCTCATCGCAAAGCCCTCCTGACAATGACGAAGTATTGGAGACCTTGTGCAGGATCCAGAGTCCTGAGTGCTAACCGCTACACCACGGGACCGAACCGATCGTATTCGCATCGCTGAGAACTGTTTTCCACTCTATCCTCATCGCAAAGCCCTCTTGACGATGACGAAGTATTGAAGACCTTGCGCAAAAGACTAGGTCCCGGTGAGATTTGAACTCAAGTCGCAGGATTCAGAGTCCTGAGTGCTAACCGTTACACCACGGGACCGAACCGATCGTATTCGTATCGCTGAGAACTGTTTTCCATTCTAACCTCATCGCAAAGCCCTCCTGACAATGACGAAGTATTGGAGACCTTGCGCAGGATCCAGAGTCCTGAGTGCTAACCGCTACACCACGGGACCGAACCGATCGTATTCGCATCGCTGAGAACTGTTTTCCATTCTATCCTCATCGCAAAGCCCTCCTGACAATGACGAAGTATTAGAGATCTTGCGCAAAAGACTAGGTCCCGGTGAGATTTGAACTCACGTCGCAGGATTCAGAGTCCTGAGTGCTAACCGCTACACCACGGGACCGAACCAATCGCATTCGCATCGCTGAAAACTGTTTTCCATTCTATCCTCATCGCAAAGCCCTCCTGACAATGACGAAGTATTGAAGACCTTGCGCAAAAGACTAGGTCCCGGTGAGATTTGAACTCAAGTCGCAGGATTCAGAGTCCTGAGTGCTAACCGCTACACCACGGGACCGAACCAATCGCATTCGCATCGCTGAGAACTGTTTTCCATTCTATCATCATTGCAAAGCCCTCCTGACAATGACGAAGTATTAGAGACCTTGCGCAAAAGACTAGGTCCCGGTGAGATTTGAACTCACGTCGCAGGATTCAGAGTCCTGAGTGCTAACCGCTACACCACGGGACCGAACCGATCGTATTCGTATCGCTGAGAACTGTTTTCCATTCTAACCTCATCGCAAAGCCCTCCTGACAATGACGAAGTATTGGAGACCTTGCGCAGGATCCAGAGTCCTGAGTGCTAACCGCTACACCACGGGACCGAACCGATCGTATTCGCATCGCTGAGAACTGTTTTCCACTCTATCCTCATCGCAAAGCCCTCTTGACGATGACGAAGTATTGAAGACCTTGCGCAAAAGACTAGGTCCCGGTGAGATTTGAACTCACGTCGCAGGATTCAGAGTCCTGAGTGCTAACCGTTACACCACGGGACCGAACCGATCGTATTCGTATCGCTGAGAACTGTTTTCCATTCTAACCTCATCGCAAAGCCCTCCTGACAATGACGAAGTATTGGAGACCTTGCGCAGGATCCAGAGTCCTGAGTGCTAACCGCTACACCACGGGACCGAACCGATCGTATTCGCATCGCTGAGAACTGTTTTCCATTCTATCCTCATCGCAAAGCCCTCCTGACAATGACGAAGTATTAGAGATCTTGCGCAAAAGACTAGGTCCCGGTGAGATTTGAACTCACGTCGCAGGATTCAGAGTCCTGAGTGCTAACCGCTACACCACGGGACCGAACCGATCGCATTCGCATCGCTGAGAACTGTTTTCCATTCTATCCTCATCGCAAAGCCCTCTTGACGATGACGAAGTGTTGAAGACCTTGCGCAGGATCCAGAGTCCTGAGTGCTAACCGCTACACCACGGGCCGAACCGATCGTATTCGTATCGCTGAGAACTGTTTTCCATTCTAACCTCATCGCAAAGCCCTCCTGACAATGACGAAGTATTGGAGACCTTGCGCAGGATCCAGAGTCCTGAGTGCTAACCGCTACACCACGGGACCGAACCGATCGTATTCGTATCGCTGAGAACTGTTTTCCATTCTAACCTCATCGCAAAGCCCTCCTGACAATGACGAAGTATTGGAGACCTTGCGCAGGATCCAGAGTCCTGAGTGCTAACCGCTACACCACGGGACCGAACCGATCGCATTCGCATCGCTGAAAACTGTTTTCCATTCTATCCTCATCGCAAAGCCCTCCTGACAATGACGAAGTATTAGAGATCTTGCGCAAAAGACTAGGTCCCGGTGAGATTTGAACTCAAGTCGCAGGATTCAGAGTCCTGAGTGCTAACCGCTACACCACGGGACCGAACCGATCGTATTCGCATCGCTGAGAACTGTTTTCCACTCTATCCTCATCGCAAAGCCCTCCTGACAATGACGAAGTATTGGAGACCTTGCGCAGGATCCAGAGTCCTGAGTGCTAACCGCTACACCACGGGACCGAACCGATCGTATTCGTATCGCTGAGAACTGTTTTCCATTCTAACCTCATCGCAAAGCCCTCCTGACAATGACGAAGTATTGGAGACCTTGCGCAGGATCCAGAGTCCTGAGTGCTAACCGCTACACCACGGGACCGAACCGATCGTATTCGCATCGCTGAGAACTGTTTTCCACTCTATCCTCATCGCAAAGCCCTCTTGACGATGACGAAGTATTGAAGACCTTGCGCAAAAAAATAGGTCCCGGTGAGATTTGAACTCACGTCGCAGGATTCAGAGTCCTGAGTGCTAACCGCTACACCACGGGACCGAACCGATCGTATTCGCATCGCTGAGAACTGTTTTCCATTCTAACCTCATCGCAAAGCCCTCCTGACAATGACGAAGTATTAGAGACCTTGCGCAAAAGACTAGGTCCCGGTGAGATTTGAACTCACGTCGCAGGATTCAGAGTCCTGAGTGCTAACCGCTACACCACGGGACCGAACCGATCGCATTCGCATCGCTGAGAACTGTTTTCCATTCTATCCTCATCGCAAAGCCCTCTTGACGATGACGAAGTGTTGAAGACCTTGCGCAGGATCCAGAGTCCTGAGTGCTAACCGCTACACCACGGGACCACCGATCGCATTCGCATCGCTGAGAACTGTTTTCCATTCTATCCTCATCGCAGAGCCCTCTTGACGATGACGAAGTATTGAAGACTTTGCGCAAAAGACTAGGTCCCGGTGAGATTTGAACTCAAGTCGCAGGATTCAGAGTCCTGAGTGCTAACCGCTACACCACGGGACCGAACCGATCGTATACGCATCGGTGAGAACTGTTTTCCATTCTAACCTCATCCCAAAGCCCTCCTGACAATGACGAAGTATTAGAGACCTTGCGCAAAAGACTAGGTTTCGGTGAGATTTGAACTCACGTCGCAGGATTCAGAGTCCTGAGTGCTAACCGCTACACCACGGGACCACCGATCGCATTCGCATCGCTGAGAACTGTTTTCCATTCTATCCTCATCGCAAAGCCCTCTTGACGATGACGAAGTGTTGAAGACCTTGCGCAGGATCCAGAGTCCTGAGTGCTAACCGCTACACCACGGGACCACCGATCGCATTCGCATCGCTGAGAACTGTTTTCCATTCTAACCTCATCGCAAAGCCCTCCTGACAATGACGAAGTATTAGAGACCTTGCGCAAAAGACTAGGTCCCGGTGAGATTTGAACTCACGTCGCAGGATTCAGAGTCCTGAGTGCTAACCGCTACACCACGGGACCGAACCGATCGCATTCGCATCGCTGAGAACTGTTTTCCATTCTATCCTCATCGCAAAGCCCTCTTGACGATGACGAAGTGTTGAAGATCTTGCGCAGGATCCAGAGTCCTGAGTGCTAACCGCTACACCACGGGACCACCGATCGCATTCGCATCGCTGAGAACTGTTTTCCATTCTATCCTCATCGCAAAGCCCTCTTGACGATGACGAAGTATTGAAGACCTTGCGCAGGATCCAGAGTCCTGAGTGCTAACCGCTACACCACGGGACCACCGATCGCATTCGCATCGCTGAGAACTGTTTTCCATTCTATCCTCATCGCAAAGCCCTCTTGACGATGACGAAGTATTGAAGACTTTGCGCAAAAGACTAGGTCCCGGTGAGATTTGAACTCACGTCGCAGGATTCAGAGTCCTGAGTGCTAACCGCTACACCACGGGACCGAACCGATCGCATTCGCATCGCTGAGAACGGTTTTCCATTCTATCCTCATCGCAAAGCCCTCTTGACGATGACGAAGTATTGAAGACCTTGCGCAGGATCCAGAGTCCTGAGTGCCAACCGCTACACCACGGGACCGAACCGATCGCATTCGCATCGCTGAGAACGGTTTTCCATTCTAACCTCATCGCAAAGCCCTCCTGACAATGACGAAGTATTAGAGACCTTGCGCAAAAGACTAGGTCCCGGTGAGATTTGAACTCACGTCGCAGGATTCAGAGTCCTGAGTGCTAACCGCTACACCACGGGACCACCGATCGCATTCGCATCGCTGAGAACTGTTTTCCATTCTATCCTCATCGCAAAGCCCTCTTGACGATGACGAAGTATTGAAGACCTTGGGCAGGATCCAGAGTCCTGAGTGCTAACCGCTACACCACGGGACCACCGATCGCATTCGCATCGCTGAGAACTGTTTTCCATTCTATCCTCATCGCAAAGCCCTCTTGACGATGACGAAGTATTGAAGACTTTGCGCAAAAGACTAGGTCCCGGTGAGATTTGAACTCACGTCGCAGGATTCAGAGTCCTGAGTGCTAACCGCTACACCACGGGACCGAACCGATCGCATTCGCATCGCTGAGAACGGTTTTCCATTCTATCCTCATCGCAAAGCCCTCTTGACGATGACGAAGTATTGAAGACCTTGCGCAGGATCCAGAGTCCTGAGTGCCAACCGCTACACCACGGGACCGAACCGATCGCATTCGCATCGCTGAGAACGGTTTTCCATTCTAACCTCATCGCAAAGCCCTCCTGACAATGACGAAGTATTAGAGACCTTGCGCAAAAGACTAGGTCCCGGTGAGATTTGAACTCACGTCGCAGGATTCAGAGTCCTGAGTGCTAACCGCTACACCACGGGACCACCGATCGCATTCGCATCGCTGAGAACTGTTTTCCATTCTATCCTCATCGCAAAGCCCTCTTGACGATGACGAAGTATTGAAGACCTTGCGCAGGATCCAGAGTCCTGAGTGCCAACCGCTACACCACGGGACCGAACCGATCGCATTCGCATCGCTGAGAACGGTTTTCCATTCTAACCTCATCGCAAAGCCCTCCTGACAATGACGAAGTATTAGAGACCTTGCGCAAAAGACTAGGTCCCGGTGAGATTTGAACTCACGTCGCAGGATTCAGAGTCCTGAGTGCTAACCGCTACACCACGGGACCACCGATCGCATTCGCATCGCTGAGAACTGTTTTCCATTCTATCCTCATCGCAAAGCCCTCTTGACGATGACGAAGTATTGAAGACCTTGGGCAGGATCCAGAGTCCTGAGTGCTAACCGCTACACCACGGGACCACCGATCGCATTCGCATCGCTGAGAACTGTTTTCCATTCTATCCTCATCGCAAAGCCCTCTTGACGATGACGAAGTATTGAAGACTTTGCGCAAAAGACTAGGTCCCGGTGAGATTTGAACTCACGTCGCAGGATTCAGAGTCCTGAGTGCTAACCGCTACACCACGGGACCGAACCGATCGCATTCGCATCGCTGAGAACGGTTTTCCATTCTATCCTCATCGCAAAGCCCTCTTGACGATGACGAAGTATTGAAGACCTTGCGCAGGATCCACAGTCCTGAGTGCTAACCGCTACACCACGGGACCGAACCGATCGCTTTCGCATCGCTGAGAACGGTTTTCCATTCTAACCTCATCGCAAAGCCCTCCTGACAATGACGAAGTATTAGAGACCTTGCGCAAAAGACTAGGTCCCGGTGAGATTTGAACTCACGTCGCAGGATTCAGAGTCCTGAGTGCTAACCGCTACACCACGGGACCACCGATCGCATTCGCATCGCTGAGAACTGTTTTCCATTCTATCCTCATCGCAAAGCCCTCTTGACGATGACGAAGTATTAGAGACCTTGCGCAAAAGACTAGGTCCCGGTGAGATTTGAACTCACGTCGCAGGATTCAGAGTCCTGAGTGCTAACCGCTACACCACGGGACCGAACCGATCGCATTCGCATCGCTGAGAACTGTTTTCCATTCTATCCTCATCGCAAAGCCCTCTTGACGATGACGAAGTATTGAAGACCTTGCGCAGGATCCACAGTCCTGAGTGCTAACCGCTACACCACGGGACCGAACCGATCGCTTTCGCATCGCTGAGAACGGTTTTCCATTCTAACCTCATCGCAAAGCCCTCCTGACAATGACGAAGTATTAGAGACCTTGCGCAAAAGACTAGGTCCCGGTGAGATTTGAACTCACGTCGCAGGATTCAGAGTCCTGAGTGCTAACCGCTACACCACGGGACCACCGATCGCATTCGCATCGCTGAGAACTGTTTTCCATTCTATCCTCATCGCAAAGCCCTCTTGACGATGACGAAGTATTGGAGACCTTGCGCAAAAGACTAGGTCCCGGTGAGATTTGAACTCACGTCGCAGGATTCAGAGTCCTGAGTGCTAACCGCTACACCACGGGACCACCGATCGCATTCGCATCGCTGAGAACTGTTTTCCATTCTATCCTCATCGCAAAGCCCTCTTGACGATGACGAAGTATTGAAGACCTTGCGCAGGATCCAGAGTCCTGAGTGCTAACCGCTACACCACGGGACCACCGATCGCATTCGCATCGCTGAGAACTGTTTTCCATTCTATCCTCATCGCAAAGCCCTCTTGACGATGACGAAGTATTGAAGACTTTGCGCAAAAGAATAGGTCCCGGTGAGATTTGAACTCACGTCGCAGGATTCAGAGTCCTGAGTGCTAACCGCTACACCACGGGACCGAACCGATCGTATTCGCATCGCTGAGAACTGTTTTCCACTCTATCCTCATCGCAAAGCCCTCTTGACGATGACAAAGTATTGAAGACCTTGCGCAAAAGACTAGGTCCCGGTGAGATTTGAACTCACGTCGCAGGATTCAGAGTCCTGAGTGCTAACCGTTACACCACGGGACCGAACCGATCGTATTCGTATCGCTGAGAACTGTTTTCCATTCTAACCTCATCGCAAAGCCCTCCTGACAATGACGAAGTATTGGAGACCTTGCGCAGGATCCAGAGTCCTGAGTGCTAACCGCTACACCACGGGACCGAACCGATCGTATTCGCATCGCTGAGAACTGTTTTCCACTTTATCCTCATCGCAAAGCCCTCCTGACAATGACGAAGTATTGGAGACCTTGCGCAGGATCCAGAGTCCTGAGTGCTAACCGCTACACCACGGGACCGAACCGATCGTATTCGCATCGCTGAGAACTGTTTTCCATTCTAACCTCATCGCAAAGCCCTCCTGACAATGACGAAGTATTAGAGACCTTGCGCAAAAGACTAGGTCCCGGTGAGATTTGAACTCACGTCGCAGGATTCAGAGTCCTGAGTGCTAACCGTTACACCACGGGACCACCGATCGCATTCGCATCGCTGAGAACTGTTTTCCATTCTATCCTCATCGCAAAGCCCTCTTGACGATGACGAAGTATTGAAGACCTTGCGCAGGATCCAGAGTCCTGAGTGCTAACCGCTACACCACGGGACCGAACCGATCGTATTCGCATCGCTGAGAACTGTTTTCCACTTTATCCTCATCGCAAAGCCCTCCTGACAATGACGAAGTATTGGAGACCTTGCGCAGGATCCAGAGTCCTGAGTGCTAACCGCTACACCACGGGACCGAACCGATCGTATTCGTATCGCTGAGAACTGTTTTCCATTCTAACCTCATCGCAAAGCCCTCCTGACAATGACGAAGTATTGGAGACCTTGCGCAGGATCCAGAGTCCTGAGTGCTAACCGCTACACCACGGGACCGAACCGATCGTATTCGCATCGCTGAGAACTGTTTTCCACTTTATCCTCATCGCAAAGCCCTCCTGACAATGACGAAGTATTGGAGACCTTGCGCAGGATCCAGAGTCCTGAGTGCTAACCGCTACACCACGGGACCGAACCGATCGTATTCGCATCGCTGAGAACTGTTTTCCATTCTAACCTCATCGCAAAGCCCTCCTGACAATGACGAAGTATTGGAGACCTTGCGCAAAAGACTAGGTCCCGGTGAGATTTGAACTCACGTCGCAGGATTCAGAGTCCTGAGTGCTAACCGTTACACCACGGGACCACCGATCGCATTCGCATCGCTGAGAACTGTTTTCCATTCTATCCTCATCGCAAAGCCCTCTTGACGATGACGAAGTATTGAAGACCTTGCGCAGGATCCAGAGTCCTGAGTGCTAACCGCTACACCACGGGACCGAACCGATCGTATTCGCATCGCTGAGAACTGTTTTCCACTTTATCCTCATCGCAAAGCCCTCCTGACAATGACGAAGTATTGGAGACCTTGCGCAGGATCCAGAGTCCTGAGTGCTAACCGCTACACCACGGGACCGAACCGATCGCATTCGCATCGCTGAGAACTGTTTTCCATTCTATCCTCATCGCAAAGCCCTCTTGACGATGACGAAGTGTTGAAGATCTTGCGCAGGATCCAGAGTCCTGAGTGCTAACCGCTACACCACGGGACCACCGATCGCATTCGCATCGCTGAGAACTGTTTTCCATTCTATCCTCATCGCAAAGCCCTCTTGACGATGACGAAGTATTGAAGACTTTGCGCAAAAGACTAGGTCCCGGTGAGATTTGAACTCACGTCGCAGGATTCAGAGTCCTGAGTGCTAACCGCTACACCACGGGACCGAACCGATCGCATTCGCATCGCTGAGAACGGTTTTCCATTCTATCCTCATCGCAAAGCCCTCTTGACGATGACGAAGTATTGAAGACCTTGCGCAGGATCCAGAGTCCTGAGTGCCAACCGCTACACCACGGGACCGAACCGATCGCATTCGCATCGCTGAGAACGGTTTTCCATTCTAACCTCATCGCAAAGCCCTCCTGACAATGACGAAGTATTAGAGACCTTGCGCAAAAGACTAGGTCCCGGTGAGATTTGAACTCACGTCGCAGGATTCAGAGTCCTGAGTGCTAACCGCTACACCACGGGACCACCGATCGCATTCGCATCGCTGAGAACTGTTTTCCATTCTATCCTCATCGCAAAGCCCTCTTGACGATGACGAAGTATTGAAGACCTTGGGCAGGATCCAGAGTCCTGAGTGCTAACCGCTACACCACGGGACCACCGATCGCATTCGCATCGCTGAGAACTGTTTTCCATACTATCCTCATCGCAAAGCCCTCTTGACGATGACGAAGTATTGAAGAGTTTGCGCAAAAGACTAGGTCCCGGTGAGATTTGAACTCACGTCGCAGGATTCAGAGTCCTGAGTTCTATCCGCTACACCACGGGACCGAACCGATCGCATTCGCATCGCTGAGAACGGTTTTCCATTCTATCCTCATCGCAAAGCCCTCTTGACGATGACGAAGTATTGAAGACCTTGCGCAGGATCCAGAGTCCTGAGTGCTAACCGCTACACCACGGGACCACCGATCGCATTCGCATCGCTGAGAACTGTTTTCCATTCTATCCTCATCGCAAAGCCCTCTTGACGATGACGAAGTATTGAAGACTTTGCGCAAAAGACTAGGTCCCGGTGAGATTTGAACTCACGTCGCAGGATTCAGAGTCCTGAGTGCTAACCGCTACACCACGGGACCGAACCGATCGTATTCGCATCGCTGAGAACTTTTCCACTCTATCCTCATCGCAAAGCCCTCTTGACGATGACAAAGTATTGAAGACCTTGCGCAAAAGACTAGGTCCCGGTGAGATTTGAACTCACGTCGCAGGATTCAGAGTCCTGAGTGCTAACCGTTACACCACGGGACCGAACCGATCGTATTCGTATCGCTGAGAACTGTTTTCCATTCTAACCTCATCGCAAAGCCCTCCTGACAATGACGAAGTATTGGAGACCTTGCGCAGGATCCAGAGTCCTGAGTGCTAACCGCTACACCACGGGACCGAACCGATCGTATTCGCATCGCTGAGAACTGTTTTCCACTTTATCCTCATCGCAAAGCCCTCCTGACAATGACGAAGTATTGGAGACCTTGCGCAGGATCCAGAGTCCTGAGTGCTAACCGCTACACCACGGGACCGAACCGATCGTATTCGCATCGCTGAGAACTGTTTTCCATTCTAACCTCATCGCAAAGCCCTCCTGACAATGACGAAGTATTAGAGACCTTGCGCAAAAGACTAGGTCCCGGTGAGATTTGAACTCACGTCGCAGGATTCAGAGTCCTGAGTGCTAACCGTTACACCACGGGACCACCGATCGCATTCGCATCGCTGAGAACTGTTTTCCATTCTATCCTCATCGCAAAGCCCTCTTGACGATGACGAAGTATTGAAGACCTTGCGCAGGATCCAGAGTCCTGAGTGCTAACCGCTACACCACGGGACCGAACCGATAGTATTCGCATCGCTGAGAACTGTTTTCCACTTTATCCTCATCGCAAAGCCCTCCTGACAATGACGAAGTATTGGAGACCTTGCGCAGGATCCAGAGTCCTGAGTGCTAACCGCTACACCACGGGACCGAACCGATCGCATTCGCATCGCTGAGAACTGTTTTCCATTCTATCCTCATCGCAAAGCCCTCTTGACGATGACGAAGTGTTGAAGATCTTGCGCAGGATCCAGAGTCCTGAGTGCTAACCGCTACACCACGGGACCACCGATCGCATTCGCATCGCTGAGAACTGTTTTCCATTCTATCCTCATCGCAAAGCCCTCTTGACGATGACGAAGTATTGAAGACTTTGCGCAAAAGACTAGGTCCCGGTGAGATTTGAACTCACGTCGCAGGATTCAGAGTCCTGAGTGCTAACCGCTACACCACGGGACCGAACCGATCGCATTCGCATCGCTGAGAACGGTTTTCCATTCTATCCTCATCGCAAAGCCCTCTTGACGATGACGAAGTATTGAAGACCTTGCGCAGGATCCAGAGTCCTGAGTGCCAACCGCTACACCACGGGACCGAACCGATCGCATTCGCATCGCTGAGAACGGTTTTCCATTCTAACCTCATCGCAAAGCCCTCCTGACAATGACGAAGTATTAGAGACCTTGCGCAAAAGACTAGGTCCCGGTGAGATTTGAACTCACGTCGCAGGATTCAGAGTCCTGAGTGCTAACCGCTACACCACGGGACCACCGATCGCATTCGCATCGCTGAGAACTGTTTTCCATTCTATCCTCATCGCAAAGCCCTCTTGACGATGACGAAGTATTGAAGACCTTGGGCAGGATCCAGAGTCCTGAGTGCTAACCGCTACACCACGGGACCACCGATCGCATTCGCATCGCTGAGAACTGTTTTCCATACTATCCTCATCGCAAAGCCCTCTTGACGATGACGAAGTATTGAAGACTTTGCGCAAAAGACTAGGTCCCGGTGAGATTTGAACTCACGTCGCAGGATTCAGAGTCCTGAGTTCTATCCGCTACACCACGGGACCGAACCGATCGCATTCGCATCGCTGAGAACGGTTTTCCATTCTATCCTCATCGCAAAGCCCTCTTGACGATGACGAAGTATTGAAGACCTTGCGCAGGATCCAGAGTCCTGAGTGCTAACCGCTACACCACGGGACCGAACCGATCGCTTTCGCATCGCTGAGAACGGTTTTCCATTCTAACCTCATCGCAAAGCCCTCCTGACAATGACGAAGTATTAGAGACCTTGCGCAAAAGACTAGGTCCCGGTGAGATTTGAACTCACGTCGCAGGATTCAGAGTCCTGAGTGCTAACCGCTACACCACGGGACCACCGATCGCATTCGCATCGCTGAGAACTGTTTTCCATTCTATCCTCATCGCAAAGCCCTCTTGACGATGACGAAGTATTGGAGACCTTGCGCAAAAGACTAGGTCCCGGTGAGATTTGAACTCACGTCGCAGGATTCAGAGTCCTGAGTGCTAACCGCTACACCACGGGACCACCGATCGCATTCGCATCGCTGAGAACTGTTTTCCATTCTATCCTCATCGCAAAGCCCTCTTGACGATGACGAAGTATTGAAGACCTTGCGCAGGATCCAGAGTCCTGAGTGCTAACCGCTACACCACGGGACCACCGATCGCATTCGCATCGCTGAGAACTGTTTTCCATTCTATCCTCATCGCAAAGCCCTCTTGACGATGACGAAGTATTGAAGACTTTGCGCAAAAGACTAGGTCCCGGTGAGATTTGAACTCACGTCGCAGGATTCAGAGTCCTGAGTGCTAACCGCTACACCACGGGACCGAACCGATCGTATTCGCATCGCTGAGAACTGTTTTCCACTCTATCCTCATCGCAAAGCCCTCTTGACGATGACAAAGTATTGAAGACCTTGCGCAAAAGACTAGGTCCCGGTGAGATTTGAACTCACGTCGCAGGATTCAGAGTCCTGAGTGCTAACCGTTACACCACGGGACCGAACCGATCGTATTCGTATCGCTGAGAACTGTTTTCCATTCTAACCTCATCGCAAAGCCCTCCTGACAATGACGAAGTATTGGAGACCTTGCGCAGGATCCAGAGTCCTGAGTGCTAACCGCTACACCACGGGACCGAACCGATCGTATTCGCATCGCTGAGAACTGTTTTCCATTCTAACCTCATCGCAAAGCCCTCCTGACAATGACGAAGTATTAGAGACCTTGCGCAAAAGACTAGGTCCCGGTGAGATTTGAACTCACGTCGCAGGATTCAGAGTCCTGAGTGCTAACCGCTACACCACGGGACCACCGATCGCATTCGCATCGCTGAGAACGGTTTTCCATTCTATCCTCATCGCAAAGCCCTCTTGACGATGACGAAGTATTGAAGACCTTGCGCAGGATCCAGAGTCCTGAGTGCTAACCGCTACACCACGGGACCACCGATCGCATTCGCATCGCTGAGAACTGTTTTCCATTCTATCCTCATCGCAAAGCCCTCTTGACGATGACGAAGTATTGAAGACCTTGCGCAGGATCCAGAGTCCTGAGTGCTAACCGCTACACCACGGGACCACCGATCGCATTCGCATCGCTGAGAACTGTTTTCCATTCTATCCTCATCGCAAAGCCCTCTTGACGATGACGAAGTATTGAAGACTTTGCGCAAAAGACTAGGTCCCGGTGAGATTTGAACTCACGTCGCAGGATTCAGAGTCCTGAGTGCTAACCGCTACACCACGGGACCGAACCGATCGTATTCGCATCGCTGAGAACTGTTTTCCACTCTATCCTCATCGCAAAGCCCTCTTGACGATGACAAAGTATTGAAGACCTTGCGCAAAAGACTAGGTCCCGGTGAGATTTGAACTCACGTCGCAGGATTCAGAGTCCTGAGTGCTAACCGTTACACCACGGGACCGAACCGATCGTATTCGTATCGCTGAGAACTGTTTTCCATTCTAACCTCATCGCAAAGCCCTCCTGACAATGACGAAGTATTGGAGACCTTGCGCAGGATCCAGAGTCCTGAGTGCTAACCGCTACACCACGGGACCGAACCGATCGTATTCGCATCGCTGAGAACTGTTTTCCACTTTATCCTCATCGCAAAGCCCTCCTGACAATGACGAAGTATTGGAGACCTTGCGCAGGATCCAGAGTCCTGAGTGCTAACCGCTACACCACGGGACCGAACCGATCGTATTCGCATCGCTGAGAACTGTTTTCCATTCTAACCTCATCGCAAAGCCCTCCTGACAATGACGAAGTATTGGAGACCTTGCGCAGGATCCAGAGTCCTGAGTGCTAACCGCTACACCACGGGACCGAACCGATCGTATTCGCATCGCTGAGAACTGTTTTCCACTCTATCCTCATCGCAAAGCCCTCTTGACGATGACAAAGTATTGAAGACCTTGCGCAAAAGACTAGGTCCCGGTGAGATTTGAACTCACGTCGCAGGATTCAGAGTCCTGAGTGCTAACCGTTACACCACGGGACCGAACCGATCGTATTCGTATCGCTGAGAACTGTTTTCCATTCTAACCTCATCGCAAAGCCCTCCTGACAATGACGAAGTATTGGAGACCTTGCGCAGGATCCAGAGTCCTGAGTGCTAACCGCTACACCACGGGACCGAACCGATCGTATTCGCATCGCTGAGAACTGTTTTCCACTTTATCCTCATCGCAAAGCCCTCCTGACAATGACGAAGTATTGGAGACCTTGCGCAGGATCCAGAGTCCTGAGTGCTAACCGCTACACCACGGGACCGAACCGATCGTATTCGCATCGCTGAGAACTGTTTTCCATTCTAACCTCATCGCAAAGCCCTCCTGACAATGACGAAGTATTAGAGACCTTGCGCAAAAGACTAGGTCCCGGTGAGATTTGAACTCACGTCGCAGGATTCAGAGTCCTGAGTGCTAACCGCTACACCACGGGACCACCGATCGCATTCGCATCGCTGAGAACGGTTTTCCATTCTATCCTCATCGCAAAGCCCTCTTGACGATGACGAAGTATTGAAGACCTTGCGCAGGATCCAGAGTCCTGAGTGCCAACCGCTACACCACGGGACCGAACCGATCGCATTCGCATCGCTGAGAACGGTTTTCCATTCTAACCTCATCGCAAAGCCCTCCTGACAATGACGAAGTATTAGAGACCTTGCGCAAAAGACTAGGTCCCGGTGAGATTTGAACTCACGTCGCAGGATTCAGAGTCCTGAGTGCTAACCGCTACACCACGGGACCACCGATCGCATTCGCATCGCTGAGAACTGTTTTCCATTCTATCCTCATCGCAAAGCCCTCTTGACGATGACGAAGTATTGAAGACCTTGCGCAGGATCCAGAGTCCTGAGTGCTAACCGCTACACCACGGGACCACCGGTCGCATTCGCATCGCTGAGAACTGTTTTCCATTCTATCCTCATCGCAAAGCCCTCTTGACGATGACGAAGTATTGAAGACTTTGCGCAGAAGACTAGGTCCCGGGGAGATTTGAACTCACGTCGCAGGATTCAGAGTCCTGAGTGCTAACCGCTACACCACGGGACCGAACCGATCGCATTCGCATCGCTGAGAACGGTTTTCCATTCTATCCTCATCGCAAAGCCCTCTTGACGATGACGAAGTATTGAAGACCTTGCGCAGGATCCAGAGTCCTGAGTGCTAACCCCTACACCACGGGACCGAACCGATCGCATTCGCATCGCTGAGAACGGTTTTCCATTCTAACCTCATCGCAAAGCCCTCCTGACAATGACGAAGTATTAGAGACCTTGCGCAAAAGACTAGGTCCCGGTGAGATTTGAACTCACGTCGCAGGATTCAGAGTCCTGAGTGCTAACCGCTACACCACGGGACCACCGATCGCATTCGCATCGCTGAGAACTGTTTTCCATTCTATCCTCATCGCAAAGCCCTCTTGACGATGACGAAGTATTGGAGACCTTGCGCAAAAGACTAGGTCCCGGTGAGATTTGAACTCACGTCGCAGGATTCAGAGTCCTGAGTGCTAACCGCTACACCACGGGACCACCGATCGCATTCGCATCGCTGAGAACTGTTTTCCATTCTATCCTCATCGCAAAGCCCTCTTGACGATGACGAAGTATTGAAGACCTTGCGCAGGATCCAGAGTCCTGAGTGCTAACCGCTACACCACGGGACCACCGGTCGCATTCGCATCGCTGAGAACTGTTTTCCATTCTATCCTCATCGCAAAGCCCTCTTGACGATGACGAAGTATTGAAGACTTTGCGCAGAAGACTAGGTCCCGGGGAGATTTGAACTCACGTCGCAGGATTCAGAGTCCTGAGTGCTAACCGCTACACCACGGGACCGAACCGATCGCATTCGCATCGCTGAGAACGGTTTTCCATTCTATCCTCATCGCAAAGCCCTCTTGACGATGACGAAGTATTGAAGACCTTGCGCAGGATCCAGAGTCCTGAGTGCTAACCCCTACACCACGGGACCGAACCGATCGCATTCGCATCGCTGAGAACGGTTTTCCATTCTAACCTCATCGCAAAGCCCTCCTGACAATGACGAAGTATTAGAGACCTTGCGCAAAAGACTAGGTCCCGGTGAGATTTGAACTCACGTCGCAGGATTCAGAGTCCTGAGTGCTAACCGCTACACCACGGGACCACCGATCGCATTCGCATCGCTGAGAACTGTTTTCCATTCTATCCTCATCGCAAAGCCCTCTTGACGATGACGAAGTATTGGAGACCTTGCGCAAAAGACTAGGTCCCGGTGAGATTTGAACTCACGTCGCAGGATTCAGAGTCCTGAGTGCTAACCGCTACACCACGGGACCACCGATCGCATTCGCATCGCTGAGAACTGTTTTCCATTCTATCCTCATCGCAAAGCCCTCTTGACGATGACGAAGTATTGGAGACCTTGCGCAAAAGACTAGGTCCCGGTGAGATTTGAACTCACGTCGCAGGATTCAGAGTCCTGAGTGCTAACCGCTACACCACGGGACCACCGATCGCATTCGCATCGCTGAGAACTGTTTTCCATTCTATCCTCATCGCAAAGCCCTCTTGACGATGACGAAGTATTGAAGACCTTGCGCAGGATCCAGAGTCCTGAGTGCTAACCGCTACACCACGGGACCACCGATCGCATTCGCATCGCTGAGAACTGTTTTCCATTCTATCCTCATCGCAAAGCCCTCTTGACGATGACGAAGTATTGAAGACTTTGCGCAAAAGACTAGGTCCCGGTGAGATTTGAACTCACGTCGCAGGATTCAGAGTCCTGAGTGCTAACCGCTACACCACGGGACCGAACCGATCGTATTCGCATCGCTGAGAACTGTTTTCCACTCTATCCTCATCGCAAAGCCCTCTTGACGATGACAAAGTATTGAAGACCTTGCGCAAAAGACTAGGTCCCGGTGAGATTTGAACTCACGTCGCAGGATTCAGAGTCCTGAGTGCTAACCGTTACACCACGGGACCGAACCGATCGTATTCGTATCGCTGAGAACTGTTTTCCATTCTAACCTCATCGCAAAGCCCTCCTGACAATGACGAAGTATTGGAGACCTTGCGCAGGATCCAGAGTCCTGAGTGCTAACCGCTACACCACGGGACCGAACCGATCGTATTCGCATCGCTGAGAACTGTTTTCCACTTTATCCTCATCGCAAAGCCCTCCTGACAATGACGAAGTATTGGAGACCTTGCGCAGGATCCAGAGTCCTGAGTGCTAACCGCTACACCACGGGACCGAACCGATCGTATTCGTATCGCTGAGAACTGTTTTCCATTCTAACCTCATCGCAAAGCCCTCCTGACAATGACGAAGTATTGGAGACCTTGCGCAGGATCCAGAGTCCTGAGTGCTAACCGCTACACCACGGGACCGAACCGATCGTATTCGCATCGCTGAGAACTGTTTTCCATTCTAACCTCATCGCAAAGCCCTCCTGACAATGACGAAGTATTAGAGATCTTGCGCAAAAGACTAGGTCCCGGTGAGATTTGAACTCAAGTCGCAGGATTCAGAGTCCTGAGTGCTAACCGCTACACCACGGGACCGAACCGATCGCATTCGCATCGCTGAGAACTGTTTTCCTTTCTATCCTCATCGCAAAGCCCTCTTGACGATGACGAAGTGTTGAAGACCTTGCGCAGGATCCAGAGTCCTGAGTGCTAACCGCTACACCACGGGACCACCGATCGCATTCGCATCGCTGAGAACTGTTTTCCATTCTATCCTCATCGCAGAGCCCTCTTGACGATGACGAAGTATTGAAGACTTTGCGCAAAAGACTAGGTCCCGGTGAGATTTGAACTCAAGTCGCAGGATTCAGAGTCCTGAGTGCTAACCGCTACACCACGGGACCGAACCGATCGTATTCGCATCGCTGAGAACTGTTTTCCACTCTATCCTCATCGCAAAGCCCTCCTGACAATGACGAAGTATTGGAGACCTTGCGCAGGATCCAGAGTCCTGAGTGCTAACCGCTACACCACGGGACCGAACCGATCGTATTCGCATCGCTGAGAACTGTTTTCCACTCTATCCTCATCGCAAAGCCCTCTTGACGATGACGAAGTATTGAAGACCTTGCGCAAAAAAATAGGTCCCGGTGAGATTTGAACTAACGTCGCAGGATTCAGAGTCCTGAGTGCTAACCGCTACACCACGGGACCGAGCCGATCGCATTCGCATCGCTGAGTACTGTTTTCCATTCTATCATCATCGCAAAGCCCTCCTGACAATGACGAAGTATTAGAGACCTTGCGCAAAAGACTAGGTCCCGGTGAGATTTGAACTCACGTCGCAGGATTCAGAGTCCTGAGTGCTAACCGCTACACCACGGGACCACCGATCGCATTCGCATCGCTGAGAACTGTTTTCCATTCTATCCTCATCGCAAAGCCCTCTTGACGATGACGAAGTATTGAAGACCTTGCGCAGGATCCAGAGTCCTGAGTGCCAACCGCTACACCACGGGACCGAACCGATCGCATTCGCATCGCTGAGAACGGTTTTCCATTCTAACCTCATCGCAAAGCCCTCCTGACAATGACGAAGTATTAGAGACCTTGCGCAAAAGACTAGGTCCCGGTGAGATTTGAACTCACGTCGCAGGATTCAGAGTCCTGAGTGCTAACCGCTACACCACGGGACCACCGATCGCATTCGCATCGCTGAGAACTGTTTTCCATTCTATCCTCATCGCAAAGCCCTCTTGACGATGACGAAGTATTGAAGACCTTGCGCAGGATCCAGAGTCCTGAGTGCTAACCGCTACACCACGGGACCACCGGTCGCATTCGCATCGCTGAGAACTGTTTTCCATTCTATCCTCATCGCAAAGCCCTCTTGACGATGACGAAGTATTGAAGACTTTGCGCAGAAGACTAGGTCCCGGGGAGATTTGAACTCACGTCGCAGGATTCAGAGTCCTGAGTGCTAACCGCTACACCACGGGACCGAACCGATCGCATTCGCATCGCTGAGAACGGTTTTCCATTCTATCCTCATCGCAAAGCCCTCTTGACGATGACGAAGTATTGAAGACCTTGCGCAGGATCCAGAGTCCTGAGTGCTAACCGCTACACCACGGGACCGAACCGATCGCATTCGCATCGCTGAGAACGGTTTTCCATTCTAACCTCATCGCAAAGCCCTCCTGACAATGACGAAGTATTAGAGACCTTGCGCAAAAGACTAGGTCCCGGTGAGATTTGAACTCACGTCGCAGGATTCAGAGTCCTGAGTGCTAACCGCTACACCACGGGACCACCGATCGCATTCGCATCGCTGAGAACTGTTTTCCATTCTATCCTCATCGCAAAGCCCTCTTGACGATGACGAAGTATTGGAGACCTTGCGCAAAAGACTAGGTCCCGGTGAGATTTGAACTCACGTCGCAGGATTCAGAGTCCTGAGTGCTAACCGCTACACCACGGGACCACCGATCGCATTCGCATCGCTGAGAACTGTTTTCCATTCTATCCTCATCGCAAAGCCCTCTTGACGATGACGAAGTATTGGAGACCTTGCGCAAAAGACTAGGTCCCGGTGAGATTTGAACTCACGTCGCAGGATTCAGAGTCCTGAGTGCTAACCGCTACACCACGGGACCACCGATCGCATTCGCATCGCTGAGAACTGTTTTCCATTCTATCCTCATCGCAAAGCCCTCTTGACGATGACGAAGTATTGAAGACCTTGCGCAGGATCCAGAGTCCTGAGTGCTAACCGCTACACCACGGGACCACCGATCGCATTCGCATCGCTGAGAACTGTTTTCCATTCTATCCTCATCGCAAAGCCCTCTTGACGATGACGAAGTATTGAAGACTTTGCGCAAAAGACTAGGTCCCGGTGAGATTTGAACTCACGTCGCAGGATTCAGAGTCCTGAGTGCTAACCGCTACACCACGGGACCGAACCGATCGTATTCGCATCGCTGAGAACTGTTTTCCACTCTATCCTCATCGCAAAGCCCTCTTGACGATGACAAAGTATTGAAGACCTTGCGCAAAAGACTAGGTCCCGGTGAGATTTGAACTCACGTCGCAGGATTCAGAGTCCTGAGTGCTAACCGTTACACCACGGGACCGAACCGATCGTATTCGTATCGCTGAGAACTGTTTTCCATTCTAACCTCATCGCAAAGCCCTCCTGACAATGACGAAGTATTGGAGACCTTGCGCAGGATCCAGAGTCCTGAGTGCTAACCGCTACACCACGGGACCGAACCGATCGTATTCGCATCGCTGAGAACTGTTTTCCACTTTATCCTCATCGCAAAGCCCTCCTGACAATGACGAAGTATTGGAGACCTTGCGCAGGATCCAGAGTCCTGAGTGCTAACCGCTACACCACGGGACCGAACCGATCGTATTCGTATCGCTGAGAACTGTTTTCCATTCTAACCTCATCGCAAAGCCCTCCTGACAATGACGAAGTATTGGAGACCTTGCGCAGGATCCAGAGTCCTGAGTGCTAACCGCTACACCACGGGACCGAACCGATCGTATTCGCATCGCTGAGAACTGTTTTCCATTCTAACCTCATCGCAAAGCCCTCCTGACAATGACGAAGTATTAGAGATCTTGCGCAAAAGACTAGGTCCCGGTGAGATTTGAACTCAAGTCGCAGGATTCAGAGTCCTGAGTGCTAACCGCTACACCACGGGACCGAACCGATCGCATTCGCATCGCTGAGAACTGTTTTCCTTTCTATCCTCATCGCAAAGCCCTCTTGACGATGACGAAGTGTTGAAGACCTTGCGCAGGATCCAGAGTCCTGAGTGCTAACCGCTACACCACGGGACCACCGATCGCATTCGCATCGCTGAGAACTGTTTTCCATTCTATCCTCATCGCAGAGCCCTCTTGACGATGACGAAGTATTGAAGACTTTGCGCAAAAGACTAGGTCCCGGTGAGATTTGAACTCAAGTCGCAGGATTCAGAGTCCTGAGTGCTAACCGCTACACCACGGGACCGAACCGATCGTATTCGCATCGCTGAGAACTGTTTTCCACTCTATCCTCATCGCAAAGCCCTCCTGACAATGACGAAGTATTGGAGACCTTGCGCAGGATCCAGAGTCCTGAGTGCTAACCGCTACACCACGGGACCGAACCGATCGTATTCGCATCGCTGAGAACTGTTTTCCACTCTATCCTCATCGCAAAGCCCTCTTGACGATGACGAAGTATTGAAGACCTTGCGCAAAAAAATAGGTCCCGGTGAGATTTGAACTAACGTCGCAGGATTCAGAGTCCTGAGTGCTAACCGCTACACCACGGGACCGAGCCGATCGCATTCGCATCGCTGAGTACTGTTTTCCATTCTATCATCATCGCAAAGCCCTCCTGACAATGACGAAGTATTAGAGACCTTGCGCAAAAGACTAGGTCCCGGTGAGATTTGAACTCACGTCGCAGGATTCAGAGTCCTGAGTGCTAACCGCTACACCACGGGACCGAACCGATCGTATTCGCATCGCTGAGAACTGTTTTCCATTCTAACCTCATCGCAAAGCCCTCCTGACAATGACGAAGTATTAGAGACCTTGCGCAAAAGACTAGGTCCCGGTGAGATTTGAACTCACGTCGCAGGATTCAGAGTCCTGAGTGCTAACCGCTACACCACGGGACCACCGATCGCATTCGCATCGCTGAGAACTGTTTTCCATTCTATCCTCATCGCAAAGCCCTCTTGACGATGACGAAGTATTGAAGACCTTGCGCAGGATCCAGAGTCCTGAGTGCTAACCGCTACACCACGGGACCACCGATCGCATTCGCATCGCTGAGAACTGTTTTCCATTCTATCCTCATCGCAAAGCCCTCTTGACGATGACGAAGTATTGAAGACTTTGCGCAAAAGACTAGGTCCCGGTGAGATTTGAACTCACGTCGCAGGATTCAGAGTCCTGAGTGCTAACCGCTACACCACGGGACCGAACCGATCGTATTCGCATCGCTGAGAACTGTTTTCCACTCTATCCTCATCGCAAAGCCCTCTTGACGATGACGAAGTATTGAAGACCTTGCGCAAAAGACTAGGTCCCGGTGAAATTTGAACTCACGTCGCAGGATTCAGAGTCCTGAGTGCTAACCGTTACACCACGGGACCGAACCGATCGTATTCGTATCGCTGAGAACTGTTTTCCATTCTAACCTCATCGCAAAGCCCTCCTGACAATGACGAAGTATTGGAGACCTTGCGCAGGATCCAGAGTCCTGAGTGCTAACCGCTACACCACGGGACCGAACCGATCGTATTCGCATCGCTGAGAACTGTTTTCCACTTTATCCTCATCGCAAAGCCCTCCTGACAATGACGAAGTATTGGAGACCTTGCGCAGGATCCAGAGTCCTGAGTGCTAACCGCTACACCACGGGACCGAACCGATCGTATTCGTATCGCTGAGAACTGTTTTCCATTCTAACCTCATCGCAAAGCCCTCCTGACAATGACGAAGTATTGGAGACCTTGCGCAGGATCCAGAGTCCTGAGTGCTAACCGCTACACAACGGGACCGAACCGATCGTATTCGCATCGCTGAGAACTGTTTTCCATTCTATCCTCATCGCAGAGCCCTCTTGACGATGACGAAGTATTGAAGACTTTGCGCAAAAGACTAGGTCCCGGTGAGATTTGAACTCAAGTCGCAGGATTCAGAGTCCTGAGTGCTAACCGCTACACCACGGGACCGAACCGATCGCATTCGCATCGCTGAGAACTGTTTTCCATTCTATCCTCATCGCAAAGCCCTCTTGACGATGACGAAGTGTTGAAGACCTTGCGCAGGATCCAGAGTCCTGAGTGCTAACCGCTACACCACGGGACCACCGATCGCATTCGCATCGCTGAGAACTGTTTTCCATTCTATCCTCATCGCAGAGCCCTCTTGACGATGACGAAGTATTGAAGACTTTGCGCAAAAGACTAGGTCCCGGTGAGATTTGAACTCAAGTCGCAGGATTCAGAGTCCTGAGTGCTAACCGCTACACCACGGAACCGAACCGATCGTATTCGCATCGCTGAGAACTGTTTTCCACTCTATCCTCATCGCAAAGCCCTCCTGACAATGACGAAGTATTGGAGACCTTGCGCAGGATCCAGAGTCCTGAGTGCTAACCGCTACACCACGGGACCGAACCGATCGTATTCGTATCGCTGAGAACTGTTTTCCATTCTAACCTCATCGCAAAGCCCTCCTGACAATGACGAAGTATTGGAGACCTTGCGCAGGATCCAGAGTCCTGAGTGCTAACCTCTCCACCACGGGACCGAACCGATCGTATTCGCATCGCTGAGAACTGTTTTCCACTCTATCCTCATCGCAAAGCCCTCCTGACAATGACGAAGTATTGGAGACCTTGCGCAGGATCCAGAGTCCTGAGTGCTAACCGCTACACCACGGGACCGAACCGATCGTATTCGCATCGCTGAGAACTGTTTTCCACTCTATCCTCATCGCAAAGCCCTCTTGACGATGACGAAGTATTGAAGACCTTGCGCAAAAAAATAGGTCCCGGTGAGATTTGAACTAACGTCGCAGGATTCAGAGTCCTGAGTGCTAACCGCTACACCACGGGACCGAACCGATCGCATTCGCATCGCTGAGTACTGTTTTCCATTCTATCATCATCGCAAAGCCCTCCTGACAATGACGAAGTATTAGAGACCTTGCGCAAAAGACTAGGTCCCGGTGAGATTTGAACTCACGTCGCAGGATTCAGAATCCTGAGTGCTAACCGCTACACCACGGGACCGAACCGATCGTATTCGCATCGCTGAGAACTGTTTTCCATTCTAACCTCATCGCAAAGCCCTCCTGACAATGACGAAGTATTAGAGACCTTGCGCAAAAGACTAGGTCCCGGTGAGATTTGAACTCACGTCGCAGGATTCAGAGTCCTGAGTGCTAACCGCTACACCACGGGACCGAACCGATCGCATTCGCATCGCTGAGAACTGTTTTCCATTCTATCCTCATCGCAAAGCCCTCTTGACGATGACGAAGTGTTGAAGACCTTGCGCAGGATCCAGAGTCCTGAGTGCTAACCGCTACACCACGGGACCACCGATCGCATTCGCATCGCTGAGAACTGTTTTCCATTCTATCCTCATCGCAGAGCCCTCTTGACGATGACGAAGTATTGAAGACTTTGCGTAAAAGACTAGGTCCCGGTGAGATTTGAACTCTCGTCGCAGGATTCAGAGTCCTGAGTGCTAACCGCTACACCACGGGACCGAACCGATCGCATTCGCATCGCTGAGAACGGTTTTCCATTCTATCCTCATCGCAAAGCCCTCTTGACGATGACGAAGTATTGAAGACCTTGCGCAGGATCCAGAGTCCTGAGTGCCAACCGCTACACCACGGGACCGAACCGATCGCATTCGCATCGCTGAGAACGGTTTTCCATTCTATCCTCATCGCAAAGCCCTCTTGACGATGACGAAGTATTGAAGACCTTGCGCAGGATCCAGAGTCCTGAGTGCCAACCGCTACACCACGGGACCGAACCGATCGCATTCGCATCGCTGAGAACGGTTTTCCATTCTAACCTCATCGCAAAGCCCTCCTGACAATGACGAAGTATTAGAGACCTTGCGCGAAAGACTAGGTCCCGGTGAGATTTGAACTCACGTCGCAGGATTCAGAGTCCTGAGTGCTAACCGCTACACCACGGGACCACCGATCGCATTCGCATCGCTGAGAACTGTTTTCCATTCTATCCTCATCGCAAAGCCCTCTTGACGATGACGAAGTATTGAAGACTTTGCGCAAAAGACTAGGTCCCGGTGAGATTTGAACTCACGTCGCAGGATTCAGAGTCCTGAGTGCTAACCGCTACACCACGGGACCGAACCGATCGTATTCGCATCGCTGAGAACTGTTTTCCACTCTATCCTCATCGCAAAGCCCTCTTGACGATGACGAAGTATTGAAGACCTTGCGCAAAAGACTAGGTCCCGGTGAAATTTGAACTCACGTCGCAGGATTCAGAGTCCTGAGTGCTAACCGTTACACCACGGGACCGAACCGATCGTATTCGTATCGCTGAGAACTGTTTTCCATTCTAACCTCATCGCAAAGCCCTCCTGACAATGACGAAGTATTGGAGACCTTGCGCAGGATCCAGAGTCCTGAGTGCTAACCGCTACACCACGGGACCGAACCGATCGTATTCGCATCGCTGAGAACTGTTTTCCACTTTATCCTCATCGCAAAGCCCTCCTGACAATGACGAAGTATTGGAGACCTTGCGCAGGATCCAGAGTCCTGAGTGCTAACCGCTACACCACGGGACCGAACCGATCGTATTCGTATCGCTGAGAACTGTTTTCCATTCTAACCTCATCGCAAAGCCCTCCTGACAATGACGAAGTATTGGAGACCTTGCGCAGGATCCAGAGTCCTGAGTGCTAACCGCTACACCACGGGACCGAACCGATCGTATTCGCATCGCTGAGAACTGTTTTCCATTCTAACCTCATCGCAAAGCCCTCCTGACAATGACGAAGTATTAGAGATCTTGCGCAAAAGACTAGGTCCCGGTGAGATTTGAACTCACGTCGCAGGATTCAGAGTCCTGAGTGCTAACCGCTACACCACGGGACCGAACCGATCGCATTCGCATCGCTGAGAACTGTTTTCCATTCTATCCTCATCGCAAAGCCCTCTTGACGATGACGAAGTGTTGAAGACCTTGCGCAGGATCCAGAGTCCTGAGTGCTAACCGCTACACCACGGGACCACCGATCGCATTCGCATCGCTGAGAACTGTTTTCCATTCTATCCTCATCGCAGAGCCCTCTTGACGATGACGAAGTATTGAAGACTTTGCGCAAAAGACTAGGTCCCGGTGAGATTTGAACTCAAGTCGCAGGATTCAGAGTCCTGAGTGCTAACCGCTACACCACGGAACCGAACCGATCGTATTCGCATCGCTGAGAACTGTTTTCCACTCTATCCTCATCGCAAAGCCCTCCTGACAATGACGAAGTATTGGAGACCTTGCGCAGGATCCAGAGTCCTGAGTGCTAACCGCTACACCACGGGACCGAACCGATCGTATTCGTATCGCTGAGAACTGTTTTCCATTCTAACCTCATCGCAAAGCCCTCCTGACAATGACGAAGTATTGGAGACCTTGCGCAGGATCCAGAGTCCTGAGTGCTAACCGCTCCACCACGGGACCGAACCGATCGTATTCGCATCGCTGAGAACTGTTTTCCACTCTATCCTCATCGCAAAGCCCTCCTGACAATGACGAAGTATTGGAGACCTTGCGCAGGATCCAGAGTCCTGAGTGCTAACCGCTACACCACGGGACCGAACCGATCGTATTCGCATCGCTGAGAACTGTTTTCCACTCTATCCTCATCGCAAAGCCCTCTTGACGATGACGAAGTATTGAAGACCTTGCGCAAAAAAATAGGTCCCGGTGAGATTTGAACTAACGTCGCAGGATTCAGAGTCCTGAGTGCTAACCGCTACACCACGGGACCGAACCGATCGCATTCGCATCGCTGAGTACTGTTTTCCATTCTATCATCATCGCAAAGCCCTCCTGACAATGACGAAGTATTAGAGACCTTGCGCAAAAGACTAGGTCCCGGTGAGATTTGAACTCACGTCGCAGGATTCAGAATCCTGAGTGCTAACCGCTACACCACGGGACCGAACCGATCGTATTCGCATCGCTGAGAACTGTTTTCCATTCTAACCTCATCGCAAAGCCCTCCTGACAATGACGAAGTATTAGAGACCTTGCGCAAAAGACTAGGTCCCGGTGAGATTTGAACTCACGTCGCAGGATTCAGAGTCCTGAGTGCTAACCGCTACACCACGGGACCGAACCGATCGTATTCGCATCGCTGAGAACTGTTTTCCACTCTATCCTCATCGCAAAGCCCTCTTGACGATGACGAAGTATTGAAGACCTTGCGCAAAAGACTAGGTCCCGGTGAAATTTGAACTCACGTCGCAGGATTCAGAGTCCTGAGTGCTAACCGTTACACCACGGGACCGAACCGATCGTATTCGCATCGCTGAGAACTGTTTTCCATTCTAACCTCATCGCAAAGCCCTCTTGACGATGACGAAGTATTGAAGACCTTGCGCAAAAAAATAGGTCCCGGTGAGATTTGAACTAACGTCGCAGGATTCAGAGTCCTGAGTGCTAACCGCTACACCACGGGACCGAACCGATCGCATTCGCATCGCTGAGTACTGTTTTCCACTCTATCCTCATCGCAAAGCCCTCTTGACGATGACGAAGTATTGAAGACCTTGCGCAAAAGACTAGGTCCCGGTGAAATTTGAACTCACGTCGCAGGATTCAGAGTCCAGAGTGCTAACCGTTACACCACGGGACCGAACCGATCGTATTCGTATCGCTGAGAACTGTTTTCCATTCTAACCTCATCGCAAAGCCCTCCTGACAATGACGAAGTATTGGAGACCTTGCGCAGGATCCAGAGTCCTGAGTGCTAACCGCTACACCACGGGACCGAACCGATCGTATTCGCATCGCTGAGAACTGTTTTCCACTTTATCCTCATCGCAAAGCCCTCCTGACAATGACGAAGTATTGGAGACCTTGCGCAGGATCCAGAGTCCTGAGTGCTAACCGCTACACCACGGGACCGAACCGATCGTATTCGTATCGCTGAGAACTGTTTTCCATTCTAACCTCATCGCAAAGCCCTCCTGACAATGACGAAGTATTGGAGACCTTGCGCAGGATCCAGAGTCCTGAGTGCTAACCGCTACACCACGGGACCGAACCGATCGTATTCGCATCGCTGAGAACTGTTTTCCATTCTAACCTCATCGCAAAGCCCTCCTGACAATGACGAAGTATTAGAGATCTTGCGCAAAAGACTAGGTCCCGGTGAGATTTGAACTCACGTCGCAGGATTCAGAGTCCTGAGTGCTAACCGCTACACCACGGGACCGAACCGATCGCATTCGCATCGCTGAGAACTGTTTTCCATTCTATCCTCATCGCAAAGCCCTCTTGACGATGACGAAGTGTTGAAGACCTTGCGCAGGATCCAGAGTCCTGAGTGCTAACCGCTACACCACGGGACCACCGATCGCATTCGCATCGCTGAGAACTGTTTTCCATTCTATCCTCATCGCAGAGCCCTCTTGACGATGACGAAGTATTGAAGACTTTGCGCAAAAGACTAGGTCCCGGTGAGATTTGAACTCAAGTCGCAGGATTCAGAGTCCTGAGTGCTAACCGCTACACCACGGAACCGAACCGATCGTATTCGCATCGCTGAGAACTGTTTTCCACTCTATCCTCATCGCAAAGCCCTCCTGACAATGACGAAGTATTGGAGACCTTGCGCAGGATCCAGAGTCCTGAGTGCTAACCGCTACACCACGGGACCGAACCGATCGTATTCGTATCGCTGAGAACTGTTTTCCATTCTAACCTCATCGCAAAGCCCTCCTGACAATGACGAAGTATTGGAGACCTTGCGCAGGATCCAGAGTCCTGAGTGCTAACCGCTCCACCACGGGACCGAACCGATCGTATTCGCATCGCTGAGAACTGTTTTCCACTCTATCCTCATCGCAAAGCCCTCCTGACAATGACGAAGTATTGGAGACCTTGCGCAGGATCCAGAGTCCTGAGTGCTAACCGCTACACCACGGGACCGAACCGATCGTATTCGCATCGCTGAGAACTGTTTTCCAC
Source organism: Cylicocyclus nassatus (assembly GCA_958299035.1). Taxonomy (NCBI): domain Eukaryota; kingdom Metazoa; phylum Nematoda; class Chromadorea; order Rhabditida; family Strongylidae; genus Cylicocyclus; species Cylicocyclus nassatus. Next base: position 55,058,775 of record CATQJL010000223.1, on the reverse strand, counting down.
TCTATCCTCATCGCAAAGCCCTCTTGACGATGACGAAGTATTGAAGACCTTGCGCAAAAAAATAGGTCCCGGTGAGATTTGAACTAACGTCGCAGGATTCAGAGTCCTGAGTGCTAACCGCTACACCACGGGACCGAACCGATCGCATTCGCATCGCTGAGTACTGTTTTCCATTCTATCATCATCGCAAAGCCCTCCTGACAATGACGAAGTATTAGAGACCTTGCGCAAAAGACTAGGTCCCGGTGAGATTTGAACTCACGTCGCAGGATTCAGAATCCTGAGTGCTAACCGCTACACCACGGGACCGAACCGATCGTATTCGCATCGCTGAGAACTGTTTTCCATTCTAACCTCATCGCAAAGCCCTCCTGACAATGACGAAGTATTAGAGACCTTGCGCAAAAGACTAGGTCCCGGTGAGATTTGAACTCACGTCGCAGGATTCAGAGTCCTGAGTGCTAACCGCTACACCACGGGACCGAACCGATCGCATTCGCATCGCTGAGAACTGTTTTCCATTCTATCCTCATCGCAAAGCCCTCTTGACGATGACGAAGTATTGGAGACCTTGCGCAGGATCCAGAGTCCTGAGTGCTAACCGCTCCACCACGGGACCGAACCGATCGTATTCGCATCGCTGAGAACTGTTTTCCACTCTATCCTCATCGCAAAGCCCTCCTGACAATGACGAAGTATTGGAGACCTTGCGCAGGATCCAGAGTCCTGAGTGCTAACCGCTACACCACGGGACCGAACCGATCGTATTCGCATCGCTGAGAACTGTTTTCCACTCTATCCTCATCGCAAAGCCCTCTTGACGATGACGAAGTATTGAAGACCTTGCGCAAAAAAATAGGTCCCGGTGAGATTTGAACTAACGTCGCAGGATTCAGAGTCCTGAGTGCTAACCGCTACACCACGGGACCGAACCGATCGCATTCGCATCGCTGAGTACTGTTTTCCATTCTATCATCATCGCAAAGCCCTCCTGACAATGACGAAGTATTAGAGACCTTGCGCAAAAGACTAGGTCCCGGTGAGATTTGAACTCACGTCGCAGGATTCAGAATCCTGAGTGCTAACCGCTACACCACGGGACCGAACCGATCGTATTCGCATCGCTGAGAACTGTTTTCCATTCTAACCTCATCGCAAAGCCCTCCTGACAATGACGAAGTATTAGAGACCTTGCGCAAAAGACTAGGTCCCGGTGAGATTTGAACTCACGTCGCAGGATTCAGAGTCCTGAGTGCTAACCGCTACACCACGGGACCGAACCGATCGCATTCGCATCGCTGAGAACTGTTTTCCATTCTATCCTCATCGCAAAGCCCTCTTGACGATGACGAAGTGTTGAAGACCTTGCGCAGGATCCAGAGTCCTGAGTGCTAACCGCTACACCACGGGACCACCGATCGCATTCGCATCGCTGAGAACTGTTTTCCATTCTATCCTCATCGCAGAGCCCTCTTGACGATGACGAAGTATTGAAGACTTTGCGTAAAAGACTAGGTCCCGGTGAGATTTGAACTCTCGTCGCAGGATTCAGAGTCCTGAGTGCTAACCGCTACACCACGGGACCGAACCGATCGCATTCGCATCGCTGAGAACGGTTTTCCATTCTATCCTCATCGCAAAGCCCTCTTGACGATGACGAAGTATTGAAGACCTTGCGCAGGATCCAGAGTCCTGAGTGCCAACCGCTACACCACGGGACCGAACCGATCGCATTCGCATCGCTGGGAACGGTTTTCCATTCTATCCTCATCGCAAAGCCCTCTTGACGATGACGAAGTATTGAAGACCTTGCGCAGGATCCAGAGTCCTGAGTGCTAACCGCTACACCACGGGACCGAACCGATCGCATTCGCATCGCTGAGAACGGTTTTCCATTCTATCCTCATCGCAAAGCCCTCTTGACGATGACGAAATATTGAAGACCTTGCGCAGGATCCAGAGTCCTGAGTGCTAACCGCTACACCACGGGACCGAACCGATCGCATTCGCATCGCTGAGAACGGTTTTCCATTCTAACCTCATCGCAAAGCCCTCCTGACAATGACGAAGTATTAGAGACCTTGCGCAAAAGACTAGGTCCCGGTGAGATTTGAACTCACGTCGCAGGATTCAGAATCCTGAGTGCTAACCGCTACACCACGGGACCGAACCGATCGTATTCGCATCGCTGAGAACTGTTTTCCATTCTAACCTCATCGCAAAGCCCTCCTGACAATGACGAAGTATTAGAGACCTTGCGCAAAAGACTAGGTCCCGGTGAGATTTGAACTCACGTCGCAGGATTCAGAGTCCTGAGTGCTAACCGCTACACCACGGGACCGAACCGATCGCATTCGCATCGCTGAGAACTGTTTTCCATTCTATCCTCATCGCAAAGCCCTCTTGACGATGACGAAGTGTTGAAGACCTTGCGCAGGATCCAGAGTCCTGAGTGCTAACCGCTACACCACGGGACCACCGATCGCATTCGCATCGCTGAGAACTGTTTTCCATTCTAACCTCATCGCAAAGCCCTCCTGACAATGACGAAGTATTGGAGACCTTGCGCAGGATCCAGAGTCCTGAGTGCTAACCGCTACACCACGGGACCGAACCGATCGTATTCGCATCGCTGAGAACTGTTTTCCATTCTAACCTCATCGCAAAGCCCTCCTGACAATGACGAAGTATTAGAGATCTTGCGCAAAAGACTAGGTCCCGGTGAGATTTGAACTCACGTCGCAGGATTCAGAGTCCTGAGTGCTAACCGCTACACCACGGGACCGAACCGATCGCATTCGCATCGCTGAGAACTGTTTTCCATTCTATCCTCATCGCAAAGCCCTCTTGACGATGACGAAGTGTTGAAGACCTTGCGCAGGATCCAGAGTCCTGAGTGCTAACCGCTACACCACGGGACCACCGATCGCATTCGCATCGCTGAGAACTGTTTTCCATTCTATCCTCATCGCAGAGCCCTCTTGACGATGACGAAGTATTGAAGACTTTGCGCAAAAGACTAGGTCCCGGTGAGATTTGAACTCAAGTCGCAGGATTCAGAGTCCTGAGTGCTAACCGCTACACCACGGAACCGAACCGATCGTATTCGCATCGCTGAGAACTGTTTTCCACTCTATCCTCATCGCAAAGCCCTCTTGACGATGACGAAGTATTAGAGACCTTGCGCAAAAGACTAGGTCCCGGTGAGATTTGAACTCACGTCGCAGGATTCAGAATCCTGAGTGCTAACCGCTACACCACGGGACCGAACCGATCGTATTCGCATCGCTGAGAACTGTTTTCCATTCTAACCTCATCGCAAAGCCCTCCTGACAATGACGAAGTATTAGAGACCTTGCGCAAAAGACTAGGTCCCGGTGAGATTTGAACTCACGTCGCAGGATTCAGAGTCCTGAGTGCTAACCGCTACACCACGGGACCGAACCGATCGCATTCGCATCGCTGAGAACTGTTTTCCATTCTATCCTCATCGCAAAGCCCTCTTGACGATGACGAAGTGTTGAAGACCTTGCGCAGGATCCAGAGTCCTGAGTGCTAACCGCTACACCACGGGACCACCGATCGCATTCGCATCGCTGAGAACTGTTTTCCATTCTATCCTCATCGCAGAGCCCTCTTGACGATGACGAAGTATTGAAGACTTTGCGTAAAAGACTAGGTCCCGGTGAGATTTGAACTCACGTCGCAGGATTCAGAGTCCTGAGTGCTAACCGCTACACCACGGGACCGAACCGATCGCATTCGCATCGCTGAGAACGGTTTTCCATTCTATCCTCATCGCAAAGCCCTCTTGACGATGACGAAGTATTGAAGACCTTGCGCAGGATCCAGAGTCCTGAGTGCCAACCGCTACACCACGGGACCGAACCGATCGCATTCGCATCGCTGAGAACGGTTTTCCATTCTATCCTCATCGCAAAGCCCTCTTGACGATGACGAAGTATTGAAGACCTTGCGCAGGATCCAGAGTCCTGAGTGCCAACCGCTACACCACGGGACCGAACCGATCGCATTCGCATCGCTGAGAACGGTTTTCCATTCTAACCTCATCGCAAAGCCCTCCTGACAATGACGAAGTATTAGAGACCTTGCGCAAAAGACTAGGTCCCGGTGAGATTTGAACTCACGTCGCAGGATTCAGAGTCCTGAGTGCTAACCGCTACACCACGGGACCACCGATCGCATTCGCATCGCTGAGAACTGTTTTCCATTCTATCCTCATCACAAAGCCCTCTTGACGATGACGAAGTATTGAAGACCTTGCGCAGGATCCAGAGTCCTGAGTGCTAACCGCTACACCACGGGACCGAACCGATCGCATTCGCATCGCTGAGAACGGTTTTCCATTCTATCCTCATCGCAAAGCCCTCTTGACGATGACGAAATATTGAAGACCTTGCGCAGGATCCAGAGTCCTGAGTGCTAACCGCTACACCACGGGACCACCGATCGCATTCGCATCGCTGAGAACTGTTTTCCATTCTATCCTCATCGCAGAGCCCTCTTGACGATGACGAAGTATTGAAGACTTTGCGTAAAAGACTAGGTCCCGGTGAGATTTGAACTCACGTCGCAGGATTCAGAGTCCTGAGTGCTAACCGCTACACCACGGGACCGAACCGATCGCATTCGCATCGCTGAGAACGGTTTTCCATTCTATCCTCATCGCAAAGCCCTCTTGACGATGACGAAGTATTGAAGACCTTGCGCAGGATCCAGAGTTCTGAGTGCCAACCGCTACACCACGGGACCGAACCGATCGCATTCGCATCGCTGAGAACGGTTTTCCATTCTAACCTCATCGCAAAGCCCTCCTGACAATGACGAAGTATTAGAGACCTTGCGCAAAAGACTAGGTCCCGGTGAGATTTGAACTCACGTCGCAGGATTCAGAGTCCTGAGTGCTAACCGCTACACCACGGGACCACCGATCGCATTCGCATCGCTGAGAACTGTTTTCCATTCTATCCTCATCGCAAAGCCCTCTTGACGATGACGAAGTATTGAAGACCTTGCGCAGGATCCAGAGTCCTGAGTGCTAACCGCTACACCACGGGACCGAACCGATCGCATTCGCATCGCTGAGAACGGTTTTCCATTCTATCCTCATCGCAAAGCCCTCTTGACGATGACGAAATATTGAAGACCTTGCGCAGGATCCAGAGTCCTGAGTGCTAACCGCTACACCACGGGACCACCGATCGCATTCGCATCGCTGAGAACTGTTTTCCATTCTATCCTCATCGCAGAGCCCTCTTGACGATGACGAAGTATTGAAGACTTTGCGTAAAAGACTAGGTCCCGGTGAGATTTGAACTCACGTCGCAGGATTCAGAGTCCTGAGTGCTAACCGCTACACCACGGGACCGAACCGATCGCATTCGCATCGCTGAGAACGTTTTCCATTCTATCCTCATCGCAAAGCCCTCTTGACGATGACGAAGTATTGAAGACCTTGCGCAGGATCCAGAGTCCTGAGTGCCAACCGCTACACCACGGGACCGAACCGATCGCATTCGCATCGCTGAGAACGGTTTTCCATTCTATCCTCATCGCAAAGCCCTCTTGACGATGACGAAGTATTGAAGACCTTGCGCAGGATCCAGAGTTCTGAGTGCCAACCGCTACACCACGGGACCGAACCGATCGCATTCGCATCGCTGAGAACGGTTTTCCATTCTAACCTCATCGCAAAGCCCTCCTGACAATGACGAAGTATTAGAGACCTTGCGCAAAAGACTAGGTCCCGGTGAGATTTGAATTCACGTCGCAGGATTCAGAGTCCTGAGTGCTAACCGCTACACCACGGGACCACCGATCGCATTCGCATCGCTGAGAACTGTTTTCCATTCTATCCTCATCGCAAAGCCCTCTTGACGATGACGAAGTATTGAAGACCTTGCGCAGGATCCAGAGTCCTGAGTGCTAACCGCTACACCACGGGACCGAACCGATCGCATTCGCATCGCTGAGAACGGTTTTCCATTCTATCCTCATCGCAAAGCCCTCTTGACGATGACGAAATATTGAAGACCTTGCGCAGGATCCAGAGTCCTGAGTGCTAACCGCTACACCACGGGACCGAACCGATCGCATTCGCATCGCTGAGAACTGTTTTCCATTCTATCCTCATCGCAAAGCCCTCTTGACGATGACGAAGTATTGAAGACTTTGCGCAAAAGACTAGGTCCCGGTGAGATTTGAACTCACGTCGCAGGATTCAGAGTCCTGAGTGCTAACCGCTACACCACGGGACCACCGATCGCATTCGCATCGCTGAGAACTGTTTTCCATTCTATCATCATCGCAAAGCCCTCCTGACAATGACGAAGTATTAGAGACCTTGCGCAAAAGACTAGGTCCCGGTGAGATTTGAACTCACGTCGCAGGATTCAGAGTCCTGAGTGCTAACCGCTACACCACGGGACCACCGATCGCATTCGCATCGCTGAGAACTGTTTTCCATTCTATCCTCATCGCAAAGCCCTCTTGACGATGACGAAGTATTGAAGACCTTGCGCAGGATCCAGAGTCCTGAGTGCTAACCGCTACACCACGGGACCACCGATCGCATTCGCATCGCTGAGAACTGTTTTCCATTCTATCCTCATCGCAAAGCCCTCTTGACGATGACGAAGTATTGAAGACTTTGCGCAAAAGACTAGGTCCCGGTGAGATTTGAACTCACGTCGCAGGATTCAGAGTCCTGAGTGCTAACCGCTACACCACGGGACCACCGATCGCATTCGCATCGCTGAGAACTGTTTTCCATTCTATCATCATCGCAAAGCCCTCCTGACAATGACGAAGTATTAGAGACCTTGCGCAAAAGACTAGGTCCCGGTGAGATTTGAACTCACGTCGCAGGATTCAGAGTCCTGAGTGCTAACCGCTACACCACGGGACCGAACCGATCGCATTCGCATCGCTGAGAACTGTTTTCCATTCTATCCTCATCGCAAAGCCCTCTTGACGATGACGAAGTGTTGAAGACCTTGCGCAGGATCCAGAGTTCTGAGTGCTAACCGCTACACCACGGGACCACCGATCGCATTCGCATCGCTGAGAACTGTTTTCCATTCTATCCTCATCGCAGAGCCCTCTTGACGATGACGAAGTGTTGAAGACCTTGCGCAGGATCCAGAGTTCTGAGTGCTAACCGCTACACCACGGGACCACCGATCGCATTCGCATCGCTGAGAACTGTTTTCCATTCTATCCTCATCGCAGAGCCCTCTTGACGATGACGAAGTATTGAAGACTTTGCGCAAAAGACTAGGTCCCGGTGAGATTTGAACTCAAGTCGCAGGATTCAGAGTCCTGAGTGCTAACCGCTACACCACGGGACCGAACCGATCGTATACGCATCGCTGAGAACTGTTTTCCATTCTAACCTCATCGCAAAGCCCTCCTGACAATGACGAAGTATTAGAGACCTTGCGCAAAAGACTAGGTCCCGGTGAGATTTAAACTCACGTCGCAGGATTCAGAGTCCTGAGTGCTAACCGCTACACCACGGGACCACCGATCGCATTCGCATCGCTGAGAACTGTTTTCCATTCTATCCTCATCGCAAAGCCCTCTTGACGATGACGAAGTATTGAAGACCTTGCGCAGGATCCAGAGTCCTGAGTGCTAACCGCTACACCACGGGACCACCGATCGCATTCGCATCGCTGAGAACTGTTTTCCATTCTATCCTCATCGCAGAGCCCTCTTGACGATGACGAAGTATTGAAGACTTTGCGCAAAAGACTAGGTCCCGGTGAGATTTGAACTCAAGTCGCAGGATTCAGAGTCCTGAGTGCTAACCGCTACACCACGGGACCGAACCGATCGTATACGCATCGCTGAGAACTGTTTTCCATTCTAACCTCATCGCAAAGCCCTCCTGACAATGACGAAGTATTAGAGACCTTGCGCAAAAGACTAGGTCCCGGTGAGATTTGAACTCACGTCGCAGGATTCAGAGTCCTGAGTGCTAGCCGCTACACCACGGGACCGAACCGATCGCATTCGCATCGCTGAGAACTGTTTTCCATTCTATCCTCATCGCAAAGCCCTCTTGACGATGACGAAGTATTGAAGACCTTGCGCAGGATCCAGAGTCCTGAGTGCTAACCGCTACACCACGGGACCACCGATCGCATTCGCATCGCTGAGAACTGTTTTCCATTCTATCCTCATCGCAGAGCCCTCTTGACGATGACGAAGTATTGAAGACTTTGCGCAAAAGACTAGGTCCCGGTGAGATTTGAACTCAAGTCGCAGGATTCAGAGTCCTGAGTGCTAACCGCTACACCACGGGACCGAACCGATCGTATTCGCATCGCTGAGAACTGTTTTCCACTCTATCCTCATCGCAAAGCCCTCTTGACGATGACGAAGTATTGGAGACCTTGCGCAGGATCCAGAGTCCTGAGTGCTAACCGCTACACCACGGGACCGAACCGATCGTATTCGCATCGCTGAGAACTGTTTTCCACTCTATCCTCATCGCAAAGCCCTCTTGACGATGACGAAGTATTGAAGACCTTGCGCAAAAAAATAGGTCCCGGTGAGATTTGAACTAACGTCGCAGGATTCAGAGTCCTGAGTGCTAACCGCTACACCACGGGACCACCGATCGCATTCGCATCGCTAAGAACTGTTTTCCATTCTATCATTATCGCAAAGCCCTCCTGACAATGACGAAGTATTAGAGACCTTGCGCAAAAGACTAGGTCCCGGTGAGATTTGAACTCACGTCGCAGGATTCAGAGTCCTAAGTGCTAACCGCTACACCACGGGACCGAACCGATCGTATTCGCATCGCTGAGAACTGTTTTCCATTCTAACCTCATCGCAAAGCCCTCCTGACAATGACGAAGTATTAGAGACCTTGCGCAAAAGACTAGGTCCCGGTGAGATTTGAACTCACGTCGCAGGATTCAGAGTCCTGAGTGCTAACCGCTACACCACGGGACCGAACCGATCGCATTCGCATCGCTGAGAACTGTTTTCCATTCTATCCTCATCGCAAAGCCCTCTTGACGATGACGAAGTGTTGAAGACCTTGCGCAGGATCCAGAGTCCTGAGTGCTAACCGCTACACCACGGGACCACCGATCGCATTCGCATCGCTGAGAACTGTTTTCCATTCTATCCTCATCGCAGAGCCCTCTTGACGATGACGAAGTATTGAAGACTTTGCGCAAAAGACTAGGTCCCGGTGAGATTTGAACTCACGTCGCAGGATTCAGAGTCCTGAGTGCTAACCGCTACACCACGGGACCACCGATCGCATTCGCATCGCTGAGAACTGTTTTCCATTCTATCCTCATCGCAAAGCCCTCTTGACGATGACGAAGTATTGAAGACCTTGCGCAGGATCCAGAGTCCTGAGTGCTAACCGCTACACCACGGGACCACCGATCGCATTCGCATCGCTGAGAACTGTTTTCCATTCTATCCATCGCAAAGCCCTCTTGACGATGACGAAGTATTGAAGACTTTGCGCAAAAGACTAGGTCCCGGTGAGATTTGAACTCACGTCGCAGGATTCAGAGTCCTGAGTGCTAACCGCTACACCACGGGACCGAACCGATCGCATTCGCATCGCTGAGAACGGTTTTCCATTCTATCCTCATCGCAAAGCCCTCTTGACGATGACGAAGTATTGAAGACTTTGCGCAAAAGACTAGGTCCCGGTGAGATTTGAACTCACGTCGCAGGATTCAGAGTCCTGAGTGCTAACCGCTACACCACGGGACCACCGATCGCATTCGCATCGCTGAGAACTGTTTTCCATTCTATCCTCATCGCAAAGCCCTCTTGACGATGACGAAGTATTGAAGACCTTGCGCAGGATCCAGAGTCCTGAGTGCTAACCGCTACACCACGGGACCACCGATCGCATTCGCATCGCTGAGAACTGTTTTCCACTCTATCCTCATCGCAAAGCCCTCTTGACGATGACGAAGTATTGAAGACCTTGCGCAGGATCCAGAGTCCTGAGTGCTAACCGCTACACCACGGGACCACCGATCGCATTCGCATCGCTGAGAACTGTTTTCCATTCTGTCCTCATCGCAAAGCCCTCTTGACGATGACGAAGTATTGAGGACCTTGCGCAGGATCCAGAGTCCTGAGTGCTAACCGCTACACCACGGGACCACCGATCGCATTCGCATCGCTGAGAACTGTTTTCCATTCTATCCTCATCGCAAAGCCCTCTTGACGATGACGAAGTATTGAAGACTTTGCGCAAAAGACTAGGTCCCGGTGAGATTTGAACTCACGTCGCAGGATTCAGAGTCCTGAGTGCTAACCGCTACACCACGGGACCGAACCGATCGCATTCGCATCGCTGAGAACGGTTTTCCATTCTATCCTCATCGCAAAGCCCTCTTGACGATGACGAAGTATTGAAGACCTTGCGCAGGATCCAGAGTCCTGAGTGCTAACCGCTACACCACGGGACCGAACCGATCGCATTCGCATCGCTGAGAACGGTTTTCCATTCTAACCTCATCGCAAAGCCCTCCTGACAATGACGAAGTATTAGAGACCTTGCGCAAAAGACTAGGTCCCGGTGAGATTTGAACTCACGTCGCAGGATTCAGAGTCCTGAGTGCTAACCGCTACACCACGGGACCACCGATCGCATTCGCATCGCTGAGAACTGTTTTCCATTCTATCCTCATCGCAAAGCCCTCTTGACGATGACGAAGTATTGAAGACTTTGCGCAAAAGACTAGGTCCCGGTGAGATTTGAACTCACGTCGCAGGATTCAGAGTCCTGAGTGCTAACCGCTACACCACGGGACCACCGATCGCATTCGCATCGCTGAGAACTGTTTTCCATTCTATCATCATCGCAAAGCCCTCCTGACAATGACGAAGTATTAGAGACCTTGCGCAAAAGACTAGGTCCCGGTGAGATTTGAACTCACGTCGCAGGATTCAGAGTCTTGAGTGCTAACCGCTACACCACGGGACCACCGATCGCATTCGCATCGCTGAGAACTGTTTTCCATTCTATCCTCATCGCAAAGCCCTCTTGACGATGACGAAGTATTGAAGACTTTGCGCAAAAGACTAGGTCCCGGTGAGATTTGAACTCACGTCGCAGGATTCAGAGTCCTGAGTGCTAACCGCTACACCACGGGACCACCGATCGCATTCGCATCGCTAAGAACTGTTTTCCATTCTATCATTATCGCAAAGCCCTCCTGACAATGACGAAGTATTAGAGACCTTGCGCAGGATCCAGAGTCCTGAGTGCTAACCGCTACACCACGGGACCGAACCGATCGCATTCGCATCGCTGAGAACGGTTTTCCATTCTAACCTCATCGCAAAGCCCTCCTGACAATGACGAAGTATTAGAGACCTTGCGCAAAAGACTAGGTCCCGGTGAGATTTGAACTCACGTCGCAGGATTCAGAGTCCTGAGTGCTAACCGCTACACCACGGGACCACCGATCGCATTCGCATCGCTGAGAACTGTTTTCCATTCTATCCTCATCGCAAAGCCCTCTTGACGATGACGAAGTATTGAAGACCTTGCGCAGGATCCAGAGTCCTGAGTGCTAACCGCTTCACCACGGGACCACCGATCGCATTCGCATCGCTGAGAACTGTTTTCCATTCTATCATCATCGCAAAGCCCTCCTGACAATGACGAAGTATTAGAGACCTTGCGCAAAAGACTAGGTCCCGGTGAGATTTGAACTCACGTCGCAGGATTCAGAGTCTTGAGTGCTAACCGCTACACCACGGGACCACCGATCGCATTCGCATCGCTGAGAACTGTTTTCCATTCTATCCTCATCGCAAAGCCCTCTTGACGATGACGAAGTATTGAAGACTTTGCGCAAAAGACTAGGTCCCGGTGAGATTTGAACTCACGTCGCAGGATTCAGAGTCCTGAGTGCTAACCGCTACACCACGGGACCACCGATCGCATTCGCATCGCTAAGAACTGTTTTCCATTCTATCATTATCGCAAAGCCCTCCTGACAATGACGAAGTATTAGAGACCTTGCGCAGGATCCAGAGTCCTGAGTGCTAACCGCTACACCACGGGACCGAACCGATCGCATTCGCATCGCTGAGAACGGTTTTCCATTCTAACCTCATCGCAAAGCCCTCCTGACAATGACGAAGTATTAGAGACCTTGCGCAAAAGACTAGGTCCCGGTGAGATTTGAACTCACGTCGCAGGATTCAGAGTCCTGAGTGCTAACCGCTACACCACGGGACCACCGATCGCATTCGCATCGCTGAGAACTGTTTTCCATTCTATCCTCATCGCAAAGCCCTCTTGACGATGACGAAGTATTGAAGACCTTGCGCAGGATCCAGAGTCCTGAGTGCTAACCGCTACACCACGGGACCACCGATCGCATTCGCATCGCTGAGAACTGTTTTCCATTCTATCCTCATCGCAAAGCCCTCTTGACGATGACGAAGTATTGAAGACTTTGCGCAAAAGACTAGGTCCCGGTGAGATTTGAACTCACGTCGCAGGATTCAGAGTCCTGAGTGCTAACCGCTACACCACGGGACCGAACCGATCGCATTCGCATCGCTGAGAACGGTTTTCCATTCTATCCTCATCGCAAAGCCCTCTTGACGATGACGAAGTATTGAAGACTTTGCGCAAAAGACTAGGTCCCGGTGAGATTTGAACTCACGTCGCAGGATTCAGAGTCCTGAGTGCTAACCGCTACACCACGGGACCACCGATCGCATTCGCATCGCTGAGAACTGTTTTCCATTCTGTCCTCATCGCAAAGCCCTCTTGACGATGACGAAGTATTGAGGACCTTGCGCAGGATCCAGAGTCCTGAGTGCTAACCGCTACACCACGGGACCACCGATCGCATTCGCATCGCTGAGAACTGTTTTCCACTCTATCCTCATCGCAAAGCCCTCTTGACGATGACGAAGTATTGAAGACCTTGCGCAGGATCCAGAGTCCTGAGTGCTAACCGCTACACCACGGGACCACCGATCGCATTCGCATCGCTGAGAACTGTTTTCCATTCTATCCTCATCGCAAAGCCCTCTTGACGATGACGAAGTATTGAAGACTTTGCGCAAAAGACTAGGTCCCGGTGAGATTTGAACTCACGTCGCAGGATTCAGAGTCCTGAGTGCTAACCGCTACACCACGGGACCGAACCGATCGCATTCGCATCGCTGAGAACGGTTTTCCATTCTATCCTCATCGCAAAGCCCTCTTGACGATGACGAAGTATTGAAGACCTTGCGCAGGATCCAGAGTCCTGAGTGCTAACCGCTACACCACGGGACCGAACCGATCGCATTCGCATCGCTGAGAACGGTTTTCCATTCTAACCTCATCGCAAAGCCCTCCTGACAATGACGAAGTATTAGAGACCTTGCGCAAAAGACTAGGTCCCTGTGAGATTTGAACTCACGTCGCAGGATTCAGAGTCCTGAGTGCTAACCGCTACACCACGGGACCACCGATCGCATTCGCATCGCTGAGAACTGTTTTCCATTCTATCCTCATCGCAAAGCCCTCTTGACGATGACGAAGTATTGAAGACTTTGCGCAAAAGACTAGGTCCCGGTGAGATTTGAACTCACGTCGCAGGATTCAGAGTCCTGAGTGCTAACCGCTACACCACGGGACCACCGATCGCATTGGCATCGCTGAGAACTGTTTTCCATTCTATCATCATCGCAAAGCCCTCCTGACAATGACGAAGTATTAGAGACCTTGCGCAAAAGACTAGGTCCCGGTGAGATTTGAACTCACGTCGCAGGATTCAGAGTCTTGAGTGCTAACCGCTACACCACGGGACCACCGATCGCATTCGCATCGCTGAGAACTGTTTTCCATTCTATCCTCATCGCAAAGCCCTCTTGACGATGACGAAGTATTGAAGACTTTGCGCAAAAGACTAGGTCCCGGTGAGATTTGAACTCACGTCGCAGGATTCAGAGTCCTGAGTGCTAACCGCTACACCACGGGACCACCGATCGCATTCGCATCGCTAAGAACTGTTTTCCATTCTATCATCATCGCAAAGCCCTCCTGACAATGACGAAGTATTAGAGACCTTGCGCAGGATCCAGAGTCCTGAGTGCTAACCGCTACACCACGGGACCGAACCGATCGCATTCGCATCGCTGAGAACGGTTTTCCATTCTAACATCATCGCAAAGCCCTCCTGACAATGACGAAGTATTAGAGACCTTGCGCAAAAGACTAGGTCCCGGTGAGATTTGAACTCACGTCGCAGGATTCAGAGTCCTGAGTGCTAACCGCTACACCACGGGACCACCGATCGCATTCGCATCGCTGAGAACTGCTTTCCATTCTATCCTCATCGCAAAGCCCTCTTGACGATGACGAAGTATTGAAGACCTTGCGCAGGATCCAGAGTCCTGAGTGCTAACCGCTACACCACGGGACCACCGATCGCATTCGCATCGCTGAGAACTGTTTTCCATTCTATCATCATCGCAAAGCCCTCCTGACAATGACGAAGTATTAGAGACCTTGCGCAAAAGACTAGGTCCCGGTGAGATTTGAACTCACGTCGCAGGATTCAGAGTCCTGAGTGCTAACCGCTACACCACGGGACCACCGATCGCATTCGCATCGCTGAGAACTGTTTTCCATTCTATCCTCATCGCAAAGCCCTCTTGACGATGACGAAGTATTGAAGACTTTGCGCAAAAGACTAGGTCCCGGTGAGATTTGAACTCACGTCGCAGGATTCAGAGTCCTGAGTGCTAACCGCTACACCACGGGACCGAACCGATCGTATTCGCATCGCTGAGAACTGTTTTCCATTCTAACCTCATCGCAAAGCCCTCCTGACAATGACGAAGTATTAGAGACCTTGCGCAAAAGACTAGGTCCCGGTGAGATTTGAACTCACGTCGCAGGATTCAGAGTCCTGAGTGCTAACCGCTACACCACGGGACCGAACCGATCGCATTCGCATCGCTGAGAACTGTTTTCCATTCTATCCTCATCGCAGAGCCCTCTTGACGATGATGAAGTGTTGAAGACCTTGCGCAGGATCCAGAGTCCTGAGTGCTAACCGCTACACCACGGGACCACCGATCGCATTCGCATCGCTGAGAACTGTTTTCCATTCTATCCTCATCGCAAAGCCCTCTTGACGATGACGAAGTATTGAAGACCTTGCGCAGGATCCAGAGTCCTGAGTGCTAACCGCTACACCACGGGACCACCGATCGCATTCGCATCGCTGAGAACTGTTTTCCATTCTATCCTCATCGCAAAGCCCTCTTGACGATGACGAAGTATTGAAGACTTTGCGCAAAAGACTAGGTCCCGGTGAGATTTGAACTCACGTCGCAGGATTCAGAGTCCTGAGTGCTAACCGCTACACCACGGGACCACCGATCGCATTCGCATCGCTGAGAACTGTTTTCCATTCTATCATCATCGCAAAGCCCTCCTGACAATGACGAAGTATTAGAGACCTTGCGCAAAAGACTAGGTCCCGGTGAGATTTGAACTCACGTCGCAGGATTCAGAGTCCTGAGTGCTAACCGCTACACCACGGGACCACCGATCGCATTCGCATCGCTGAGAACTGTTTTCCATTCTATCCTCATCGCAAAGCCCTCTTGACGATGACGAAGTATTGAAGACTTTGCGCAAAAGACTAGGTCCCGGTGAGATTTGAACTCACGTCGCAGGATTCAGAGTCCTGAGTGCTAACCGCTACACCACGGGACCGAACCGATCGTATACGCATCGCTGAGAACTGTTTTCCATTCTAACCTCATCGCAAAGCCCTCCTGACAATGACGAAGTATTGAAGACTTTGCGCAAAAGACTAGGTCCCGGTGAGATTTGAACTCACGTCGCAGGATTCAGAGTCCTGAGTGCTAACCGCTACACCACGGGACCACCGATCGCATTCGCATCGCTGAGAACTGTTTTCCACTCTATCCTCATCGCAAAGCCCTCTTGACGATGACGAAGTATTGAAGACCTTGCGCAGGATCCAGAGTCCTGAGTGCTAACCGCTACACCACGGGACCACCGATCGCATTCGCATCGCTGAGAACTGTTTTCCATTCTGTCCTCATCGCAAAGCCCTCTTGACGATGACGAAGTATTGAGGACCTTGCGCAGGATCCAGAGTCCTGAGTGCTAACCGCTACACCACGGGACCACCGATCGCATTCGCATCGCTGAGAACTGTTTTCCACTCTATCCTCATCGCAAAGCCCTCTTGACGATGACGAAGTATTGAAGACCTTGCGCAGGATCCAGAGTCCTGAGTGCTAACCGCTACACCACGGGACCACCGATCGCATTCGCATCGCTGAGAACTGTTTTCCATTCTATCCTCATCGCAAAGCCCTCTTGACGATGACGAAGTATTGAAGACCTTGCGCAGGATCCAGAGTCCTGAGTGCTAACCGCTACACCACGGGACCGAACCGATCGCATTCGCATCGCTGAGAACGGTTTTCCATTCTAACCTCATCGCAAAGCCCTCCTGACAATGACGAAGTATTAGAGACCTTGCGCAAAAGACTAGGTCCCGGTGAGATTTGAACTCACGTCGCAGGATTCAGAGTCCTGAGTGCTAACCGCTACACCACGGGACCACCGATCGCATTCGCATCGCTGAGAACTGCTTTCCATTCTATCCTCATCGCAAAGCCCTCTTGACGATGACGAAGTATTGAAGACCTTGCGCAGGATCCAGAGTCCTGAGTGCTAACCGCTACACCACGGGACCACCGATCGCATTCGCATCGCTGAGAACTGTTTTCCATTCTATCATCATCGCAAAGCCCTCCTGACAATGACGAAGTATTAGAGACCTTGCGCAAAAGACTAGGTCCCGGTGAGATTTGAACTCACGTCGCAGGATTCAGAGTCCTGAGTGCTAACCGCTACACCACGGGACCACCGATCGCATTCGCATCGCTGAGAACTGTTTTCCATTCTATCCTCATCGCAAAGCCCTCTTGACGATGACGAAGTATTGAAGACTTTGCGCAAAAGACTAGGTCCCGGTGAGATTTGAACTCACGTCGCAGGATTCAGAGTCCTGAGTGCTAACCGCTACACCACGGGACCGAACCGATCGTATTCGCATCGCTGAGAACTGTTTTCCATTCTAACCTCATCGCAAAGCCCTCCTGACAATGACGAAGTATTAGAGACCTTGCGCAAAAGACTAGGTCCCGGTGAGATTTGAACTCACGTCGCAGGATTCAGAGTCCTGAGTGCTAACCGCTACACCACGGGACCGAACCGATCGCATTCGCATCGCTGAGAACTGTTTTCCATTCTATCCTCATCGCAGAGCCCTCTTGACGATGATGAAGTGTTGAAGACCTTGCGCAGGATCCAGAGTCCTGAGTGCTAACCGCTACACCACGGGACCACCGATCGCATTCGCATCGCTGAGAACTGTTTTCCATTCTATCCTCATCGCAAAGCCCTCTTGACGATGACGAAGTATTGAAGACCTTGCGCAGGATCCAGAGTCCTGAGTGCTAACCGCTACACCACGGGACCACCGATCGCATTCGCATCGCTGAGAACTGTTTTCCATTCTATCCTCATCGCAAAGCCCTCTTGACGATGACGAAGTATTGAAGACTTTGCGCAAAAGACTAGGTCCCGGTGAGATTTGAACTCACGTCGCAGGATTCAGAGTCCTGAGTGCTAACCGCTACACCACGGGACCACCGATCGCATTCGCATCGCTGAGAACTGTTTTCCATTCTATCATCATCGCAAAGCCCTCCTGACAATGACGAAGTATTAGAGACCTTGCGCAAAAGACTAGGTCCCGGTGAGATTTGAACTCACGTCGCAGGATTCAGAGTCCTGAGTGCTAACCGCTACACCACGGGACCACCGATCGCATTCGCATCGCTGAGAACTGTTTTCCATTCTATCCTCATCGCAAAGCCCTCTTGACGATGACGAAGTATTGAAGACTTTGCGCAAAAGACTAGGTCCCGGTGAGATTTGAACTCACGTCGCAGGATTCAGAGTCCTGAGTGCTAACCGCTACACCACGGGACCGAACCGATCGTATACGCATCGCTGAGAACTGTTTTCCATTCTAACCTCATCGCAAAGCCCTCCTGACAATGACGAAGTATTGAAGACTTTGCGCAAAAGACTAGGTCCCGGTGAGATTTGAACTCACGTCGCAGGATTCAGAGTCCTGAGTGCTAACCGCTACACCACGGGACCACCGATCGCATTCGCATCGCTGAGAACTGTTTTCCACTCTATCCTCATCGCAAAGCCCTCTTGACGATGACGAAGTATTGAAGACCTTGCGCAGGATCCAGAGTCCTGAGTGCTAACCGCTACACCACGGGACCACCGATCGCATTCGCATCGCTGAGAACTGTTTTCCATTCTGTCCTCATCGCAAAGCCCTCTTGACGATGACGAAGTATTGAGGACCTTGCGCAGGATCCAGAGTCCTGAGTGCTAACCGCTACACCACGGGACCACCGATCGCATTCGCATCGCTGAGAACTGTTTTCCACTCTATCCTCATCGCAAAGCCCTCTTGACGATGACGAAGTATTGAAGACCTTGCGCAGGATCCAGAGTCCTGAGTGCTAACCGCTACACCACGGGACCACCGATCGCATTCGCATCGCTGAGAACTGTTTTCCATTCTATCCTCATCGCAAAGCCCTCTTGACGATGACGAAGTATTGAAGACCTTGCGCAGGATCCAGAGTCCTGAGTGCTAACCGCTACACCACGGGACCGAACCGATCGCATTCGCATCGCTGAGAACGGTTTTCCATTCTAACCTCATCGCAAAGCCCTCCTGACAATGACGAAGTATTAGAGACCTTGCGCAAAAGACTAGGTCCCGGTGAGATTTGAACTCACGTCGCAGGATTCAGAGTCCTGAGTGCTAACCGCTACACCACGGGACCACCGATCGCATTCCCATCGCTGAGAACTGTTTTCCATTCTATCCTCATCGCAAAGCCCTCTTGACGATGACGAAGTATTGAAGACTTTGCGCAAAAGACTAGGTCCCGGTGAGATTTGAACTCACGTCGCAGGATTCAGAGTCCTGAGTGCTAACCGCTACACCACGGGACCACCGATCGCATTCGCATCGCTGAGAACTGTTTTCCATTCTATCATCATCGCAAAGCCCTCCTGACAATGACGAAGTATTAGAGACCTTGCGCAAAAGACTAGGTCCCGGTGAGATTTGAACTCACGTCGCAGGATTCAGAGTCTTGAGTGCTAACCGCTACACCACGGGACCACCGATCGCATTCGCATCGCTGAGAACTGTTTTCCATTCTATCCTCATCGCAAAGCCCTCTTGACGATGACGAAGTATTGAAGACTTTGCGCAAAAGACTAGGTCCCGGTGAGATTTGAACTCACGTCGCAGGATTCAGAGTCCTGAGTGCTAACCGCTACACCACGGGACCACCGATCGCATTCGCATCGCTGAGAACTGTTTTCCATTCTATCATCATCGCAAAGCCCTCCTGACAATGACGAAGTATTAGAGACCTTGCGCAAAAGACTAGGTCCCGGTGAGATTTGAACTCACGTCGCAGGATTCAGAGTCCTGAGTGCTAACCGCTACACCACGGGACCGAACCGATCGCATTCGCATCGCTGAGAACGGTTTTCCATTCTATCCTCATCGCAAAGCCCTCTTGACGATGACGAAGTATTGAAGACCTTGCGCAGGATCCAGAGTCCTGAGTGCTAACCGCTACACCACGGGACCGAACCGATCGCATTCGCATCGCTGAGAACGGTTTTCCATTCTAACCTCATCGCAAAGCCCTCCTGACAATGACGAAGTATTAGAGACCTTGCGCAAAAGACTAGGTCCCGGTGAGATTTGAACTCACGTCGCAGGATTCAGAGTCCTGAGTGCTAACCGCTACACCACGGGACCACCGATCGCATTCGCATCGCTGAGAACTGTTTTCCATTCTATCCTCATCGCAAAGCCCTCTTGACGATGACGAAGTATTGAAGACTTTGCGCAAAAGACTAGGTCCCGGTGAGATTTGAACTCACGTCGCAGGATTCAGAGTCCTGAGTGCTAACCGCTACACCACGGGACCACCGATCGCATTCGCATCGCTGAGAACTGTTTTCCATTCTATCATCATCGCAAAGCCCTCCTGACAATGACGAAGTATTAGAGACCTTGCGCAAAAGACTAGGTCCCGGTGAGATTTGAACTCACGTCGCAGGATTCAGAGTCTTGAGTGCTAACCGCTACACCACGGGACCACCGATCGCATTCGCATCGCTGAGAACTGTTTTCCATTCTATCCTCATCGCAAAGCCCTCTTGACGATGACGAAGTATTGAAGACTTTGCGCAAAAGACTAGGTCCCGGTGAGATTTGAACTCACGTCGCAGGATTCAGAGTCCTGAGTGCTAACCGCCACACCACGGGACCACCGATCGCATTCGCATCGCTGAGAACTGTTTTCCACTCTATCCTCATCGCAAAGCCCTCTTGACGATGACGAAGTATTGAAGACCTTGCGCAGGATCCAGAGTCCTGAGTGCTAACCGCTACACCACGGGACCACCGATCGCATTCGCATCGCTGAGAACTGTTTTCCATTCTGTCCTCATCGCAAAGCCCTCTTGACGATGACGAAGTATTGAGGACCTTGCGCAGGATCCAGAGTCCTGAGTGCTAACCGCTACACCACGGGACCACCGATCGCATTCGCATCGCTGAGAACTGTTTTCCATTCTAACCTCATCGCAAAGCCCTCCTGACAATGACGAAGTATTAGAGACCTTGCGCAAAAGACTAGGTCCCGGTGAGATTTGAACTCACGTCGCAGGATTCAGAGTCCTGAGTGCTAACCGCTACACCACGGGACCACCGATCGCATTCGCATCGCTGAGAACTGTTTTCCATTCTATCCTCATCGCAAAGCCCTCTTGACGATGACGAAGTATTGAAGACTTTGCGCAAAAGACTAGGTCCCGGTGAGATTTGAACTCACGTCGCAGGATTCAGAGTCCTGAGTGCTAACCGCTACACCACGGGACCACCGATCGCATTCGCATCGCTGAGAACTGTTTTCCATTCTATCATCATCGCAAAGCCCTCCTGACAATGACGAAGTATTAGAGACCTTGCGCAAAAGACTAGGTCCCGGTGAGATTTGAACTCACGTCGCAGGATTCAGAGTCTTGAGTGCTAACCGCTACACCACGGGACCACCGATCGCATTCGCATCGCTGAGAACTGTTTTCCATTCTATCCTCATCGCAAAGCCCTCTTGACGATGACGAAGTATTGAAGACTTTGCGCAAAAGACTAGGTCCCGGTGAGATTTGAACTCACGTCGCAGGATTCAGAGTCCTGAGTGCTAACCGCTACACCACGGGACCACCGATCGCATTCGCATCGCTGAGAACTGTTTTCCATTCTATCATCATCGCAAAGCCCTCCTGACAATGACGAAGTATTAGAGACCTTGCGCAAAAGACTAGGTCCCGGTGAGATTTGAACTCACGTCGCAGGATTCAGAGTCCTGAGTGCTAACCGCTACACCACGGGACCGAACCGATCGCATTCGCATCGCTGAGAACGGTTTTCCATTCTATCCTCATCGCAAAGCCCTCTTGACGATGACGAAGTATTGAAGACCTTGCGCAGGATCCAGAGTCCTGAGTGCTAACCGCTACACCACGGGACCGAACCGATCGCATTCGCATCGCTGAGAACGGTTTTCCATTCTAACCTCATCGCAAAGCCCTCCTGACAATGACGAAGTATTAGAGACCTTGCGCAAAAGACTAGGTCCCGGTGAGATTTGAACTCACGTCGCAGGATTCAGAGTCCTGAGTGCTAACCGCTACACCACGGGACCACCGATCGCATTCGCATCGCTGAGAACTGTTTTCCATTCTATCCTCATCGCAAAGCCCTCTTGACGATGACGAAGTATTGAAGACTTTGCGCAAAAGACTAGGTCCCGGTGAGATTTGAACTCACGTCGCAGGATTCAGAGTCCTGAGTGCTAACCGCTACACCACGGGACCACCGATCGCATTCGCATCGCTGAGAACTGTTTTCCATTCTATCATCATCGCAAAGCCCTCCTGACAATGACGAAGTATTAGAGACCTTGCGCAAAAGACTAGGTCCCGGTGAGATTTGAACTCACGTCGCAGGATTCAGAGTCTTGAGTGCTAACCGCTACACCACGGGACCACCGATCGCATTCGCATCGCTGAGAACTGTTTTCCATTCTATCCTCATCGCAAAGCCCTCTTGACGATGACGAAGTATTGAAGACTTTGCGCAAAAGACTAGGTCCCGGTGAGATTTGAACTCACGTCGCAGGATTCAGAGTCCTGAGTGCTAACCGCTACACCACGGGACCACCGATCGCATTCGCATCGCTGAGAACTGTTTTCCATTCTATCATCATCGCAAAGCCCTCCTGACAATGACGAAGTATTAGAGACCTTGCGCAAAAGACTAGGTCCCGGTGAGATTTGAACTCACGTCGCAGGATTCAGAGTCCTGAGTGCTAACCGCTACACCACGGGACCGAACCGATCGCATTCGCATCGCTGAGAACTGTTTTCCACTCTGTCCTCATCGCAAAGCCCTCTTGACGATGACGAAGTATTGAGGACCTTGCGCAGGATCCAGAGTCCTGAGTGCTAACCGCTACACCACGGGACCACCGATCGCATTCGCATCGCTGAGAACTGTTTTCCACTCTATCCTCATCGCAAAGCCCTCTTGACGATGACGAAGTATTGAAGACCTTGCGCAGGATCCAGAGTCCTGAGTGCTAACCGCTACACCACGGGACCACCGATCGCATTCGCATCGCTGAGAACTGTTTTCCATTCTATCCTCATCGCAAAGCCCTCTTGACGATGACGAAGTATTGAAGACCTTGCGCAGGATCCAGAGTCCTGAGTGCTAACCGCTACACCACGGGACCGAACCGATCGCATTCGCATCGCTGAGAACGGTTTTCCATTCTAACCTCATCGCAAAGCCCTCCTGACAATGACGAAGTATTAGAGACCTTGCGCAAAAGACTAGGTCCCGGTGAGATTTGAACTCACGTCGCAGGATTCAGAGTCCTGAGTGCTAACCGCTACACCACGGGACCACCGATCGCATTCCCATCGCTGAGAACTGTTTTCCATTCTATCCTCATCGCAAAGCCCTCTTGACGATGACGAAGTATTGAAGACTTTGCGCAAAAGACTAGGTCCCGGTGAGATTTGAACTCACGTCGCAGGATTCAGAGTCCTGAGTGCTAACCGCTACACCACGGGACCACCGATCGCATTCGCATCGCTGAGAACTGTTTTCCATTCTATCATCATCGCAAAGCCCTCCTGACAATGACGAAGTATTAGAGACCTTGCGCAAAAGACTAGGTCCCGGTGAGATTTGAACTCACGTCGCAGGATTCAGAGTCTTGAGTGCTAACCGCTACACCACGGGACCACCGATCGCATTCGCATCGCTGAGAACTGTTTTCCATTCTATCCTCATCGCAAAGCCCTCTTGACGATGACGAAGTATTGAAGACTTTGCGCAAAAGACTAGGTCCCGGTGAGATTTGAACTCACGTCGCAGGATTCAGAGTCCTGAGTGCTAACCGCTACACCACGGGACCACCGATCGCATTCGCATCGCTGAGAACTGTTTTCCATTCTATCATCATCGCAAAGCCCTCCTGACAATGACGAAGTATTAGAGACCTTGCGCAAAAGACTAGGTCCCGGTGAGATTTGAACTCACGTCGCAGGATTCAGAGTCCTGAGTGCTAACCGCTACACCACGGGACCGAACCGATCGCATTCGCATCGCTGAGAACGGTTTTCCATTCTATCCTCATCGCAAAGCCCTCTTGACGATGACGAAGTATTGAAGACCTTGCGCAGGATCCAGAGTCCTGAGTGCTAACCGCTACACCACGGGACCGAACCGATCGCATTCGCATCGCTGAGAACGGTTTTCCATTCTAACCTCATCGCAAAGCCCTCCTGACAATGACGAAGTATTAGAGACCTTGCGCAAAAGACTAGGTCCCGGTGAGATTTGAACTCACGTCGCAGGATTCAGAGTCCTGAGTGCTAACCGCTACACCACGGGACCACCGATCGCATTCGCATCGCTGAGAACTGTTTTCCATTCTATCCTCATCGCAAAGCCCTCTTGACGATGACGAAGTATTGAAGACTTTGCGCAAAAGACTAGGTCCCGGTGAGATTTGAACTCACGTCGCAGGATTCAGAGTCCTGAGTGCTAACCGCTACACCACGGGACCACCGATCGCATTCGCATCGCTGAGAACTGTTTTCCATTCTATCATCATCGCAAAGCCCTCCTGACAATGACGAAGTATTAGAGACCTTGCGCAAAAGACTAGGTCCCGGTGAGATTTGAACTCACGTCGCAGGATTCAGAGTCTTGAGTGCTAACCGCTACACCACGGGACCACCGATCGCATTCGCATCGCTGAGAACTGTTTTCCATTCTATCCTCATCGCAAAGCCCTCTTGACGATGACGAAGTATTGAAGACTTTGCGCAAAAGACTAGGTCCCGGTGAGATTTGAACTCACGTCGCAGGATTCAGAGTCCTGAGTGCTAACCGCTACACCACGGGACCACCGATCGCATTCGCATCGCTGAGAACTGTTTTCCACTCTATCCTCATCGCAAAGCCCTCTTGACGATGACGAAGTATTGAAGACCTTGCGCAGGATCCAGAGTCCTGAGTGCTAACCGCTACACCACGGGACCACCGATCGCATTCGCATCGCTGAGAACTGTTTTCCATTCTGTCCTCATCGCAAAGCCCTCTTGACGATGACGAAGTATTGAGGACCTTGCGCAGGATCCAGAGTCCTGAGTGCTAACCGCTACACCACGGGACCACCGATCGCATTCGCATCGCTGAGAACTGTTTTCCATTCTAACCTCATCGCAAAGCCCTCCTGACAATGACGAAGTATTAGAGACCTTGCGCAAAAGACTAGGTCCCGGTGAGATTTGAACTCACGTCGCAGGATTCAGAGTCCTGAGTGCTAACCGCTACACCACGGGACCACCGATCGCATTCGCATCGCTGAGAACTGTTTTCCATTCTATCCTCATCGCAAAGCCCTCTTGACGATGACGAAGTATTGAAGACTTTGCGCAAAAGACTAGGTCCCGGTGAGATTTGAACTCACGTCGCAGGATTCAGAGTCCTGAGTGCTAACCGCTACACCACGGGACCACCGATCGCATTCGCATCGCTGAGAACTGTTTTCCATTCTATCATCATCGCAAAGCCCTCCTGACAATGACGAAGTATTAGAGACCTTGCGCAAAAGACTAGGTCCCGGTGAGATTTGAACTCACGTCGCAGGATTCAGAGTCTTGAGTGCTAACCGCTACACCACGGGACCACCGATCGCATTCGCATCGCTGAGAACTGTTTTCCATTCTATCCTCATCGCAAAGCCCTCTTGACGATGACGAAGTATTGAAGACTTTGCGCAAAAGACTAGGTCCCGGTGAGATTTGAACTCACGTCGCAGGATTCAGAGTCCTGAGTGCTAACCGCTACACCACGGGACCACCGATCGCATTCGCATCGCTGAGAACTGTTTTCCATTCTATCATCATCGCAAAGCCCTCCTGACAATGACGAAGTATTAGAGACCTTGCGCAAAAGACTAGGTCCCGGTGAGATTTGAACTCACGTCGCAGGATTCAGAGTCCTGAGTGCTAACCGCTACACCACGGGACCGAACCGATCGCATTCGCATCGCTGAGAACGGTTTTCCATTCTATCCTCATCGCAAAGCCCTCTTGACGATGACGAAGTATTGAAGACCTTGCGCAGGATCCAGAGTCCTGAGTGCTAACCGCTACACCACGGGACCGAACCGATCGCATTCGCATCGCTGAGAACGGTTTTCCATTCTAACCTCATCGCAAAGCCCTCCTGACAATGACGAAGTATTAGAGACCTTGCGCAAAAGACTAGGTCCCGGTGAGATTTGAACTCACGTCGCAGGATTCAGAGTCCTGAGTGCTAACCGCTACACCACGGGACCACCGATCGCATTCGCATCGCTGAGAACTGTTTTCCATTCTATCCTCATCGCAAAGCCCTCTTGACGATGACGAAGTATTGAAGACTTTGCGCAAAAGACTAGGTCCCGGTGAGATTTGAACTCACGTCGCAGGATTCAGAGTCCTGAGTGCTAACCGCTACACCACGGGACCACCGATCGCATTCGCATCGCTGAGAACTGTTTTCCATTCTATCATCATCGCAAAGCCCTCCTGACAATGACGAAGTATTAGAGACCTTGCGCAAAAGACTAGGTCCCGGTGAGATTTGAACTCACGTCGCAGGATTCAGAGTCTTGAGTGCTAACCGCTACACCACGGGACCACCGATCGCATTCGCATCGCTGAGAACTGTTTTCCATTCTATCCTCATCGCAAAGCCCTCTTGACGATGACGAAGTATTGAAGACTTTGCGCAAAAGACTAGGTCCCGGTGAGATTTGAACTCACGTCGCAGGATTCAGAGTCCTGAGTGCTAACCGCTACACCACGGGACCACCGATCGCATTCGCATCGCTGAGAACTGTTTTCCACTCTATCCTCATCGCAAAGCCCTCTTGACGATGACGAAGTATTGAAGACCTTGCGCAGGATCCAGAGTCCTGAGTGCTAACCGCTACACCACGGGACCACCGATCGCATTCGCATCGCTGAGAACTGTTTTCCATTCTGTCCTCATCGCAAAGCCCTCTTGACGATGACGAAGTATTGAGGACCTTGCGCAGGATCCAGAGTCCTGAGTGCTAACCGCTACACCACGGGACCACCGATCGCATTCGCATCGCTGAGAACTGTTTTCCACTCTATCCTCATCGCAAAGCCCTCTTGACGATGACGAAGTATTGAAGACCTTGCGCAGGATCCAGAGTCCTGAGTGCTAACCGCTACACCACGGGACCACCGATCGCATTCGCATCGCTGAGAACTGTTTTCCATTCTATCCTCATCGCAAAGCCCTCTTGACGATGACGAAGTATTGAAGACTTTGCGCAAAAGACTAGGTCCCGGTGAGATTTGAACTCACGTCGCAGGATTCAGAGTCCTGAGTGCTAACCGCTACACCACGGGACCGAACCGATCGCATTCGCATCGCTGAGAACGGTTTTCCATTCTATCCTCATCGCAAAGCCCTCTTGACGATGACGAAGTATTGAAGACCTTGCGCAGGATCCAGAGTCCTGAGTGCTAACCGCTACACCACGGGACCGAACCGATCGCATTCGCATCGCTGAGAACGGTTTTCCATTCTAACCTCATCGCAAAGCCCTCCTGACAATGACGAAGTATTAGAGACCTTGCGCAAAAGACTAGGTCCCGGTGAGATTTGAACTCACGTCGCAGGATTCAGAGTCCTGAGTGCTAACCGCTACACCACGGGACCACCGATCGCATTCGCATCGCTGAGAACTGTTTTCCATTCTATCCTCATCGCAAAGCCCTCTTGACGATGACGAAGTATTGAAGACTTTGCGCAAAAGACTAGGTCCCGGTGAGATTTGAACTCACGTCGCAGGATTCAGAGTCCTGAGTGCTAACCGCTACACCACGGGACCACCGATCGCATTCGCATCGCTGAGAACTGTTTTCCATTCTATCATCATCGCAAAGCCCTCCTGACAATGACGAAGTATTAGAGACCTTGCGCAAAAGACTAGGTCCCGGTGAGATTTGAACTCACGTCGCAGGATTCAGAGTCTTGAGTGCTAACCGCTACACCACGGGACCACCGATCGCATTCGCATCGCTGAGAACTGTTTTCCATTCTATCCTCATCGCAAAGCCCTCTTGACGATGACGAAGTATTGAAGACTTTGCGCAAAAGACTAGGTCCCGGTGAGATTTGAACTCACGTCGCAGGATTCAGAGTCCTGAGTGCTAACCGCTACACCACGGGACCACCGATCGCATTCGCATCGCTAGGAACTGTTTTCCATTCTATCATTACCGCAAAGCCCTCCTGACAATGACGAAGTATTAGAGACCTTGCGCAGGATCCAGAGTCCTGAGTGCTAACCGCTACACCACGGGACCACCGATCGCATTCGCATCGCTGAGAACTGTTTTCCATTCTATCATCATCGCAAAGCCCTCCTGACAATGACGAAGTATTAGAGACCTTGCGCAAAAGACTAGGTCCCGGTGAGATTTGAACTCACGTCGCAGGATTCAGAGTCTTGAGTGCTAACCGCTACACCACGGGACCACCGATCGCATTCGCATCGCTGAGAACTGTTTTCCATTCTATCCTCATCGCAAAGCCCTCTTGACGATGACGAAGTATTGAAGACTTTGCGCAAAAGACTAGGTCCCGGTGAGATTTGAACTCACGTCGCAGGATTCAGAGTCCTGAGTGCTAACCGCTACACCACGGGACCACCGATCGCATTCGCATCGCTAAGAACTGTTTTCCATTCTATCATCATCGCAAAGCCCTCCTGACAATGACGAAGTATTAGAGACCTTGCGCAGGATCCAGAGTCCTGAGTGCTAACCGCTACACCACGGGACCGAACCGATCGCATTCGCATCGCTGAGAACGGTTTTCCATTCTAACCTCATCGCAAAGCCCTCCTGACAATGACGAAGTATTAGAGACCTTGCGCAAAAGACTAGGTCCCGGTGAGATTTGAACTCACGTCGCAGGATTCAGAGTCCTGAGTGCTAACCGCTACACCACGGGACCACCGATCGCATTCGCATCGCTGAGAACTGTTTTCCATTCTATCCTCATCGCAAAGCCCTCTTGACGATGACGAAGTATTGAAGACCTTGCGCAGGATCCAGAGTCCTGAGTGCTAACCGCTACACCACGGGACCACCGATCGCATTCGCATCGCTGAGAACTGTTTTCCATTCTATCATCATCGCAAAGCCCTCCTGACAATGACGAAGTATTAGAGACCTTGCGCAAAAGACTAGGTCCCGGTGAGATTTGAACTCACGTCGCAGGATTCAGAGTCCTGAGTGCTTACCGCTACACCACGGGACCACCGATCGCATTCGCATCGCTGAGAACTGTTTTCCATTCTATCCTCATCGCAAAGCCCTCTTGACGATGACGAAGTATTGAAGACTTTGCGCAAAAGACTAGGTCCCGGTGAGATTTGAACTCACGTCGCAGGATTCAGAGTCCTGAGTGCTAACCGCTACACCACGGGACCACCGATCGCATTCGCATCGCTGAGAACTGTTTTCCACTCTATCCTCATCGCAAAGCCCTCTTGACGATGACGAAGTATTGAAGACCTTGCGCAGGATCCAGAGTCCTGAGTGCTAACCGCTACACCACGGGACCACCGATCGCATTCGCATCGCTGAGAACTGTTTTCCATTCTGTCCTCATCGCAAAGCCCTCTTGACGATGACGAAGTATTGAGGACCTTGCGCAGGATCCAGAGTCCTGAGTGCTAACCGCTACACCACGGGACCACCGATCGCATTCGCATCGCTGAGAACTGTTTTCCACTCTATCCTCATCGCAAAGCCCTCTTGACGATGACGAAGTATTGAAGACCTTGCGCAGGATCCAGAGTCCTGAGTGCTAACCGCTACACCACGGGACCACCGATCGCATTCGCATCGCTGAGAACTGTTTTCCATTCTATCCTCATCGCAAAGCCCTCTTGACGATGACGAAGTATTGAAGACTTTGCGCAAAAGACTAGGTCCCGGTGAGATTTGAACTCACGTCGCAGGATTCAGAGTCCTGAGTGCTAACCGCTACACCACGGGACCGAACCGATCGCATTCGCATCGCTGAGAACGGTTTTCCATTCTATCCTCATCGCAAAGCCCTCTTGACGATGACGAAGTATTGAAGACCTTGCGCAGGATCCAGAGTCCTGAGTGCTAACCGCTACACCACGGGACCGAACCGATCGCATTCGCATCGCTGAGAACGGTTTTCCATTCTAACCTCATCGCAAAGCCCTCCTGACAATGACGAAGTATTAGAGACCTTGCGCAAAAGACTAGGTCCCGGTGAGATTTGAACTCACGTCGCAGGATTCAGAGTCCTGAGTGCTAACCGCTACACCACGGGACCACCGATCGCATTCGCATCGCTGAGAACTGTTTTCCATTCTATCATCATCGCAAAGCCCTCCTGACAATGACGAAGTATTAGAGACCTTGCGCAAAAGACTAGGTCCCGGTGAGATTTGAACTCACGTCGCAGGATTCAGAGTCTTGAGTGCTAACCGCTACACCACGGGACCACCGATCGCATTCGCATCGCTGAGAACTGTTTTCCATTCTATCCTCATCGCAAAGCCCTCTTGACGATGACGAAGTATTGAAGACTTTGCGCAAAAGACTAGGTCCCGGTGAGATTTGAACTCACGTCGCAGGATTCAGAGTCCTGAGTGCTAACCGCTACACCACGGGACCACCGATCGCATTCGCATCGCTAGGAACTGTTTTCCATTCTATCATTACCGCAAAGCCCTCCTGACAATGACGAAGTATTAGAGACCTTGCGCAGGATCCAGAGTCCTGAGTGCTAACCGCTACACCACGGGACCACCGATCGCATTCGCATCGCTGAGAACTGTTTTCCATTCTATCATCATCGCAAAGCCCTCCTGACAATGACGAAGTATTAGAGACCTTGCGCAAAAGACTAGGTCCCGGTGAGATTTGAACTCACGTCGCAGGATTCAGAGTCTTGAGTGCTAACCGCTACACCACGGGACCACCGATCGCATTCGCATCGCTGAGAACTGTTTTCCATTCTATCCTCATCGCAAAGCCCTCTTGACGATGACGAAGTATTGAAGACTTTGCGCAAAAGACTAGGTCCCGGTGAGATTTGAACTCACGTCGCAGGATTCAGAGTCCTGAGTGCTAACCGCTACACCACGGGACCACCGATCGCATTCGCATCGCTAAGAACTGTTTTCCATTCTATCATCATCGCAAAGCCCTCCTGACAATGACGAAGTATTAGAGACCTTGCGCAGGATCCAGAGTCCTGAGTGCTAACCGCTACACCACGGGACCGAACCGATCGCATTCGCATCGCTGAGAACGGTTTTCCATTCTAACCTCATCGCAAAGCCCTCCTGACAATGACGAAGTATTAGAGACCTTGCGCAAAAGACTAGGTCCCGGTGAGATTTGAACTCACGTCGCAGGATTCAGAGTCCTGAGTGCTAACCGCTACACCACGGGACCACCGATCGCATTCGCATCGCTGAGAACTGTTTTCCATTCTATCCTCATCGCAAAGCCCTCTTGACGATGACGAAGTATTGAAGACCTTGCGCAGGATCCAGAGTCCTGAGTGCTAACCGCTACACCACGGGACCACCGATCGCATTCGCATCGCTGAGAACTGTTTTCCATTCTATCATCATCGCAAAGCCCTCCTGACAATGACGAAGTATTAGAGACCTTGCGCAAAAGACTAGGTCCCGGTGAGATTTGAACTCACGTCGCAGGATTCAGAGTCCTGAGTGCTAACCGCTACACCACGGGACCACCGATCGCATTCGCATCGCTGAGAACTGTTTTCCATTCTATCCTCATCGCAAAGCCCTCTTGACGATGACGAAGTATTGAAGACTTTGCGCAAAAGACTAGGTCCCGGTGAGATTTGAACTCACGTCGCAGGATTCAGAGTCCTGAGTGCTAACCGCTACACCACGGGACCACCGATCGCATTCGCATCGCTGAGAACTGTTTTCCATTCTATCATCATCGCAAAGCCCTCCTGACAATGACGAAGTATTAGAGACCTTGCGCAAAAGACTAGGTCCCGGTGAGATTTGAACTCACGTCGCAGGATTCAGAGTCTTGAGTGCTAACCGCTACACCACGGGACCACCGATCGCATTCGCATCGCTGAGAACTGTTTTCCATTCTATCCTCATCGCAAAGCCCTCTTGACGATGACGAAGTATTGAAGACTTTGCGCAAAAGACTAGGTCCCGGTGAGATTTGAACTCACGTCGCAGGATTCAGAGTCCTGAGTGCTAACCGCTACACCACGGGACCACCGATCGCATTCGCATCGCTAAGAACTGTTTTCCATTCTATCATCATCGCAAAGCCCTCCTGACAATGACGAAGTATTAGAGACCTTGCGCAGGATCCAGAGTCCTGAGTGCTAACCGCTACACCACGGGACCGAACCGATCGCATTCGCATCGCTGAGAACGGTTTTCCATTCTAACCTCATCGCAAAGCCCTCCTGACAATGACGAAGTATTAGAGACCTTGCGCAAAAGACTAGGTCCCGGTGAGGTTTGAACTCACGTCGCAGGATTCAGAGTCCTGAGTGCTAACCGCTACACCACGGGACCACCGATCGCATTCGCATCGCTGAGAACTGTTTTCCATTCTATCCTCATCGCAAAGCCCTCTTGACGATGACGAAGTATTGAAGACCTTGCGCAGGATCCAGAGTCCTGAGTGCTAACCGCTACACCACGGGACCACCGATCGCATTCGCATCGCTGAGAACTGTTTTCCATTCTATCATCATCGCAAAGCCCTCCTGACAATGACGAAGTATTAGAGACCTTGCGCAAAAGACTAGGTCCCGGTGAGATTTGAACTCACGTCGCAGGATTCAGAGTCCTGAGTGCTAACCGCTACACCACGGGACCACCGATCGCATTCGCATCGCTGAGAACTGTTTTCCATTCTATCCTCATCGCAAAGCCCTCTTGACGATGACGAAGTATTGAAGACTTTGCGCAAAAGACTAGGTCCCGGTGAGATTTGAACTCACGTCGCAGGATTCAGAGTCCTGAGTGCTAACCGCTACACCACGGGACCGAACCGATCGTATTCGCATCGCTGAGAACTGTTTTCCATTCTAACCTCATCGCAAAGCCCTCCTGACAATGACGAAGTATTAGAGACCTTGCGCAAAAGACTAGGTCCCGGTGAGATTTGAACTCACGTCGCAGGATTCAGAGTCCTGAGTGCTAACCGCAACACCACGGGACCGAACCGATCGCATTCGCATCGCTGAGAACTGTTTTCCATTCTATCCTCATCGCAGAGCCCTCTTGACGATGACGAAGTGTTGAAGACCTTGCGCAGGATCCAGAGTCCTGAGTGCTAACCGCTACACCACGGGACCACCGATCGCATTCGCATCGCTGAGAACTGTTTTCCATTCTATCCTCATCGCAAAGCCCTCTTGACGATGACGAAGTATTGAAGACTTTGCGCAAAAGACTAGGTCCCGGTGAGATTTGAACTCACGTCGCAGGATTCAGAGTCCTGAGTGCTAACCGCTACACCACGGGACCACCGATCGCATTCGCATCGCTGAGAACTGTTTTCCATTCTATCATCATCGCAAAGCCCTCCTGACAATGACGAAGTATTAGAGACCTTGCGCAAAAGACTAGGTCCCGGTGAGATTTAAACTCACGTCGCACTATTCAGAGTCCTGAGTGCTAACCGCTACACCACGGGACCACCGATCGCATTCGCATCGCTGAGAACTGTTTTCCATTCTATCCTCATCGCAAAGCCCTCTTGACGATGACGAAGTATTGAAGACTTTGCGCAAAAGACTAGGTCCCGGTGAGATTTGAACTCACGTCGCAGGATTCAGAGTCCTGAGTGCTAACCGCTACACCACGGGACCACCGATCGCATTCGCATCGCTGAGAACGGTTTTCCATTCTATCCTCATCGCAAAGCCCTCTTGACGATGACGAAGTATTGAAGACCTTGCGCAGGATCCAGAGTCCTGAGTGCTAACCGCTACACCACGGGACCGAACCGATCGCATTCGCATCGCTGAGAACGGTTTTCCATTCTAACCTCATCGCAAAGCCCTCTTGACGATGACGAAGTATTGAAGACTTTGCGCAAAAGACTAGGTCCCGGTGAGATTTGAACTCACGTCGCAGGATTCAGAGTCCTGAGTGCTAACCGCTACACCACGGGACCACCGATCGCATTCGCATCGCTGAGAACTGTTTTCCATTCTATCATCATCGC
Organism: Cylicocyclus nassatus; assembly: GCA_958299035.1. Classification (NCBI taxonomy): domain Eukaryota; kingdom Metazoa; phylum Nematoda; class Chromadorea; order Rhabditida; family Strongylidae; genus Cylicocyclus; species Cylicocyclus nassatus. Next base: position 55,024,652 of record CATQJL010000223.1, on the reverse strand, counting down.
AAAGCCCTCCTGACAATGACGAAGTATTAGAGACCTTGCGCAAAAGACTAGGTCCCGGTGAGATTTGAACTCACGTCGCAGGATTCAGAGTCCTGAGTGCTAACCGCTACACCACGGGACCACCGATCGCATTCGCATCGCTGAGAACTGTTTTCCATTCTATCCTCATCGCAAAGCCCTCTTGACGATGACGAAGTATTGAAGACTTTGCGCAAAAGACTAGGTCCCGGTGAGATTTGAACTCACGTCGCAGGATTCAGAGTCCTGAGTGCTAACCGCTACACCACGGGACCGAACCGATCGTATACGCATCGCTGAGAACTGTTTTCCATTCTAACCTCATCGCAAAGCCCTCCTGACAATGACGAAGTATTAGAGACCTTGCGCAAAAGACTAGGTCCCGGTGAGATTTAAACTCACGTCGCACTATTCAGAGTCCTGAGTGCTAACCGCTACACCACGGGACCACCGATCGCATTCGCATCGCTGAGAACTGTTTTCCATTCTATCCTCATCGCAAAGCCCTCTTGACGATGACGAAGTATTGAAGACTTTGCGCAAAAGACTAGGTCCCGGTGAGATTTGAACTCACGTCGCAGGATTCAGAGTCCTGAGTGCTAACCGCTACACCACGGGACCGAACCGATCGTATACGCATCGCTGAGAACTGTTTTCCATTCTAACCTCATCGCAAAGCCCTCCTGACAATGACGAAGTATTAGAGACCTTGCGCAAAAGACTAGGTCCCGGTGAGATTTAAACTCACGTCGCACTATTCAGAGTCCTGAGTGCTAACCGCAACACCACGGGACCGAACCGATCGCATTCGCATCGCTGAGAACTGTTTTCCATTCTATCCTCATCGCAGAGCCCTCTTGACGATGACGAAGTGTTGAAGACCTTGCGCAGGATCCAGAGTCCTGAGTGCTAACCGCTACACCACGGGACCACCGATCGCATTCGCATCTCTGAGAACTGTTTTCCATTCTATCCTCATCGCAAAGCCCTCTTGACGATGACGAAGTATTGAAGACCTTGCGCAGGATCCAGAGTCCTGAGTGCTAACCGCTACACCACGGGACCACCGATCGCATTCGCATCGCTGAGAACTGTTTTCCATTCTATCCTCATCGCAAAGCCCTCTTGACGATGACGAAGTATTGAAGACTTTGCGCAAAAGACTAGGTCCCGGTGAGATTTGAACTCACGTCGCAGGATTCAGAGTCCTGAGTGCTAACCGCTACACCACGGGACCACCGATCGCATTCGCATCGCTGAGAACTGTTTTCCATTCTATCATCATCGCAAAGCCCTCCTGACAATGACGAAGTATTAGAGACCTTGCGCAAAAGACTAGGTCCCGGTGAGATTTAAACTCACGTCGCACTATTCAGAGTCCTGAGTGCTAACCGCTACACCACGGGACCACCGATCGCATTCGCATCGCTGAGAACTGTTTTCCATTCTATCCTCATCGCAAAGCCCTCTTGACGATGACGAAGTATTGAAGACTTTGCGCAAAAGACTAGGTCCCGGTGAGATTTGAACTCACGTCGCAGGATTCAGAGTCCTGAGTGCTAACCGCTACACCACGGGACCACCGATCGCATTCGCATCGCTGAGAACGGTTTTCCATTCTATCCTCATCGCAAAGCCCTCTTGACGATGACGAAGTATTGAAGACCTTGCGCAGGATCCAGAGTCCTGAGTGCTAACCGCTACACCACGGGACCGAACCGATCGCATTCGCATCGCTGAGAACGGTTTTCCATTCTAACCTCATCGCAAAGCCCTCTTGACGATGACGAAGTATTGAAGACTTTGCGCAAAAGACTAGGTCCCGGTGAGATTTGAACTCACGTCGCAGGATTCAGAGTCCTGAGTGCTAACCGCTACACCACGGGACCACCGATCGCATTCGCATCGCTGAGAACTGTTTTCCATTCTATCATCATCGCAAAGCCCTCCTGACAATGACGAAGTATTAGAGACCTTGCGCAAAAGACTAGGTCCCGGTGAGATTTGAACTCACGTCGCAGGATTCAGAGTCCTGAGTGCTAACCGCTACACCACGGGATCACCGATCGCATTCGCATCGCTGAGAACTGTTTTCCATTCTATCCTCATCGCAAAGCCCTCTTGACGATGACGAAGTATTGAAGACTTTGCGCAAAAGACTAGGTCCCGGTGAGATTTGAACTCACGTCGCAGGATTCAGAGTCCTGAGTGCTAACCGCTACACCACGGGACCGAACCGATCGTATACGCATCGCTGAGAACTGTTTTCCATTCTAACCTCATCGCAAAGCCCTCCTGACAATGACGAAGTATTAGAGACCTTGCGCAAAAGACTAGGTCCCGGTGAGATTTAAACTCACGTCGCACTATTCAGAGTCCTGAGTGCTAACCGCTACACCACGGGACCACCGATCGCATTCGCATCGCTGAGAACTGTTTTCCATTCTATCCTCATCGCAAAGCCCTCTTGACGATGACGAAGTATTGAAGACTTTGCGCAAAAGACTAGGTCCCGGTGAGATTTGAACTCACGTCGCAGGATTCAGAGTCCTGAGTGCTAACCGCTACACCACGGGACCACCGATCGCATTCGCATCGCTGAGAACGGTTTTCCATTCTATCCTCATCGCAAAGCCCTCTTGACGATGACGAAGTATTGAAGACCTTGCGCAGGATCCAGAGTCCTGAGTGCTAACCGCTACACCACGGGACCGAACCGATCGCATTCGCATCGCTGAGAACGGTTTTCCATTCTAACCTCATCGCAAAGCCCTCTTGACGATGACGAAGTATTGAAGACTTTGCGCAAAAGACTAGGTCCCGGTGAGATTTGAACTCACGTCGCAGGATTCAGAGTCCTGAGTGCTAACCGCTACACCACGGGACCACCGATCGCATTCGCATCGCTGAGAACTGTTTTCCATTCTATCCTCATCGCAAAGCCCTCTTGACGATGACGAAGTATTGAAGACTTTGCGCAAAAGACTAGGTCCCGGTGAGATTTGAACTCACGTCGCAGGATTCAGAGTCCTGAGTGCTAACCGCTACACCACGGGACCGAACCGATCGTATACGCATCGCTGAGAACTGTTTTCCATTCTAACCTCATCGCAAAGCCCTCCTGACAATGACGAAGTATTAGAGACCTTGCGCAAAAGACTAGGTCCCGGTGAGATTTAAACTCACGTCGCACTATTCAGAGTCCTGAGTGCTAACCGCTACACCACGGGACCACCGATCGCATTCGCATCGCTGAGAACTGTTTTCCATTCTATCCTCATCGCAAAGCCCTCTTGACGATGACGAAGTATTGAAGACTTTGCGCAAAAGACTAGGTCCCGGTGAGATTTGAACTCACGTCGCAGGATTCAGAGTCCTGAGTGCTAACCGCTACACCACGGGACCACCGATCGCATTCGCATCGCTGAGAACTGTTTTCCATTCTATCCTCATCGCAAAGCCCTCTTGACGATGACGAAGTATTGAAGACTTTGCGCAAAAGACTAGGTCCCGGTGAGATTTGAACTCACGTCGCAGGATTCAGAGTCCTGAGTGCTAACCGCTACACCACGGGACCGAACCGATCGTATACGCATCGCTGAGAACTGTTTTCCATTCTAACCTCATCGCAAAGCCCTCCTGACAATGACGAAGTATTAGAGACCTTGCGCAAAAGACTAGGTCCCGGTGAGATTTAAACTCACGTCGCACTATTCAGAGTCCTGAGTGCTAACCGCTACACCACGGGACCACCGATCGCATTCGCATCGCTGAGAACTGTTTTCCATTCTATCCTCATCGCAAAGCCCTCTTGACGATGACGAAGTATTGAAGACTTTGCGCAAAAGACTAGGTCCCGGTGAGATTTGAACTCACGTCGCAGGATTCAGAGTCCTGAGTGCTAACCGCTACACCACGGGACCACCGATCGCATTCGCATCGCTGAGAACGGTTTTCCATTCTATCCTCATCGCAAAGCCCTCTTGACGATGACGAAGTATTGAAGACCTTGCGCAGGATCCAGAGTCCTGAGTGCTAACCGCTACACCACGGGACCGAACCGATCGCATTCGCATCGCTGAGAACGGTTTTCCATTCTAACCTCATCGCAAAGCCCTCTTGACGATGACGAAGTATTGAAGACTTTGCGCAAAAGACTAGGTCCCGGTGAGATTTGAACTCACGTCGCAGGATTCAGAGTCCTGAGTGCTAACCGCTACACCACGGGACCACCGATCGCATTCGCATCGCTGAGAACTGTTTTCCATTCTATCCTCATCGCAAAGCCCTCTTGACGATGACGAAGTATTGAAGACCTTGCGCAGGATCCAGAGTCCTGAGTGCTAACCGCTACACCACGGGACCGAACCGATCGCATTCGCATCGCTGAGAACGGTTTTCCATTCTAACCTCATCGCAAAGCCCTCTTGACGATGACGAAGTATTGAAGACTTTGCGCAAAAGACTAGGTCCCGGTGAGATTTGAACTCACGTCGCAGGATTCAGAGTCCTGAGTGCTAACCGCTACACCACGGGACCACCGATCGCATTCGCATCGCTGAGAACTGTTTTCCATTCTATCATCATCGCAAAGCCCTCCTGACAATGACGAAGTATTAGAGACCTTGCGCAAAAGACTAGGTCCCGGTGAGATTTGAACTCACGTCGCAGGATTCAGAGTCCTGAGTGCTAACCGCTACACCACGGGACCACCGATCGCATTCGCATCGCTGAGAACTGTTTTCCATTCTAACCTCATCGCAAAGCCCTCCTGACAATGACGAAGTATTAGAGACCTTGCGCAAAAGACTAGGTCCCGGTGAGATTTAAACTCACGTCGCACTATTCAGAGTCCTGAGTGCTAACCGCTACACCACGGGACCACCGATCGCATTCGCATCGCTGAGAACGGTTTTCCATTCTATCCTCATCGCAAAGCCCTCTTGACGATGACGAAGTATTGAAGACCTTGCGCAGGATCCAGAGTCCTGAGTGCTAACCGCTACACCACGGGACCGAACCGATCGCATTCGCATCGCTGAGAACGGTTTTCCATTCTAACCTCATCGCAAAGCCCTCTTGACGATGACGAAGTATTGAAGACTTTGCGCAAAAGACTAGGTCCCGGTGAGATTTGAACTCACGTCGCAGGATTCAGAGTCCTGAGTGCTAACCGCTACACCACGGGACCACCGATCGCATTCGCATCGCTGAGAACTGTTTTCCATTCTATCCTCATCGCAAAGCCCTCTTGACGATGACGAAGTATTGAAGACTTTGCGCAAAAGACTAGGTCCCGGTGAGATTTGAACTCACGTCGCAGGATTCAGAGTCCTGAGTGCTAACCGCTACACCACGGGACCGAACCGATCGTATACGCATCGCTGAGAACTGTTTTCCATTCTAACCTCATCGCAAAGCCCTCCTGACAATGACGAAGTATTAGAGACCTTGCGCAAAAGACTAGGTCCCGGTGAGATTTAAACTCACGTCGCACTATTCAGAGTCCTGAGTGCTAACCGCTACACCACGGGACCACCGATCGCATTCGCATCGCTGAGAACTGTTTTCCTTTCTATCCTCATCGCAAAGCCCTCTTGACGATGACGAAGTATTGAAGACTTTGCGCAAAAGACTAGGTCCCGGTGAGATTTGAACTCACGTCGCAGGATTCAGAGTCCTGAGTGCTAACCGCTACACCACGGGACCACCGATCGCATTCGCATCGCTGAGAACGGTTTTCCATTCTATCCTCATCGCAAAGCCCTCTTGACGATGACGAAGTATTGAAGACCTTGCGCAGGATCCAGAGTCCTGAGTGCTAACCGCTACACCACGGGACCGAACCGATCGCATTCGCATCGCTGAGAACGGTTTTCCATTCTAACCTCATCGCAAAGCCCTCTTGACGATGACGAAGTATTGAAGACTTTGCGCAAAAGACTAGGTCCCGGTGAGATTTGAACTCACGTCGCAGGATTCAGAGTCCTGAGTGCTAACCGCTACACCACGGGACCACCGATCGCATTCGCATCGCTGAGAACTGCTTTCCATTCTATCATCATCGCAAAGCCCTCCTGACAATGACGAAGTATTAGAGACCTTGCGCAAAAGACTAGGTCCCGGTGAGATTTGAACTCACGTCGCAGGATTCAGAGTCTTGAGTGCTAACCGCTACACCACGGGACCACCGATCGCATTCGCATCGCTGAGAACTGTTTTCCATTCTATCCTCATCGCAAAGCCCTCTTGACGATGACGAAGTATTGAAGACTTTGCGCAAAAGACTAGGTCCCGGTGAGATTTGAACTCACGTCGCAGGATTCAGAGTCCTGAGTGCTAACCGCTACACCACGGGACCACCGATCGCATTCGCATCGCTGAGAACTGTTTTCCATTCTATCCTCATCGCAAAGCCCTCTTGACGATGACGAAGTATTGAAGACTTTGCGCAAAAGACTAGGTCCCGGTGAGATTTGAACTCACGTCGCAGGATTCAGAGTCCTGAGTGCTAACCGCTACACCACGGGACCACCGATCGCATTCGCATCGCTGAGAACTGTTTTCCATTCTATCCTCATCGCAAAGCCCTCTTGACGATGACGAAGTATTGAAGACTTTGCGCAAAAGACTAGGTCCCGGTGAGATTTGAACTCACGTCGCAGGATTCAGAGTCCTGAGTGCTAACCGCTACACCACGGGACCGAACCGATCGTATACGCATCGCTGAGAACTGTTTTCCATTCTAACCTCATCGCAAAGCCCTCCTGACAATGACGAAGTATTAGAGACCTTGCGCAAAAGACTAGGTCCCGGTGAGATTTAAACTCACGTCGCACTATTCAGAGTCCTGAGTGCTAACCGCTACACCACGGGACCACCGATCGCATTCGCATCGCTGAGAACTGTTTTCCATTCTATCCTCATCGCAAAGCCCTCTTGACGATGACGAAGTATTGAAGACTTTGCGCAAAAGACTAGGTCCCGGTGAGATTTGAACTCACGTCGCAGGATTCAGAGTCCTGAGTGCTAACCGCTACACCACGGGACCACCGATCGCATTCGCATCGCTGAGAACGGTTTTCCATTCTATCCTCATCGCAAAGCCCTCTTGACGATGACGAAGTATTGAAGACCTTGCGCAGGATCCAGAGTCCTGAGTGCTAACCGCTACACCACGGGACCGAACCGATCGCATTCGCATCGCTGAGAACGGTTTTCCATTCTAACCTCATCGCAAAGCCCTCTTGACGATGACGAAGTATTGAAGACTTTGCGCAAAAGACTAGGTCCGGTGAGATTTGAACTCACGTCGCAGGATTCAGAGTCCTGAGTGCTAACCGCTACACCACGGGACCACCGATCGCATTCGCATCGCTGAGAACTGTTTTCCATTCTATCATCATCGCAAAGCCCTCCTGACAATGACGAAGTATTAGAGACCTTGCGCAAAAGACTAGGTCCCGGTGAGATTTGAACTCACGTCGCAGGATTCAGAGTCTTGAGTGCTAACCGCTACACCACGGGACCACCGATCGCATTCGCATCGCTGAGAACTGTTTTCCATTCTATCCTCATCGCAAAGCCCTCTTGACGATGACGAAGTATTGAAGACTTTGCGCAAAAGACTAGGTCCCGGTGAGATTTGAACTCACGTCGCAGGATTCAGAGTCCTGAGTGCTAACCGCTACACCACGGGACCACCGATCGCATTCGCATCGCTAAGAACTGTTTTCCATTCTATCATCATCGCAAAGCCCTCCTGACAATGACGAAGTATTAGAGACCTTGCGCAGGATCCAGAGTCCTGAGTGCTAACCGCTACACCACGGGACCGAACCGATCGCATTCGCATCGCTGAGAACGGTTTTCCATTCTAACCTCATCGCAAAGCCCTCCTGACAATGACGAAGTATTAGAGACCTTGCGCAAAAGACTAGGTCCCGGTGAGATTTGAACTCACGTCGCAGGATTCAGAGTCCTGAGTGCTAACCGCTACACCACGGGACCACCGATCGCATTCGCATCGCTGAGAACTGTTTTCCATTCTATCCTCATCGCAAAGCCCTCTTGACGATGACGAAGTATTGAAGACCTTGCGCAGGATCCAGAGTCCTGAGTGCTAACCGCTACACCACGGGACCACCGATCGCATTCGCATCGCTGAGAACTGTTTTCCATTCTATCCTCATCGCAAAGCCCTCTTGACGATGACGAAGTATTGAAGACTTTGCGCAAAAGACTAGGTCCCGGTGAGATTTGAACTCACGTCGCAGGATTCAGAGTCCTGAGTGCTAACCGCTACACCACGGGACCGAACCGATCGTATTCGCATCGCTGAGAACTGTTTTCCATTCTAACCTCATCGCAAAGCCCTCCTGACAATGACGAAGTATTAGAGACCTTGCGCAAAAGACTAGGTCCCGGTGAGATTTGAACTCACGTCGCAGGATTCAGAGTCCTGAGTGCTAACCGCTACACCACGGGACCGAACCGATCGCATTCGCATCGCTGAGAACTGTTTTCCATTCTATCCTCATCGCAGAGCCCTCTTGACGATGACGAAGTGTTGAAGACCTTGCGCAGGATCCAGAGTCCTGAGTGCTAACCGCTACACCACGGGACCACCGATCGCATTCGCATCGCTGAGAACTGTTTTCATTCTATCCTCATCGCAAAGCCCTCTTGACGATGACGAAGTGTTGAAGACCTTGCGCAGAATCCAGAGTCCTGAGTGCTAACCGCTACACCACGGGACCACCGATCGCATTCGCATCGCTGAGAACTGTTTTCCATTCTATCCTCATCGCAGAGCCCTCTTGACGATGACGAAGTATTGAAGACTTTGCGCAAAAGACTAGGTCCCGGTGAGATTTGAACTCAAGTCGCAGGATTCAGAGTGCTGAGTGCTAACCGCTACACCACGGGACCGAACCGATCGTATACGCATCGCTGAGAACTGTTTTCCATTCTAACCTCATCGCAAAGCCCTCCTGACAATGACGAAGTATTAGAGACCTTGCGCAAAAGACTAGGTCCCGGTGAGATTTAAACTCACGTCGCAGGATTCAGAGTCCTGAGTGCTAACCGCTACACCACGGGACCACCGATCGCATTCGCATCGCTGAGAACTGTTTTCCATTCTATCCTCATCGCAAAGCCCTCTTGACGATGACGAAGTATTGAAGACCTTGCGCAGGATCCAGAGTCCTGAGTGCTAACCGCTACACCACGGGACCACCGATCGCATTCGCATCGCTGAGAACTGTTTTCCATTCTATCCTCATCGCAAAGCCCTCTTGACGATGACGAAGTATTGAAGACCTTGCGCAGGATCCAGAGTCCTGAGTGCTAACCGCTACACCACGGGACCACCGATCGCATTCGCATCGCTGAGAACTGTTTTCCATTCTAACCTCATCGCAAAGCCCTCCTGACAATGACGAAGTATTAGAGACCTTGCGCAAAAGACTAGGTCCCGGTGAGATTCAAACTCACGTCGCACTATTCAGAGTCCTGAGTGCTAACCGCTAAACCACGAGACCACCGATCGCATTCGCATCGCTGAGAACTGTTTTCCATTCTATCCTCATCGCAAAGCCCTCTTGACGATGACGAAGTATTGAAGACCTGGGCAGGATCCAGAGTCCTGAGTGCTAACCGCTACACCACGGGACCACCGATCGCATTCGCATCGCTGAGAACTGTTTTCCATTCTATCCTCATCGCAGAGCCCTCTTGACGATGACGAAGTATTGAAGACTTTGCGCAAAAGACTAGGTCCCGGTGAGATTTGAACTCAAGTCGCAGGATTCAGAGTCCTGAGTGCTAACCGCTACACCACGGGACCGATCCGATCGCATTCGCATCGCTGAGAACTGTTTTCCATTCTAACCTCATCGCAAAGCCCTCCTGACAATGACGAAGTATTAGAGACCTTGCGCAAAAGACTAGGTCCCGGTGAGATTTGAACTCACGTCGCAGGATTCAGAGTCCTGAGTGCTAACCGCTACACCACGGGACCGAACCGATCGCATTCGCATCGCTGAGAACTGTTTTCATTATATCCTCATCGCAAAGCCCTCTTGACGATGACGAAGTGTTGAAGACCTTGCGCAAAAGACTAGGTCCCGGTGAGATTTGAACTCAAGTCGCAGGATTCAGAGTCCTGAGTGCTAACCGCTACACCACGGGACCGAACCGATCGCATTCGCATCGCTGAGAACTGTTTTCCATTCTAACCTCATCGCAAAGCCCTCCTGACAATGACGAAGTATTAGAGACCTTGCGCAAAAGACTAGGTCCCGGTGAGATTTGAACTCACGTCGCAGGATTCAGAGTCCTGAGTGCTAACCGCTACACCACGGGACCGAACCGATCGCATTCGCATCGCTGAGAACTGTTTTCATTCTATCCTCATCGCAAAGCCCTCTTGACGATGACGAAGTGTTGAAGACCTTGCGCAGGATCCAGAGTCCTGAGTGCTAACCGCTACACCACGGGACCACCGATCGCATTCGCATCGCTGAGAACTGTTTTCCATTCTATCCTCATCGCAGAGCCCTCTTGACGATGACGAAGTATTGAAGACTTTGCGCAAAAGACTAGGTCCCGGTGAGATTTGAACTCAAGTCGCAGGATTCAGAGTCCTGAGTGCTAACCGCTACACCACGGGACCGAACCGATCGTATACGCATCGCTGAGAACTGTTTTCCATTCTAACCTCATCGCAAAGCCCTCCTGACAATGACGAAGTATTAGAGACCTTGCGCAAAAGACTAGGTCCCGGTGAGATTTAAACTCACGTCGCAGGATTCAGAGTCCTGAGTGCTAACCGCTACACCAGGGGACTACCGATCGCATTCGCATCGCTGAGAACTGTTTTCCATTCTATCCTCATCGCAAAGCCCTCTTGACGATGACGAAGTATTGAAGACTTTGCGCAAAAGACTAGGTCCCGGTGAGATTTGAACTCACGTCGCAGGATTCAGAGTCCTGAGTGCTAACCGCTACACCACGGGACCACCGATCGCATTCGCATCGCTGAGAACTGTTTTCATTCTATCCTCATCGCAAAGCCCTCTTGACGATGACGAAGTGTTGAAGACCTTGCGCAGGATCCAGAGTCCTGAGTGCTAACCGCTACACCACGGGACCACCGATCGCATTCGCATCGCTGAGAACTGTTTTCCATTCTATCCTCATCGCAGAGCCCTCTTGACGATGACGAAGTATTGAAGACTTTGCGCAAAAGACTAGGTCCCGGTGAGATTTGAACTCAAGTCGCAGGATTCAGAGTCCTGAGTGCTAACCGCTACACCACGGGACCGAACCGATCGTATACGCATCGCTGAGAACTGTTTTCCATTCTAACCTCATCGCAAAGCCCTCCTGACAATGACGAAGTATTAGAGACCTTGCGCAAAAGACTAGGTCCCGGTGAGATTTAAACTCACGTCGCAGGATTCAGAGTCCTGAGTGCTAACCGCTACACCACGGGACCACCGATCGCATTCGCATCGCTGAGAACTGTTTTCCATTCTATCCTCATCGCAAAGCCCTCTTGACGATGACGAAGTATTGAAGACCTTGCGCAGGATCCAGAGTCCTGAGTGCTAACCGCTACACCACGGGACCACCGATCGCATTCGCATCGCTGAGAACTGTTTTCCATTCTATCCTCATCGCAAAGCCCTCTTGACGATGACGAAGTATTGAAGACTTTGCGCAAAAGACTAGGTCCCGGTGAGATTTGAACTCACGTCGCAGGATTCAGAGTCCTGAGTGCTATCCGCTACACCACGGGACCGAACCGATCGCATTCGCATCGCTGAGAACTGTTTTCCATTCTAACCTCATCGCAAAGCCCTCCTGACAATGACGAAGTATTAGAGACCTTGCGCAAAAGACTAGGTCCCGGTGAGATTTGAACTCACCTCGCAGGATTCAGAGTCCTGAGTGCTAACCGCTACACCGCGGGACCGAACCGATCGCATTCGCATCGCTGAGAACTGTTTTCATTCTATCCTCATCGCAAAGCCCTCTTGACGATGACGAAGTGTTAAAGACCTTGCGCAGGATCCAGAGTCCTGAGTGCTAACCGCTACACCACGGGACCACCGATCGCATTCGCATCGCTGAGAACTGTTTTCCATTCTATCCTCATCGCAGAGCCCTCTTGACGATGACGAAGTATTGAAGACTTTGCGCAAAAGACTAGGTCCCGGTGAGATTTGAACTCAAGTCGCAGGATTCAGAGTCCTGAGTGCTAACCGCTACACCACGGGACCGAACCGATCGTATACGCATCGCTGAGAACTGTTTTCCATTCTAACCTCATCGCAAAGCCCTCCTGACAATGACGAAGTATTAGAGACCTTGCGCAAAAGACTAGGTCCCGGTGAGATTTAAACTCACGTCGCACTATTCAGAGTCCTGAGTGCTAACCGCTACACCACGGGACCACCGATCGCATTCGCATCGCTGAGAACTGTTTTCCATTCTATCCTCATCGCAAAGCCCTCTTGACGATGACGAAGTATTGAAGACCTTGCGCAGGATCCAGAGTCCTGAGTGCTAACCGCTACACCACGGGACCACCGATCGCATTCGCATCGCTGAGAACTGTTTTCCATTCTATCCTCATCGCAAAGCCCTCTTGACGATGACGAAGTATTGAAGACTTTGCGCAAAAGACTAGGTCCCGGTGAGATTTGAACTCACGTCGCAGGATTCAGAGTCCTGAGTGCTAACCGCTACACCACGGGACCACCGATCGCATTCGCATCGCTGAGAACTGTTTTCATTCTATCCTCATCGCAAAGCCCTCTTGACGATGACGAAGTGTTGAAGACCTTGCGCAGAATCCAGAGTCCTGAGTGCTAACCGCTACACCACGGGACCACCGATCGCATTCGCATCGCTGAGAACTGTTTTCCATTCTATCCTCATCGCAGAGCCCTCTTGACGATGACGAAGTATTGAAGACTTTGCGCAAAAGACTAGGTCCCGGTGAGATTTGAACTCAAGTCGCAGGATTCAGAGTGCTGAGTGCTAACCGCTACACCACGGGACCGAACCGATCGTATACGCATCGCTGAGAACTGTTTTCCATTCTAACCTCATCGCAAAGCCCTCCTGACAATGACGAAGTATTAGAGACCTTGCGCAAAAGACTAGGTCCCGGTGAGATTTAAACTCACGTCGCAGGATTCAGAGTCCTGAGTGCTAACCGCTACACCACGGGACCACCGATCGCATTCGCATCGCTGAGAACTGTTTTCCATTCTATCCTCATCGCAAAGCCCTCTTGACGATGACGAAGTATTGAAGACCTTGCGCAGGATCCAGAGTCCTGAGTGCTAACCGCTACACCACGGGACCACCGATCGCATTCGCATCGCTGAGAACTGTTTTCCATTCTATCCTCATCGCAAAGCCCTCTTGACGATGACGAAGTATTGAAGACTTTGCGCAAAAGACTAGGTCCCGGTGAGATTTGAACTCACGTCGCAGGATTCAGAGTCCTGAGTGCTATCCGCTACACCACGGGACCGAACCGATCGCATTCGCATCGCTGAGAACTGTTTTCCATTCTAACCTCATCGCAAAGCCCTCCTGACAATGACGAAGTATTAGAGACCTTGCGCAAAAGACTAGGTCCCGGTGAGATTTGAACTCACCTCGCAGGATTCAGAGTCCTGAGTGCTAACCGCTACACCGCGGGACCGAACCGATCGCATTCGCATCGCTGAGAACTGTTTTCATTCTATCCTCATCGCAAAGCCCTCTTGACGATGACGAAGTGTTAAAGACCTTGCGCAGGATCCAGAGTCCTGAGTGCTAACCGCTACACCACGGGACCACCGATCGCATTCGCATCGCTGAGAACTGTTTTCCATTCTATCCTCATCGCAGAGCCCTCTTGACGATGACGAAGTATTGAAGACTTTGCGCAAAAGACTAGGTCCCGGTGAGATTTGAACTCAAGTCGCAGGATTCAGAGTCCTGAGTGCTAACCGCTACACCACGGGACCGAACCGATCGTATACGCATCGCTGAGAACTGTTTTCCATTCTAACCTCATCGCAAAGCCCTCCTGACAATGACGAAGTATTAGAGACCTTGCGCAAAAGACTAGGTCCCGGTGAGATTTAAACTCACGTCGCAGGATTCAGAGTCCTGAGTGCTAACCGCTACACCACGGGACCACCGATCGCATTCGCATCGCTGAGAACTGTTTTCCATTCTATCCTCATCGCAAAGCCCTCTTGACGATGACGAAGTATTGAAGACCTTGCGCAGGATCCAGAGTCCTGAGTGCTAACCGCTACACCACGGGACCACCGATCGCATTCGCATCGCTGAGAACTGTTTTCCATTCTATCCTCATCGCAAAGCCCTCTTGACGATGACGAAGTATTGAAGACTTTGCGCAAAAGACTAGGTCCCGGTGAGATTTGAACTCACGTCGCAGGATTCAGAGTCCTGAGTGCTATCCGCTACACCACGGGACCGAACCGATCGCATTCGCATCGCTGAGAACTGTTTTCCATTCTAACCTCATCGCAAAGCCCTCCTGACAATGACGAAGTATTAGAGACCTTGCGCAGGATCCAGAGTCCTGAGTGCTAACCGCTACACCACGGGACCACCGATCGCATTCGCATCGCTGAGAACTGTTTTCCATTCTAACCTCATCGCAAAGCCCTCCTGACAATGACGAAGTATTAGAGACCTTGCGCAAAAGACTAGGTCCCGGTGAGATTTAAACTCACGTCGCAGGATTCAGAGTCCTGAGTGCTAACCGCTACACCACGGGACCACCGATCGCATTCGCATCGCTGAGAACTGTTTTCCATTCTATCCTCATCGCAAAGCCCTCTTGACGATGACGAAGTATTGAAGACCTTGCGCAGGATCCAGAGTCCTGAGTGCTAACCGCTACACCACGGGACCACCGATCGCATTCGCATCGCTGAGAACTGTTTTCCATTCTATCCTCATCGCAAAGCCCTCTTGACGATGACGAAGTATTGAAGACTTTGCGCAAAAGACTAGGTCCCGGTGAGATTTGAACTCACGTCGCAGGATTCAGAGTCCTGAGTGCTATCCGCTACACCACGGGACCGAACCGATCGCATTCGCATCGCTGAGAACTGTTTTCCATTCTAACCTCATCGCAAAGCCCTCCTGACAATGACGAAGTATTAGAGACCTTGCGCAGGATCCAGAGTCCTGAGTGCTAACCGCTACACCACGGGACCACCGATCGCATTCGCATCGCTGAGAACTGTTTTCCATTCTAACCTCATCGCAAAGCCCTCCTGACAATGACGAAGTATTAGAGACCTTGCGCAAAAGACTAGGTCCCGGTGAGATTTGAACTCACGTCGCAGGATTCAGAGTCCTGAGTGCTAACCGCTACACCACGGGACCGAACCGATCGCATTCGCATCGCTGAGAACTGTTTTCATTCTATCCTCATCGCAAAGCCCTCTTGACGATGACGAAGTGTTGAAGACCTTGCGCAGGATCCAGAGTCCTGAGTGCTAACCGCTACACCACGGGACCACCGATCGCATTCGCATCGCTGAGAACTGTTTTCCATTCTATCCTCATCGCAGAGCCCTCTTGACGATGACGAAGTATTGAAGACTTTGCGCAAAAGACTAGGTCCCGGTGAGATTTGAACTCAAGTCGCAGGATTCAGAGTCCTGAGTGCTAACCGCTACACCACGGGACCGAACCGATCGTATACGCATCGCTGAGAACTGTTTTCCATTCTAACCTCATCGCAAAGCCCTCCTGACAATGACGAAGTATTAGAGACCTTGCGCAAAAGACTAGGTCCCGGTGAGATTTAAACTCACGTCGCAGGATTCAGAGTCCTGAGTGCTAACCGCTACACCAGGGGACCACCGATCGCATTCGCATCGCTGAGAACTGTTTTCCATTCTATCCTCATCGCAGAGCCCTCTTGACGATGACGAAGTATTGAAGACTTTGCGCAAAAGACTAGGTCCCGGTGAGATTTGAACTCAAGTCGCAGGATTCAGAGTCCTGAGTGCTAACCGCTACACCACGGGACCGAACCGATCGTATACGCATCGCTGAGAACTGTTTTCCATTCTAACCTCATCGCAAAGCCCTCCTGACAATGACGAAGTATTAGAGACCTTGCGCAAAAGACTAGGTCCCGGTGAGATTTAAACTCACGTCGCAGGATTCAGAGTCCTGAGTGCTAACCGCTACACCACGGGACCACCGATCGCATTCGCATCGCTGAGAACTGTTTTCCATTCTATCCTCATCGCAAAGCCCTCTTGACGATGACGAAGTATTGAAGACTTTGCGCAAAAGACTAGGTCCCGGTGAGATTTGAAATCACGTCGCAGGATTCAGAGTCCTGAGTGCTATCCGCTACACCACGGGACCGAACCGATCGTATACGCATCGCTGAGAACTGTTTTCCATTCTAACCTCATCGCAAAGCCCTCCTGACAATGACGAAGTATTAGAGACCTTGCGCAGGATCCAGAGTCCTGAGTGCTAACCGCTACACCACGGGACCACCGATCGCATTCGCATCGCTGAGAACTGTTTTCCATTCTATCCTCATCGCAAAGCCCTCTTGACGATGACGAAGTATTGAAGACTTTGCGCAAAAGACTAGGTCCCGGTGAGATTTGAACTCACGTCGCAGGATTCAGAGTCCTGAGTGCTATCCGCTACACCACGGGACCGAACCGATCGCATTCGCATCGCTGAGAACTGTTTCCCATTCTAACCTCATCGCAAAGCCCTCCTGACAATGACGAAGTATTAGAGACCTTGCGCAAAAGACTAGGTCCCGGTGAGATTTGAACTCACGTCGCAGGATTCAGAGTCCTGAGTGCTAACCGCTACACCACGGGACCGAACCGATCGCATTCGCATCGCTGAGAACTGTTTTCATTCTATCCTCATCGCAAAGCCCTCTTGACGATGACGAAGTGTTGAAGACCTTGCGCAGGATCCAGAGTCCTGAGTGCTAACCGCTACACCACGGGACCACCGATCGCATTCGCATCGCTGAGAACTGTTTTCCATTCTATCCTCATCGCAGAGCCCTCTTGACGATGACGAAGTATTGAAGACTTTGCGCAAAAGACTAGGTCCCGGTGAGATTTGAACTCAAGTCGCAGGATTCAGAGTCCTGAGTGCTAACCGCTACACCACGGGACCGAACCGATCGTATACGCATCGCTGAGAACTGTTTTCCATTCTAACCTCATCGCAAAGCCCTCCTGACAATGACGAAGTATTAGAGACCTTGCGCAAAAGACTAGGTCCCGGTGAGATTTAAACTCACGTCGCAGGATTCAGAGTCCTGAGTGCTAACCGCTACACCAGGGGACCACCGATCGCATTCGCATCGCTGAGAACTGTTTTCCATTCTATCCTCATCGCAAAGCCCTCTTGACGATGACGAAGTATTGAAGACTTTGCGCAAAAGACTAGGTCCCGGTGAGATTTGAACTCACGTCGCAGGATTCAGAGTCCTGAGTGCTAACCGCTACACCACGGGACCCCCGATCGCATTCGCATCGCTGAGAACTGTTTTCATTCTATCCTCATCGCAAAGCCCTCTTGACGATGACGAAGTGTTGAAGACCTTGCGCAGGATCCAGAGTCCTGAGTGCTAACCGCTACACCACGGGACCACCGATCGCATTCGCATCGCTGAGAACTGTTTTCCATTCTATCCTCATCGCAGAGCCCTCTTGACGATGACGAAGTATTGAAGACTTTGCGCAAAAGACTAGGTCCCGGTGAGATTTGAACTCAAGTCGCAGGATTCAGAGTCCTGAGTGCTAACCGCTACACCACGGGACCGAACCGATCGTATACGCATCGCTGAGAACTGTTTTCCATTCTAACCTCATCGCAAAGCCCTCCTGACAATGACGAAGTATTAGAGACCTTGCGCAAAAGACTAGGTCCCGGTGAGATTTAAACTCACGTCGCAGGATTCAGAGTCCTGAGTGCTAACCGCTACACCAGGGGACCACCGATCGCATTCGTATCGCTGAGAACTGTTTTCCATTCTATCCTCATCGCAAAGCCCTCTTGACGATGACGAAGTATTGAAGACCTTGCGCAGGATCCAGAGTCCTGAGTGCTAACCGCTACACCACGGGACCACCGATCGCATTCGCATCGCTGAGAACTGTTTTCCATTCTATCCTCATCGCAAAGCCCTCTTGACGATGACGAAGTATTGAAGACTTTGCGCAAAAGACTAGGTCCCGGTGAGATTTGAACTCACGTCGCAGGATTCAGAGTCCTGAGTGCTATCCGCTACACCACGGGACCGAACCGATCGCATTCGCATCGCTGAGAACTGTTTTCCATTCTAACCTCATCGCAAAGCCCTCCTGACAATGACGAAGTATTAGAGACCTTGCGCAAAAGACTAGGTCCCGGTGAGATTTGAACTCACCTCGCAGGATTCAGAGTCCTGAGTGCTAACCGCTACACCGCGGGACCGAACCGATCGCATTCGCATCGCTGAGAACTGTTTTCATTCTATCCTCATCGCAAAGCCCTCTTGACGATGACGAAGTGTTAAAGACCTTGCGCAGGATCCAGAGTCCTGAGTGCTAACCGCTACACCACGGGACCACCGATCGCATTCGCATCGCTGAGAACTGTTTTCCATTCTATCCTCATCGCAGAGCCCTCTTGACGATGACGAAGTATTGAAGACTTTGCGCAAAAGACTAGGTCCCGGTGAGATTTGAACTCAAGTCGCAGGATTCAGAGTCCTGAGTGCTAACCGCTACACCACGGGACCGAACCGATCGTATACGCATCGCTGAGAACTGTTTTCCATTCTAACCTCATCGCAAAGCCCTCCTGACAATGACGAAGTATTAGAGACCTTGCGCAAAAGACTAGGTCCCGGTGAGATTTAAACTCACGTCGCAGGATTCAGAGTCCTGAGTGCTAACCGCTACACCACGGGACCACCGATCGCATTCGCATCGCTGAGAACTGTTTTCCATTCTATCCTCATCGCAAAGCCCTCTTGACGATGACGAAGTATTGAAGACCTTGCGCAGGATCCAGAGTCCTGAGTGCTAACCGCTACACCACGGGACCACCGATCGCATTCGCATCGCTGAGAACTGTTTTCCATTCTATCCTCATCGCAAAGCCCTCTTGACGATGACGAAGTATTGAAGACTTTGCGCAAAAGACTAGGTCCCGGTGAGATTTGAACTCACGTCGCAGGATTCAGAGTCCTGAGTGCTAACCGCTACACCACGGGACCCCCGATCGCATTCGCATCGCTGAGAACTGTTTTCATTCTATCCTCATCGCAAAGCCCTCTTGACGATGACGAAGTGTTGAAGACCTTGCGCAGGATCCAGAGTCCTGAGTGCTAACCGCTACACCACGGGACCACCGATCGCATTCGCATCGCTGAGAACTGTTTTCCATTCTATCCTCATCGCAGAGCCCTCTTGACGATGACGAAGTATTGAAGACTTTGCGCAAAAGACTAGGTCCCGGTGAGATTTGAACTCAAGTCGCAGGATTCAGAGTCCTGAGTGCTAACCGCTACACCACGGGACCGAACCGATCGTATACGCATCGCTGAGAACTGTTTTCCATTCTAACCTCATCGCAAAGCCCTCCTGACAATGACGAAGTATTAGAGACCTTGCGCAAAAGACTAGGTCCCGGTGAGATTTAAACTCACGTCGCAGGATTCAGAGTCCTGAGTGCTAACCGCTACACCAGGGGACCACCGATCGCATTCGTATCGCTGAGAACTGTTTTCCATTCTATCCTCATCGCAAAGCCCTCTTGACGATGACGAAGTATTGAAGACCTTGCGCAGGATCCAGAGTCCTGAGTGCTAACCGCTACACCACGGGACCACCGATCGCATTCGCATCGCTGAGAACTGTTTTCCATTCTATCCTCATCGCAAAGCCCTCTTGACGATGACGAAGTATTGAAGACTTTGCGCAAAAGACTAGGTCCCGGTGAGATTTGAACTCACGTCGCAGGATTCAGAGTCCTGAGTGCTATCCGCTACACCACGGGACCGAACCGATCGCATTCGCATCGCTGAGAACTGTTTTCCATTCTAACCTCATCGCAAAGCCCTCCTGACAATGACGAAGTATTAGAGACCTTGCGCAAAAGACTAGGTCCCGGTGAGATTTGAACTCACCTCGCAGGATTCAGAGTCCTGAGTGCTAACCGCTACACCGCGGGACCGAACCGATCGCATTCGCATCGCTGAGAACTGTTTTCATTCTATCCTCATCGCAAAGCCCTCTTGACGATGACGAAGTGTTAAAGACCTTGCGCAGGATCCAGAGTCCTGAGTGCTAACCGCTACACCACGGGACCACCGATCGCATTCGCATCGCTGAGAACTGTTTTCCATTCTATCCTCATCGCAGAGCCCTCTTGACGATGACGAAGTATTGAAGACTTTGCGCAAAAGACTAGGTCCCGGTGAGATTTGAACTCAAGTCGCAGGATTCAGAGTCCTGAGTGCTAACCGCTACACCACGGGACCGAACCGATCGTATACGCATCGCTGAGAACTGTTTTCCATTCTAACCTCATCGCAAAGCCCTCCTGACAATGACGAAGTATTAGAGACCTTGCGCAAAAGACTAGGTCCCGGTGAGATTTAAACTCACGTCGCAGGATTCAGAGTCCTGAGTGCTAACCGCTACACCGCGGGACCGAACCGATCGCATTCGCATCGCTGAGAACTGTTTTCATTCTATCCTCATCGCAAAGCCCTCTTGACGATGACGAAGTGTTAAAGACCTTGCGCAGGATCCAGAGTCCTGAGTGCTAACCGCTACACCACGGGACCACCGATCGCATTCGCATCGCTGAGAACTGTTTTCCATTCTATCCTCATCGCAGAGCCCTCTTGACGATGACGAAGTATTGAAGACTTTGCGCAAAAGACTAGGTCCCGGTGAGATTTGAACTCAAGTCGCAGGATTCAGAGTCCTGAGTGCTAACCGCTACACCACGGGACCGAACCGATCGTATACGCATCGCTGAGAACTGTTTTCCATTCTAACCTCATCGCAAAGCCCTCCTGACAATGACGAAGTATTAGAGACCTTGCGCAAAAGACTAGGTCCCGGTGAGATTTAAACTCACGTCGCAGGATTCAGAGTCCTGAGTGCTAACCGCTACACCACGGGACCACCGATCGCATTCGCATCGCTGAGAACTGTTTTCCATTCTATCCTCATCGCAAAGCCCTCTTGACGATGACGAAGTATTGAAGACCTTGCGCAGGATCCAGAGTCCTGAGTGCTAACCGCTACACCACGGGACCACCGATCGCATTCGCATCGCTGAGAACTGTTTTCCATTCTATCCTCATCGCAAAGCCCTCTTGACGATGACGAAGTATTGAAGACTTTGCGCAAAAGACTAGGTCCCGGTGAGATTTGAACTCACGTCGCAGGATTCAGAGTCCTGAGTGCTATCCGCTACACCACGGGACCGAACCGATCGCATTCGCATCGCTGAGAACTGTTTTCCATTCTAACCTCATCGCAAAGCCCTCCTGACAATGACGAAGTATTAGAGACCTTGCGCAGGATCCAGAGTCCTGAGTGCTAACCGCTACACCACGGGACCACCGATCGCATTCGCATCGCTGAGAACTGTTTTCCATTCTATCCTCATCGCAAAGCCCTCTTGACGATGACGAAGTATTGAAGACTTTGCGCAAAAGACTAGGTCCCGGTGAGATTTGAACTCACGTCGCAGGATTCAGAGTCCTGAGTGCTATCCGCTACACCACGGGACCGAACCGATCGCATTCGCATCGCTGAGAACTGTTTTCCATTCTAACCTCATCGCAAAGCCCTCCTGACAATGACGAAGTATTAGAGACCTTGCGCAAAAGACTAGGTCCCGGTGAGATTTGAACTCACCTCGCAGGATTCAGAGTCCTGAGTGCTAACCGCTACACCGCGGGACCGAACCGATCGCATTCGCATCGCTGAGAACTGTTTTCATTCTATCCTCATCGCAAAGCCCTCTTGACAATGACGAAGTGTTAAAGACCTTGCGCAGGATCCAGAGTCCTGAGTGCTAACCGCTACACCATGGGACCACCGATCGCATTCGCATCGCTGAGAACTGTTTTCCATTCTATCCTCATCGCAGAGCCCTCTTGACGATGACGAAGTATTGAAGACTTTGCGCAAAAGACTAGGTCCCGGTGAGATTTGAACTCAAGTCGCAGGATTCAGAGTCCTGAGTGCTAACCGCTACACCACGGGACCGAACCGATCGTATACGCATCGCTGAGAACTGTTTTCCATTCTAACCTCATCGCAAAGCCCTCCTGACAATGACGAAGTATTAGAGACCTTGCGCAAAAGACTAGGTCCCGGTGAGATTTAAACTCACGTCGCAGGATTCAGAGTCCTGAGTGCTAACCGCTACACCACGGGACCACCGATCGCATTCGCATCGCTGAGAACTGTTTTCCATTCTATCCTCATCGCAAAGCCCTCTTGACGATGACGAAGTATTGAAGACTTTGCGCAAAAGACTAGGTCCCGGTGAGATTTGAACTCACGTCGCAGGATTCAGAGTCCTGAGTGCTATCCGCTACACCACGGGACCGAACCGATCGCATTCGCATCGCTGAGAACTGTTTTCCATTCTAACCTCATCGCAAAGCCCTCCTGACAATGACGAAGTATTAGAGACCTTGCGCAAAAGACTAGGTCCCGGTGAGATTTGAACTCACCTCGCAGGATTCAGAGTCCTGAGTGCTAACCGCTACACCGCGGGACCGAACCGATCGCATTCGCATCGCTGAGAACTGTTTTCATTCTATCCTCATCGCAAAGCCCTCTTGACGATGACGAAGTGTTAAAGACCTTGCGCAGGATCCAGAGTCCTGAGTGCTAACCGCTACACCACGGGACCACCGATCGCGTTCGCATCGCTGAGAACTGTTTTCCATTCTATCCTCATCGCAGAGCCCTCTTGACGATGACGAAGTATTGAAGACTTTGCGCAAAAGACTAGGTCCCGGTGAGATTTGAACTCAAGTCGCAGGATTCAGAGTCCTGAGTGCTAACCGCTACACCACGGGACCGAACCGATCGTATACGCATCGCTGAGAACTGTTTTCCATTCTAACCTCATCGCAAAGCCCTCCTGACAATGACGAAGTATTAGAGACCTTTCGCAAAAGACTAGGTCCCGGTGAGATTTGAACTCACGTCGCAGGATTCAGAGTCCTGAGTGCTAACCGCTACACCACGGGACCACCGATCGCATTCGCATCGCTGAGAACTGTTTTCCATTCTATCCTCATCGCAAAGCCCTCTTGACGATGACGAAGTATTGAAGACCTTGCGCAGGATCCAGAGTCCTGAGTGCTGACCGCTACACCACGGGACCACCGATCGCATTCGCATCGCTGAGAACTGTTTTCCATTCTATCCTCATCGCAAAGCCCTCTTGACGATGACGAAGTATTGAAGACTTTGCGCAAAAGACTAGGTCCCGGTGAGATTTGAACTCACGTCGCAGGATTCAGAGTCCTGAGTGCTAACCGCTACACCACGGGACCGAACCGATCGCATTCGCATCGCTGAGAACTGTTTTCCATTCTAACCTCATCGCAAAGCCCTCCTGACAATGACGAAGTATTAGAGACCTTGCGCAAAAGACTAGGTCCCGGTGAGATTTGAACTCACGTCGCAGGATTCAGAGTCCTGAGTGCTAACCGCTACACCGCGGGACCGAACCGATCGCATTCGCATCGCTGAGAACTGTTTTCATTCTATCCTCATCGCAAAGCCCTCTTGACGATGACGAAGTGTTAGAGACCTTGCGCAAAAGACTAGGTCCCGGTGAGATTTGAACTCACCTCGCAGGATTCAGAGTCCTGAGTGCTAACCGCTACACCGCGGGACCGAACCGATCGCATTCGCATCGCTGAGAACTGTTTTCATTCTATCCTCATCGCAAAGCCCTCTTGACGATGACGAAGTGTTAAAGACCTTGCGCAGGATCCAGAGTCCTGAGTGCTAACCGCTACACCACGGGACCACCGATCGCGTTCGCATCGCTGAGAACTGTTTTCCATTCTATCCTCATCGCAGAGCCCTCTTGACGATGACGAAGTATTGAAGACTTTGCGCAAAAGACTAGGTCCCGGTGAGATTTGAACTCAAGTCGCAGGATTCAGAGTCCTGAGTGCTAACCGCTACACCACGGGACCGAACCGATCGTATACGCATCGCTGAGAACTGTTTTCCATTCTAACCTCATCGCAAAGCCCTCCTGACAATGACGAAGTATTAGAGACCTTTCGCAAAAGACTAGGTCCCGGTGAGATTTGAACTCACGTCGCAGGATTCAGAGTCCTGAGTGCTAACCGCTACACCACGGGACCACCGATCGCATTCGCATCGCTGAGAACTGTTTTCCATTCTATCCTCATCGCAAAGCCCTCTTGACGATGACGAAGTATTGAAGACTTTGCGCAAAAGACTAGGTCCCGGTGAGATTTGAACTCACGTCGCAGGATTCAGAGTCCTGAGTGCTAACCGCTACACCACGGGACCGAACCGATCGCATTCGCATCGCTGAGAACTGTTTTCCATTCTAACCTCATCGCAAAGCCCTCCTGACAATGACGAAGTATTAGAGACCTTGCGCAAAAGACTAGGTCCCGGTGAGATTTGAACTCACGTCGCAGGATTCAGAGTCCTGAGTGCTAACCGCTACACCACGGGACCGAACCGATCGCATTCGCATCGCTGAGAACTGTTTTCATTCTATCCTCATCGCAAAGCCCTCTTGACGATGACGAAGTGTTGAAGACCTTGCGCAGGATCCAGAGTCCTGAGTGCTAACTGCTACACCACGGGACCACCGATCGCATTCGCATCGCTGAGAACTGTTTTCCATTCTATCCTCATCGCAGAGCCCTCTTGACGATGACGAAGTATTGAAGACTTTGCGCAAAAGACTAGGTCCCGGTGAGATTTGAACTCAAGTCGCAGGATTCAGAGTCCTGAGTGCTAACCGCTACACCACGGGACCGAACCGATCGTATACGCATCGCTGAGAACTGTTTTCCATTCTAACCTCATCGCAAAGCCCTCCTGACAATGACGAAGTATTAGAGACCTTTCGCAAAAGACTAGGTCCCGGTGAGATTTAAACTCACGTCGCAGGATTCAGAGTCCTGAGTGCTAACCGCTACACCACGGGACCACCGATCGCATTCGCATCGCTGAGAACTGTTTTCCATTCTATCCTCATCGCAAAGCCCTCTTGACGATGACGAAGTATTGAAGACCTTGCGCAGGATCCAGAGTCCTGAGTGCTAACCGCTACACCACGGGACCACCGATCGCATTCGCATCGCTGAGAACTGTTTTCCATTCTATCCTCATCGCAAAGCCCTCTTGACGATGACGAAGTATTGAAGACTTTGCGCAAAAGACTAGGTCCCGGTGAGATTTGAACTCACGTCGCAGGATTCAGAGTCCTGAGTGCTAACCGCTACACCACGGGACCACCGATCGCATTCGCATCGCTGAGAACTGTTTTCCATTCTATCCTCATCGCAAAGCCCTCTTGACGATGACGAAGTATTGAAGACTTTGCGCAAAAGACTAGGTCCCGGTGAGATTTGAACTCACGTCGCAGGATTCAGAGTCCTGAGTGCTAACCGCTACACCACGGGACCGAACCGATCGCATTCGCATCGCTGAGAACTGTTTTCATTCTATCCTCATCGCAAAGCCCTCTTGACGATGACGAAGTGTTGAAGACCTTGCGCAGGATCCAGAGTCCTGAGTGCTAACCGCTACACCACGGGACCACCGATCGCATTCGCATCGCTGAGAACTGTTTTCCATTCTATCCTCATCGCAAAGCCCTCTTGACGATGACGAAGTATTGAAGACTTTGCGCAAAAGACTAGGTCCCGGTGAGATTTGAACTCACGTCGCAGGATTCAGAGTCCTGAGTGCTAACCGCTACACCACGGGACCGAACCGATCGCATTCGCATCGCTGAGAACTGTTTTCCATTCTAACCTCATCGCAAAGCCCTCCTGACAATGACGAAGTATTAGAGACCTTGCGCAAAAGACTAGGTCCCGGTGAGATTTGAACTCACGTCGCAGGATTCAGAGTCCTGAGTGCTAACCGCTACACCACGGGACCGAACCGATCGCATTCGCATCGCTGAGAACTGTTTTCATTCTATCCTCATCGCAAAGCCCTCTTGACGATGACGAAGTGTTGAAGACCTTGCGCAGGATCCAGAGTCCTGAGTGCTAACTGCTACACCACGGGACCACCGATCGCATTCGCATCGCTGAGAACTGTTTTCCATTCTATCCTCATCGCAGAGCCCTCTTGACGATGACGAAGTATTGAAGACTTTGCGCAAAAGACTAGGTCCCGGTGAGATTTGAACTCAAGTCGCAGGATTCAGAGTCCTGAGTGCTAACCGCTACACCACGGGACCGAACCGATCGTATACGCATCGCTGAGAACTGTTTTCCATTCTAACCTCATCGCAAAGCCCTCCTGACAATGACGAAGTATTAGAGACCTTTCGCAAAAGACTAGGTCCCGGTGAGATTTAAACTCACGTCGCAGGATTCAGAGTCCTGAGTGCTAACCGCTACACCACGGGACCACCGATCGCATTCGCATCGCTGAGAACTGTTTTCCATTCTATCCTCATCGCAAAGCCCTCTTGACGATTACGAAGTATTGAAGACCTTGCGCAGGATCCAGAGTCCTGAGTGCTAACCGCTACACCACGGGACCACCGATCGCATTCGCATCGCTGAGAACTGTTTTCCATTCTATCCTCATCGCAAAGCCCTCTTGACGATGACGAAGTATTGAAGACTTTGCGCAAAAGACTAGGTCCCGGTGAGATTTGAACTCACGTCGCAGGATTCAGAGTCCTGAGTGCTAACCGCTACACCACGGGACCACCGATCGCATTCGCATCGCTGAGAACTGTTTTCCATTCTATCCTCATCGCAAAGCCCTCTTGACGATGACGAAGTATTGAAGACTTTGCGCAAAAGACTAGGTCCCGGTGAGATTTGAACTCACGTCGCAGGATTCAGAGTCCTGAGTGCTAACCGCTACACCACGGGACCGAACCGATCGCATTCGCATCGCTGAGAACTGTTTTCATTCTATCCTCATCGCAAAGCCCTCTTGACGATGACGAAGTGTTGAAGACCTTGCGCAGGATCCAGAGTCCTGAGTGCTAACCGCTACACCACGGGACCACCGATCGCATTCGCATCGCTGAGAACTGTTTTCCATTCTATCCTCATCGCAGAGCCCTCTTGACGATGACGAAGTATTGAAGACTTTGCGCAAAAGACTAGGTCCCGGTGAGATTTGAACTCAAGTCGCAGGATTCAGAGTCCTGAGTGCTAACCGCTACACCACGGGACCGAACCCATCGTATACGCATCGCTGAGAACTGTTTTCCATTCTAACCTCATCGCAAAGCCCTCCTGACAATGACGAAGTATTAGAGACCTTTCGCAAAAGACTAGGTCCCGGTGAGATTTAAACTCACGTCGCAGGATTCAGAGTCCTGAGTGCTAACCGCTACACCACGGGACCACCGATCGCATTCGCATCGCTGAGAACTGTTTTCCATTCTATCCTCATCGCAAAGCCCTCTTGACGATGACGAAGTATTGAAGACCTTGCGCAGGATCCAGAGTCCTGAGTGCTAACCGCTACACCACGGGACCACCGATCGCATTCGCATCGCTGAGAACTGTTTTCCATTCTATCCTCATCGCAAAGCCCTCTTGACGATGACGAAGTATTGAAGACTTTGCGCAAAAGACTAGGTCCCGGTGAGATTTGAACTCACGTCGCAGGATTCAGAGTCCTGAGTGCTAACCGCTACACCACGGGACCACCGATCGCATTCGCATCGCTGAGAACTGTTTTCCATTCTATCCTCATCGCAAAGCCCTCTTGACGATGACGAAGTATTGAAGACTTTGCGCAAAAGACTAGGTCCCGGTGAGATTTGAACTCACGTCGCAGGATTCAGAGTCCTGAGTGCTAACCGCTACACCACGGGACCGAACCGATCGTATACGCATCGCTGAGAACTGTTTTCCATTCTAACCTCATCGCAAAGCCCTCCTGACAATGACGAAGTATTAGAGACCTTTCGCAAAAGACTAGGTCCCGGTGAGATTTAAACTCACGTCGCAGGATTCAGAGTCCTGAGTGCTAACCGCTACACCACGGGACCACCGATCGCATTCGCATCGCTGAGAACTGTTTTCCATTCTATCCTCATCGCAAAGCCCTCTTGACGATTACGAAGTATTGAAGACCTTGCGCAGGATCCAGAGTCCTGAGTGCTAACCGCTACACCACGGGACCACCGATCGCATTCGCATCGCTGAGAACTGTTTTCCATTCTATCCTCATCGCAAAGCCCTCTTGACGATGACGAAGTATTGAAGACTTTGCGCAAAAGACTAGGTCCCGGTGAGATTTGAACTCACGTCGCAGGATTCAGAGTCCTGAGTGCTAACCGCTACACCACGGGACCACCGATCGCATTCGCATCGCTGAGAACTGTTTTCCATTCTATCCTCATCGCAAAGCCCTCTTGACGATGACGAAGTATTGAAGACTTTGCGCAAAAGACTAGGTCCCGGTGAGATTTGAACTCACGTCGCAGGATTCAGAGTCCTGAGTGCTAACCGCTACACCACGGGACCGAACCGATCGCATTCGCATCGCTGAGAACTGTTTTCATTCTATCCTCATCGCAAAGCCCTCTTGACGATGACGAAGTGTTGAAGACCTTGCGCAGGATCCAGAGTCCTGAGTGCTAACCGCTACACCACGGGACCACCGATCGCATTCGCATCGCTGAGAACTGTTTTCCATTCTATCCTCATCGCAGAGCCCTCTTGACGATGACGAAGTATTGAAGACTTTGCGCAAAAGACTAGGTCCCGGTGAGATTTGAACTCAAGTCGCAGGATTCAGAGTCCTGAGTGCTAACCGCTACACCACGGGACCGAACCCATCGTATACGCATCGCTGAGAACTGTTTTCCATTCTAACCTCATCGCAAAGCCCTCCTGACAATGACGAAGTATTAGAGACCTTTCGCAAAAGACTAGGTCCCGGTGAGATTTAAACTCACGTCGCAGGATTCAGAGTCCTGAGTGCTAACCGCTACACCACGGGTCCACCGATCGCATTCGCATCGCTGAGAACTGTTTTCCATTCTATCCTCATCGCAAAGCCCTCTTGACGATGACGAAGTATTGAAGACCTTGCGCAGGATCCAGAGTCCTGAGTGCTAACCGCTACACCACGGGACCACCGATCGCATTCGCATCGCTGAGAACTGTTTTCCATTCTATCCTCATCGCAAAGCCCTCTTGACGATGACGAAGTATTGAAGACTTTGCCCAAAG
Organism: Cylicocyclus nassatus; assembly: GCA_958299035.1. NCBI lineage: Eukaryota > Metazoa > Nematoda > Chromadorea > Rhabditida > Strongylidae > Cylicocyclus > Cylicocyclus nassatus. The sequence continues at coordinate 54,995,098 of CATQJL010000223.1, read as the reverse complement.
GCTAGGTCCCGGTGAGATTTGAACTCACGTCGCAGGATTCAGAGTCCTGAGTGCTAACCGCTACACCACGGGACCACAGATCGCATTCGCATCGCTGAGAACTGTTTTCCATTCTATCCTCATCGCAAAGCCCTCTTGACGATGACGAAGTATTGAAGACTTTGCGCAAAAGACTAGGTCCCGGTAAGATTTGAACTCAAGTCGCAGGATTCAGAGTCCTGAGTGCTAACCGCTACACCACGGGACCGAACCGATCGTATACGCATCGCTGAGAACTGTTTTCCATTCTAACCTCATCGCAAAGCCCTCCTGACAATGACGAAGTATTAGAGACCTTGCGCAAAAGACTAGGTCCCGGTGAGATTTGAACTCACGTCGCAGGATTCAGAGTCCTGAGTGCTAACCGCTACACCACGGGACCACCGATCGCATTCGCATCGCTGAGAACTGTTTTCCATTCTATCCTCATCGCAAAGCCCTCTTGACGATGGCGAAGTATTGAAGACCTTGCGCAGGATCCAGAGTCCTGAGTGCTAACCGCTACACCACGGGACCGAACCGATCGCATTCGCATCGCTGAGAACGGTTTTCCATTCTAACCTCATCGCAAAGCCCTCCTGACAATGACGAATTATTAGAGACCTTGCGCAAAAGACTAGGTCCCGGTGAGATTTGAACTCACGTCGCAGGATTCAGAGTCCTGAGTGCTAACCGCTACACCACGGGACCACCGATCGCATTCGCATCGCTGAGAACTGTTTTCCATTCTATCCTCATCGCAAAGCCCTCTTGACGATGGCGAAGTATTGAAGACCTTGCGCAGGATCCAGAGTCCTGAGTGCTAACCGCTACACCACGGGACCGAACCGATCGCATTCGCATCGCTGAGAACGGTTTTCCATTCTAACCTCATCGCAAAGCCCTCCTGACAATGACGAATTATTAGAGACCTTGCGCAGGATCCAGAGTCCTGAGTGCTAACCGCTACACCACGGGACCACCGATCGCATTCGCATCGCTGAGAACTGTTTTCCATTCTATCCTCATCGCAAAGCCCTCTTGACGATGACGAAGTATTGAAGACTTTGCGCAAAAGACTAGGTCCCGGTGAGATTTGAACTCACGTCGCAGGATTCAGAGTCCTGAGTGCTAACCGCTACACCACGGGACCACCGATCGCATTCGCATCGCTGAGAACTGTTTTCCATTCTATCCTCATCGCAAAGCCCTCTTGACGATGGCGAAGTATTGAAGACCTTGCGCAGGATCTAGAGTCCTGAGTGCTAACCGCTACACCACGGGACCACCGATCGCATTCGCATCGCTGAGAACTGTTTTCCATTCTGTCCTCATCGCAAAGCCCTTTTGACGATGACGAAGTATTGAAGACTTTGCGCAAAAGACTAGGTCCCGGTGAAATTTGAACTCACGTCGCAGGATTCAGAGTCCTGAGTGCTAACCGCTACACCACGGGACCGAACCGATCGCATTCGCATCGCTGAGAACGGTTTTCCATTCTATCCTCATCGCAAAGCCCTCTTGACGATGACGAAGTATTGAAGACCTTGCGCAGGATCCAGAGCCCTGAGTGCTAACCGCTACACCACGGGACCGAACCGATCGCATTCGCATCGCTGAGAACGGTTTTCCATTCTAACCTCATCGCAAAGCCCTCCTGACAGTGACGAAGTATTAGAGACCTTGCGCAAAAGACTAGGTCCCGGTGAGATTTGAACTCACGTCGCAGGATTCAGAGTCCTGAGTGCTAACCGCTACACCACGGGACCACCGATCGCATTCGCATCGCTGAGAACTGTTTTCCATTCTATCCTCATCGCAAAGCCCTCTTGACGATGGCGAAGTATTGAAGACCTTGCGCAGGATCCAGAGTCCTGAGTGCTAACCGCTACACCACGGGACCGAACCGATCGCATTCGCATCGCTGAGAACGGTTTTCCATTCTAACCTCATCGCAAAGCCCTCCTGACAATGACGAATTATTAGAGACCTTGCGCAAAAGACTAGGTCCCGGTGAGATTTGAACTCACGTCGCAGGATTCAGAGTCCTGAGTGCTAACCGCTACACCACGGGACCACCGATCGCATTCGCATCGCTGAGAACTGTTTTCCATTCTATCCTCATCGCAAAGCCCTCTTGACGATGACGAAGTATTGAAGACCTTGCGCAGGATCCAGAGTCCTGAGTGCTAACCGCTACACCACGGGACCACCGATCGCATTCGCATCGCTGAGAACTGTTTTCCATTCTATCCTCATCACAAAGCCCTCTTGACGATGACGAAGTATTGAAGACTTTGCGCAAAAGACTAGGTCCCGGTGAGATTTGAACTCACGTCGCAGGATTCAGAGTCCTGAGTGCTAACCGCTACACCACGGGACCACCGATCGCATTCGCATCGCTGAGAACTGTTTTCCATTCTATCCTCATCGCAAAGCCCTCTTGACGATGACGAAGTATTGAAGACCTTGCGCAGGATCCAGAGTCCTGAGTGCTAACCGCTACACCACGGGACCACCGATCGCATTCGCATCGCTGAGAACTGTTTTCCATTCTATCCTCATCGCAAAGCCCTCTTGACGATGACGAAGTATTGAAGACTTTGCGCAAAAGACTAGGTCCCGGTGAGATTTGAACTCACGTCGCAGGATTCAGAGTCCTGAGTGCTAACCGCTACACCACGGGACCGAACCGATCGCATTCGCATCGCTGAGAACGGTTTTCCATTCTATCCTCATCGCAAAGCCCTCTTGACGATGACGAAGTATTGAAGACCTTGCGCAGGATCCAGAGCCCTGAGTGCTAACCGCTACACCACGGGACCGAACCGATCGCATTCGCATCGCTGAGAACGGTTTTCCATTCTAACCTCATCGCAAAGCCCTCCTGACAATGACGAAGTATTAGAGACCTTGCGCAAAAGACTAGGTCCCGGTGAGATTTGAACTCACGTCGCAGGATTCAGAGTCCTGAGTGCTAACCGCTACACCACGGGACCACCGATCGCATTCGCATCGCTGAGAACTGTTTTCCATTCTATCCTCATCGCAAAGCCCTCTTGACAATGACGAAGTATTGAAGACCTTGCGCAGGATCCAGAGTCCTGAGTGCTAACCGCTACACCACGGGACCACCGATCGCATTCGCATCGCTGAGAACTGTTTTCCATTCTATCCTCATCGCAAAGCCCTCTTGACGATGACGAAGTATTGAAGACCTTGCGCAGGATCCAGAGTCCTGAGTGCTAACCGCTACACCACGGGACCACCGATCGCATTCGCATCGCTGAGAACTGTTTTCCATTCTATCCTCATCACAAAGCCCTCTTGACGATGACGAAGTATTGAAGACTTTGCGCAAAAGACTAGGTCCCGGTGAGATTTGAACTCACGTCGCAGGATTCAGAGTCCTGAGTGCTAACCGCTACACCACGGGACCACCGATCGCATTCGCATCGCTGAGAACTGTTTTCCATTCTATCCTCATCGCAAAGCCCTCTTGACGATGACGAAGTATTGAAGACCTTGCGCAGGATCCAGAGTCCTGAGTGCTAACCGCTACACCACGGGACCACCGATCGCATTCGCATCGCCGAGAACTGTTTTCCATTCTATCCTCATCGCAAAGCCCTCTTGACGATGACGAAGTATTGAAGACTTTGCGCAAAAGACTAGGTCCCGGTGAGATTTGAACTCACGTCGCAGGATTCAGAGTCCTGAGTGCTAACCGCTACACCACGGGACCGAACCGATCGCATTCGCATCGCTGAGAACGGTTTTCCATTCTATCCTCATCGCAAAGCCCTCTTGACGATGACGAAGTATTGAAGACCTTGCGCAGGATCCAGAGCCCTGAGTGCTAACCGCTACACCACGGGACCGAACCGATCGCATTCGCATCGCTGAGAACGGTTTTCCATTCTAACCTCATCGCAAAGCCCTCCTGACAATGACGAAGTATTAGAGACCTTGCGCAAAAGACTAGGTCCCGGTGAGATTTGAACTCACGTCGCAGGATTCAGAGTCCTGAGTGCTAACCGCTACACCACGGGACCACCGATCGCATTCGCATCGCTGAGAACTGTTTTCCATTCTATCCTCATCGCAAAGCCCTCTTGACGATGGCGAAGTATTGAAGACCTTGCGCAGGATCCAGAGTCCTGAGTGCTAACCGCTACACCACGGGACCACCGATCGCATTCGCATCGCTGAGAACTGTTTTCCATTCTATCCTCATCGCAAAGCCCTCTTGACAATGACGAAGTATTAAAGACTTTGCGCAAAAGACTAGGTCCCGGTGAGATTTGAACTCACGTCGCAGGATTCAGAGTCCTGAGTGCTAACCGCTACACCACGGGACCACCGATCGCATTCGCATCGCTGAGAACGGTTTTCCATTCTAACCTCATCGCAAAGCCCTCCTGACAATGACGAAGTATTAGAGACCTTGCGCAAAAGACTAGGTCCCGGTGAGATTTGAACTCACGTCGCAGGATTCAGAGTCCTGAGTGCTAACCGCTACACCACGGGACCACCGATCGCATTCGCATCGCTGAGAACTGTTTTCCATTCTATCCTCATCGCAAAGCCCTCTTGACGATGGCGAAGTATTGAAGACCTTGCGCAGGATCCAGAGTCCTGAGTGCTAACCGCTACACCACGGGACCACCGATCGCATTCGCATCGCTGAGAACTGTTTTCCATTCTATCCTCATCGCAAAGCCCTCTTGACAATGACGAAGTATTAAAGACTTTGCGCAAAAGACTAGGTCCCGGTGAGATTTGAACTCACGTCGCAGGATTCAGAGTCCTGAGTGCTAACCGCTACACCACGGGACCACCGATCGCATTCGCATCGCTGAGAACGGTTTTCCATTCTAACCTCATCGCAAAGCCCTCCTGACAATGACGAAGTATTAGAGACCTTGCGCAAAAGACTAGGTCCCGGTGAGATTTGAACTCACGTCGCAGGATTCAGAGTCCTGAGTGCTAACCGCTACACCACGGGACCACCGATCGCATTCGCATCGCTGAGAACTGTTTTCCATTCTGTCCTCATCGCAAAGCCCTCTTGACGATGACGAAGTATTGAAGACCTTGCGCAGGATCCAGAGTCCTGAGTGCTAACCGCTACACCACGGGACCACCGATCGCATTCGCATCGCTGAGAACTGTTTTCCATTCTATCCTCATCGCAAAGCCCTCTTGACGATGGCGAAGTATTGAAGACCTTGCGCAGGATCCAGAGTGCTGAGTGCTAACCGCTACACCACGGGACCACCGATCGCATTCGCATCGCTGAGAACTGTTTTCCATTCTATCCTCATCGCAAAGCCCTCTTGACAATGACGAAGTATTAAAGACTTTGCGCAAAAGACTAGGTCCCGGTGAGATTTGAACTCACGTCGCAGGATTCAGAGTCCTGAGTGCTAACCGCTACACCACGGGACCACCGATCGCATTCGCATCGCTGAGAACGGTTTTCCATTCTAACCTCATCGCAAAGCCCTCCTGACAATGACGAAGTATTAGAGACCTTGCGCAAAAGACTAGGTCCCGGTGAGATTTGAACTCACGTCGCAGGATTCAGAGTCCTGAGTGCTAACCGCTACACCACGGGACCACCGATCGCATTCGCATCGCTGAGAACTGTTTTCCATTCTATCCTCATCGCAAAGCCCTCTTGACGATGGCGAAGTATTGAAGACCTTGCGCAGGATCCAGAGTGCTGAGTGCTAACCGCTACACCACGGGACCACCGATCGCATTCGCATCGCTGAGAACTGTTTTCCATTCTATCCTCATCGCAAAGCCCTCTTGACAATGACGAAGTATTAAAGACTTTGCGCAAAAGACTAGGTCCCGGTGAGATTTGAACTCACGTCGCAGGATTCAGAGTCCTGAGTGCTAACCGCTACACCACGGGACCACCGATCGCATTCGCATCGCTGAGAACGGTTTTCCATTCTAACCTCATCGCAAAGCCCTCCTGACAATGACGAAGTATTGAAGACTTTGCGCAAAAGACTAGGTCCAGGTGAGATTTGAACTCACGTCGCAGGATTCAGAGTCCTGAGTGCTAACCGCTACACCACGGGACCACCGATCGCATTCGCATCGCTGAGAACTGTTTTCCATTCTATCCTCATCGCAAAGCCCTCTTGACGATGGCGAAGTATTGAAGACCTTGCGCAGGATCCAGAGTGCTGAGTGCTAACCGCTACACCACGGGACCACCGATCGCATTCGCATCGCTGAGAACTGTTTTCCATTCTATCCTCATCGCAAAGCCCTCTTGACAATGACGAAGTATTAAAGACTTTGCGCAAAAGACTAGGTCCCGGTGAGATTTGAACTCACGTCGCAGGATTCAGAGTCCTGAGTGCTAACCGCTACACCACGGGACCACCGATCGCATTCGCATCGCTGAGAACGGTTTTCCATTCTAACCTCATCGCAAAGCCCTCCTGACAATGACGAAGTATTAGAGACCTTGCGCAAAAGACTAGGTCCCGGTGAGATTTGAACTCACGTCGCAGGATTCAGAGTCCTGAGTGCTAACCGCTACACCACGGGACCACCGATCGCATTCGCATCGCTGAGAACTGTTTTCCATTCTATCCTCATCGCAAAGCCCTCTTGACGATGGCGAAGTATTGAAGACCTTGCGCAGGATCCAGAGTCCTGAGTGCTAACCGCTACACCACGGGACCACCGATCGCATTCGCATCGCTGAGAACTGTTTTCCATTCTATCCTCATCGCAAAGCCCTCTTGACAATGACGAAGTATTAAAGACTTTGCGCAAAAGACTAGGTCCCGGTGAGATTTGAACTCACGTCGCAGGATTCAGAGTCCTGAGTGCTAACCGCTACACCACGGGACCACCGATCGCATTCGCATCGCTGAGAACGGTTTTCCATTCTAACCTCATCGCAAAGCCCTCCTGACAATGACGAAGTATTAGAGACCTTGCGCAAAAGACTAGGTCCCGGTGAGATTTGAACTCACGTCGCAGGATTCAGAGTCCTGAGTGCTAACCGCTACACCACGGGACCACCGATCGCATTCGCATCGCTGAGAACTGTTTTCCATTCTGTCCTCATCGCAAAGCCCTCTTGACGATGACGAAGTATTGAAGACCTTGCGCAGGATCCAGAGTCCTGAGTGCTAACCGCTACACCACGGGACCACCGATCGCATTCGCATCGCTGAGAACTGTTTTCCATTCTATCCTCATCGCAAAGCCCTCTTGACGATGACGAAGTATTGAAGACTTTGCGCAAAAGACTAGGTCCAGGTGAGATTTGAACTCACGTCGCAGGATTCAGAGTCCTGAGTGCTAACCGCTACACCACGGGACCACCGATCGCATTCGCATCGCTGAGAACTGTTTTCCATTCTATCCTCATCGCAAAGCCCTCTTGACGATGGCGAAGTATTGAAGACCTTGCGCAGGATCCAGAGTGCTGAGTGCTAACCGCTACACCACGGGACCACCGATCGCATTCGCATCGCTGAGAACTGTTTTCCATTCTATCCTCATCGCAAAGCCCTCTTGACAATGACGAAGTATTAAAGACTTTGCGCAAAAGACTAGGTCCCGGTGAGATTTGAACTCACGTCGCAGGATTCAGAGTCCTGAGTGCTAACCGCTACACCACGGGACCACCGATCGCATTCGCATCGCTGAGAACGGTTTTCCATTCTAACCTCATCGCAAAGCCCTCCTGACAATGACGAAGTATTAGAGACCTTGCGCAAAAGACTAGGTCCCGGTGAGATTTGAACTCACGTCGCAGGATCCAGAGTCCTGAGTGCTAACCGCTACACCACGGGACCACCGATCGCATTCGCATCGCTGAGAACTGTTTTCCATTCTATCCTCATCGCAAAGCCCTCTTGACAATGACGAAGTATTAAAGACTTTGCGCAAAAGACTAGGTCCCGGTGAGATTTGAACTCACGTCGCAGGATTCAGAGTGCTGAGTGCTAACCGCTACACCACGGGACCACCGATCGCATTCGCATCGCTGAGAACGGTTTTCCATTCTAACCTCATCGCAAAGCCCTCCTGACAATGACGAAGTATTAGAGACCTTGCGCAGGATCCAGAGTCCTGAGTGCTAACCGCTACACCACGGGACCGAACCGATCGCATTCGCATCGCTGAGAACGGTTTTCCATTCTAACCTCATCGCAAAGCCCTCCTGACAATGACGAATTATTAGAGACCTTGCGCAGGATCCAGAGTCCTGAGTGCTAACCGCTACACCACGGGACCACCGATCGCATTCGCATCGCTGAGAACTGTTTTCCATTCTATCCTCATCGCAAAGCCCTCTTGACGATGACGAAGTATTGAAGACTTTGCGCAAAAGACTAGGTCCCGGTGAGATTTGAACTCACGTCGCAGGATTCAGAGTCCTGAGTGCTAACCGCTACACCACGGGACCGAACCGATCGCATTCGCATCGCTGAGAACGGTTTTCCATTCTAACCTCATCGCAAAGCCCTCCTGACAATGACGAATTATTAGAGACCTTGCGCAGGATCCAGAGTCCTGAGTGCTAACCGCTACACCACGGGACCACCGATCGCATTCGCATCGCTGAGAACTGTTTTCCATTCTATCCTCATCGCAAAGCCCTCTTGACGATGACGAAGTATTGAAGACTTTGCGCAAAAGACTAGGTCCCGGTGAGATTTGAACTCACGTCGCAGGATTCAGAGTCCTGAGTGCTAACCGCTACACCACGGGACCACCGATCGCATTCGCATCGCTGAGAACTGTTTTCCATTCTATCCTCATCGCAAAGCCCTCTTGACGATGGCGAAGTATTGAAGACCTTGCGCAGGATCTAGAGTCCTGAGTGCTAACCGCTACACCACGGGACCACCGATCGCATTCGCATCGCTGAGAACTGTTTTCCATTCTGTCCTCATCGCAAAGCCCTTTTGACGATGACGAAGTATTGAAGACTTTGCGCAAAAGACTAGGTCCCGGTGAAATTTGAACTCACGTCGCAGGATTCAGAGTCCTGAGTGCTAACCGCTACACCACGGGACCGAACCGATCGCATTCGCATCGCTGAGAACGGTTTTCCATTCTATCCTCATCGCAAAGCCCTCTTGACGATGACGAAGTATTGAAGACCTTGCGCAGGATCCAGAGCCCTGAGTGCTAACCGCTACACCACGGGACCGAACCGATCGCATTCGCATCGCTGAGAACGGTTTTCCATTCTAACCTCATCGCAAAGCCCTCCTGACAGTGACGAAGTATTAGAGACCTTGCGCAAAAGACTAGGTCCCGGTGAGATTTGAACTCACGTCGCAGGATTCAGAGTCCTGAGTGCTAACCGCTACACCACGGGACCACCGATCGCATTCGCATCGCTGAGAACTGTTTTCCATTCTATCCTCATCGCAAAGCCCTCTTGACGATGGCGAAGTATTGAAGACCTTGCGCAGGATCCAGAGTCCTGAGTGCTAACCGCTACACCACGGGACCGAACCGATCGCATTCGCATTGCTGAGAACGGTTTTCCATTCTAACCTCATCGCAAAGCCCTCCTGACAATGACGAATTATTAGAGACCTTGCGCAAAAGACTAGGTCCCGGTGAGATTTGAACTCACGTCGCAGGATTCAGAGTCCTGAGTGCTAACCGCTACACCACGGGACCACCGATCGCATTCGCATCGCTGAGAACTGTTTTCCATTCTATCCTCATCGCAAAGCCCTCTTGACGATGACGAAGTATTGAAGACCTTGCGCAGGATCCAGAGTCCTGAGTGCTAACCGCTACACCGCGGGACCACCGATCGCATTCGCATCGCTGAGAACTGTTTTCCATTCTATCCTCATCACAAAGCCCTCTTGACGATGACGAAGTATTGAAGACTTTGCGCAAAAGACTAGGTCCCGGTGAGATTTGAACTCACGTCGCAGGATTCAGAGTCCTGAGTGCTAACCGCTACACCACGGGACCACCGATCGCATTCGCATCGCTGAGAACTGTTTTCCATTCTATCCTCATCGCAAAGCCCTCTTGACGATGACGAAGTATTGAAGACCTTGCGCAGGATCCAGAGTCCTGAGTGCTAACCGCTACACCACGGGACCACCGATCGCATTCGCATCGCTGAGAACTGTTTTCCATTCTATCCTCATCGCAAAGCCCTCTTGACGATGACGAAGTATTGAAGACTTTGCGCAAAAGACTAGGTCCCGGTGAGATTTGAACTCACGTCGCAGGATTCAGAGTCCTGAGTGCTAACCGCTACACCACGGGACCGAACCGATCGCATTCGCATCGCTGAGAACGGTTTTCCATTCTATCCTCATCGCAAAGCCCTCTTGACGATGACGAAGTATTGAAGACCTTGCGCAGGATCCAGAGCCCTGAGTGCTAACCGCTACACCACGGGACCGAACCGATCGCATTCGCATCGCTGAGAACGGTTTTCCATTCTAACCTCATCGCAAAGCCCTCCTGACAATGACGAAGTATTAGAGACCTTGCGCAAAAGACTAGGTCCCGGTGAGATTTGAACTCACGTCGCAGGATTCAGAGTCCTGAGTGCTAACCGCTACACCACGGGACCACCGATCGCATTCGCATCGCTGAGAACTGTTTTCCATTCTATCCTCATCGCAAAGCCCTCTTGACAATGACGAAGTATTGAAGACCTTGCGCAGGATCCAGAGTCCTGAGTGCTAACCGCTACACCACGGGACCACCGATCGCATTCGCATCGCTGAGAACTGTTTTCCATTCTATCCTCATCGCAAAGCCCTCTTGACGATGACGAAGTATTGAAGACCTTGCGCAGGATCCAGAGTCCTGAGTGCTAACCGCTACACCACGGGACCACCGATCGCATTCGCATCGCTGAGAACTGTTTTCCATTCTATCCTCATCACAAAGCCCTCTTGACGATGACGAAGTATTGAAGACTTTGCGCAAAAGACTAGGTCCCGGTGAGATTTGAACTCACGTCGCAGGATTCAGAGTCCTGAGTGCTAACCGCTACACCACGGGACCACCGATCGCATTCGCATCGCTGAGAACTGTTTTCCATTCTATCCTCATCGCAAAGCCCTCTTGACGATGACGAAGTATTGAAGACCTTGCGCAGGATCCAGAGTCCTGAGTGCTAACCGCTACACCACGGGACCACCGATCGCATTCGCATCGCCGAGAACTGTTTTCCATTCTATCCTCATCGCAAAGCCCTCTTGACGATGACGAAGTATTGAAGACTTTGCGCAAAAGACTAGGTCCCGGTGAGATTTGAACTCACGTCGCAGGATTCAGAGTCCTGAGTGCTAACCGCTACACCACGGGACCGAACCGATCGCATTCGCATCGCTGAGAACGGTTTTCCATTCTATCCTCATCGCAAAGCCCTCTTGACGATGACGAAGTATTGAAGACCTTGCGCAGGATCCAGAGCCCTGAGTGCTAACCGCTACACCACGGGACCGAACCGATCGCATTCGCATCGCTGAGAACGGTTTTCCATTCTAACCTCATCGCAAAGCCCTCCTGACAATGACGAAGTATTAGAGACCTTGCGCAAAAGACTAGGTCCCGGTGAGATTTGAACTCACGTCGCAGGATTCAGAGTCCTGAGTGCTAACCGCTACACCACGGGACCACCGATCGCATTCGCATCGCTGAGAACTGTTTTCCATTCTATCCTCATCGCAAAGCCCTCTTGACAATGACGAAGTATTGAAGACCTTGCGCAGGATCCAGAGTCCTGAGTGCTAACCGCTACACCACGGGACCACCGATCGCATTCGCATCGCTGAGAACTGTTTTCCATTCTATCCTCATCGCAAAGCCCTCTTGACGATGACGAAGTATTGAAGACCTTGCGCAGGATCCAGAGTCCTGAGTGCTAACCGCTACACCACGGGACCACCGATCGCATTCGCATCGCTGAGAACTGTTTTCCATTCTATCCTCATCACAAAGCCCTCTTGACGATGACGAAGTATTGAAGACTTTGCGCAAAAGACTAGGTCCCGGTGAGATTTGAACTCACGTCGCAGGATTCAGAGTCCTGAGTGCTAACCGCTACACCACGGGACCACCGATCGCATTCGCATCGCTGAGAACTGTTTTCCATTCTATCCTCATCGCAAAGCCCTCTTGACGATGGCGAAGTATTGAAGACCTTGCGCAGGATCCAGAGTCCTGAGTGCTAACCGCTACACCACGGGACCACCGATCGCATTCGCATCGCTGAGAACTGTTTTCCATTCTATCCTCATCGCAAAGCCCTCTTGACAATGACGAAGTATTAAAGACTTTGCGCAAAAGACTAGGTCCCGGTGAGATTTGAACTCACGTCGCAGGATTCAGAGTCCTGAGTGCTAACCGCTACACCACGGGACCACCGATCGCATTCGCATCGCTGAGAACGGTTTTCCATTCTAACCTCATCGCAAAGCCCTCCTGACAATGACGAAGTATTAGAGACCTTGCGCAAAAGACTAGGTCCCGGTGAGATTTGAACTCACGTCGCAGGATTCAGAGTCCTGAGTGCTAACCGCTACACCACGGGACCACCGATCGCATTCGCATCGCTGAGAACTGTTTTCCATTCTGTCCTCATCGCAAAGCCCTCTTGACGATGACGAAGTATTGAAGACCTTGCGCAGGATCCAGAGTCCTGAGTGCTAACCGCTACACCACGGGACCACCGATCGCATTCGCATCGCTGAGAACTGTTTTCCATTCTATCCTCATCGCAAAGCCCTCTTGACGATGACGAAGTATTGAAGACTTTGCGCAAAAGACTAGGTCCAGGTGAGATTTGAACTCACGTCGCAGGATTCAGAGTCCTGAGTGCTAACCGCTACACCACGGGACCACCGATCGCATTCGCATCGCTGAGAACTGTTTTCCATTCTATCCTCATCGCAAAGCCCTCTTGACGATGGCGAAGTATTGAAGACCTTGCGCAGGATCCAGAGTGCTGAGTGCTAACCGCTACACCACGGGACCACCGATCGCATTCGCATCGCTGAGAACTGTTTTCCATTCTATCCTCATCGCAAAGCCCTCTTGACAATGACGAAGTATTAAAGACTTTGCGCAAAAGACTAGGTCCCGGTGAGATTTGAACTCACGTCGCAGGATTCAGAGTCCTGAGTGCTAACCGCTACACCACGGGACCACCGATCGCATTCGCATCGCTGAGAACGGTTTTCCATTCTAACCTCATCGCAAAGCCCTCCTGACAATGACGAAGTATTAGAGACCTTGCGCAAAAGACTAGGTCCCGGTGAGATTTGAACTCACGTCGCAGGATCCAGAGTCCTGAGTGCTAACCGCTACACCACGGGACCACCGATCGCATTCGCATCGCTGAGAACTGTTTTCCATTCTATCCTCATCGCAAAGCCCTCTTGACAATGACGAAGTATTAAAGACTTTGCGCAAAAGACTAGGTCCCGGTGAGATTTGAACTCACGTCGCAGGATTCAGAGTCCTGAGTGCTAACCGCTACACCACGGGACCACCGATCGCATTCGCATCGCTGAGAACGGTTTTCCATTCTAACCTCATCGCAAAGCCCTCCTGACAATGACGAAGTATTAGAGACCTTGCGCAAAAGACTAGGTCCCGGTGAGATTTGAACTCACGTCGCAGGATTCAGAGTCCTGAGTGCTAACCGCTACACCACGGGACCACCGATCGCATTCGCATCGCTGAGAACTGTTTTCCATTCTGTCCTCATCGCAAAGCCCTCTTGACGATGACGAAGTATTGAAGACCTTGCGCAGGATCCAGAGTCCTGAGTGCTAACCGCTACACCACGGGAACACCGATCGCATTCGCATCGCTGAGAACTGTTTTCCATTCTATCCTCATCGCAAAGCCCTCTTGACGATGACGAAGTATTGAAGACTTTGCGCAAAAGACTAGGTCCAGGTGAGATTTGAACTCACGTCGCAGGATTCAGAGTCCTGAGTGCTAACCGCTACACCACGGGACCACCGATCGCATTCGCATCGCTGAGAACTGTTTTCCATTCTATCCTCATCGCAAAGCCCTCTTGACGATGGCGAAGTATTGAAGACCTTGCGCAGGATCCAGAGTGCTGAGTGCTAACCGCTACACCACGGGACCACCGATCGCATTCGCATCGCTGAGAACGGTTTTCCATTCTAACCTCATCGCAAAGCCCTCCTGACAATGACGAAGTATTAGAGACCTTGCGCAAAAGACTAGGTCCCGGTGAGATTTGAACTCACGTCGCAGGATCCAGAGTCCTGAGTGCTAACCGCTACACCACGGGACCACCGATCGCATTCGCATCGCTGAGAACTGTTTTCCATTCTATCCTCATCGCAAAGCCCTCTTGACAATGACGAAGTATTAAAGACTTTGCGCAAAAGACTAGGTCCCGGTGAGATTTGAACTCACGTCGCAGGATTCAGAGTCCTGAGTGCTAACCGCTACACCACGGGACCACCGATCGCATTCGCATCGCTGAGAACGGTTTTCCATTCTAACCTCATCGCAAAGCCCTCCTGACAATGACGAAGTATTAGAGACCTTGCGCAAAAGACTAGGTCCCGGTGAGATTTGAACTCACGTCGCAGGATTCAGAGTCCTGAGTGCTAACCGCTACACCACGGGACCACCGATCGCATTCGCATCGCTGAGAACTGTTTTCCATTCTGTCCTCATCGCAAAGCCCTCTTGACGATGACGAAGTATTGAAGACCTTGCGCAGGATCCAGAGTCCTGAGTGCTAACCGCTACACCACGGGACCACCGATCGCATTCGCATCGCTGAGAACTGTTTTCCATTCTATCCTCATCGCAAAGCCCTCTTGACGATGACGAAGTATTGAAGACTTTGCGCAAAAGACTAGGTCCAGGTGAGATTTGAACTCACGTCGCAGGATTCAGAGTCCTGAGTGCTAACCGCTACACCACGGGACCACCGATCGCATTCGCATCGCTGAGAACTGTTTTCCATTCTATCCTCATCGCAAAGCCCTCTTGACGATGGCGAAGTATTGAAGACCTTGCGCAGGATCCAGAGTGCTGAGTGCTAACCGCTACACCACGGGACCACCGATCGCATTCGCATCGCTGAGAACTGTTTTCCATTCTATCCTCATCGCAAAGCCCTCTTGACAATGACGAAGTATTAAAGACTTTGCGCAAAAGACTAGGTCCCGGTGAGATTTGAACTCACGTCGCAGGATTCAGAGTCCTGAGTGCTAACCGCTACACCACGGGACCACCGATCGCATTCGCATCGCTGAGAACGGTTTTCCATTCTAACCTCATCGCAAAGCCCTCCTGACAATGACGAAGTATTAAAGACCTTGCGCAAAAGACTAGGTCCCGGTGAGATTTGAACTCACGTCGCAGGATTCAGAGTCCTGAGTGCTAACCGCTACACCACGGGACCACCGATCGCATTCGCATCGCTGAGAACTGTTTTCCATTCTATCCTCATCGCAAAGCCCTCTTGACGATGGCGAAGTATTGAAGACCTTGCGCAGGATCCAGAGTCCTGAGTGCTAACCGCTACACCACGGGACCACCGATCGCATTCGCATCGCTGAGAACTGTTTTCCATTCTATCCTCATCGCAAAGCCCTCTTGACGATGGCGAAGTATTGAAGACCTTGCGCAGGATCCAGAGTCCTGAGTGCTAACCGCTACACCACGGGACCACCGATCGCATTCGCATCGCTGAGAACTGTTTTCCATTCTATCCTCATCGCAAAGCCCTCTTGACAATGACGAAGTATTAAAGACTTTGCGCAAAAGACTAGGCCCCGGTGAGATTTGAACTCACGTCGCAGGATTCAGAGTCCTGAGTGCTAACCGCTACACCACGGGACCACCGATCGCATTCGCATCGCTGAGAACGGTTTTCCATTCTAACCTCATCGCAAAGCCCTCCTGACAATGACGAAGTATTAGAGACCTTGCGCAAAAGACTAGGTCCCGGTGAGATTTGAACTCACGTCGCAGGATTCAGAGTCCTGAGTGCTAACCGCTACACCACGGGACCACCGATCGCATTCGCATCGCTGAGAACTGTTTTCCATTCTGTCCTCATCGCAAAGCCCTCTTGACGATGACGAAGTATTGAAGACCTTGCGCAGGATCCAGAGTCCTGAGTGCTAACCGCTACACCACGGGACCACCGATCGCATTCGCATCGCTGAGAACTGTTTTCCATTCTATCCTCATCGCAAAGCCCTCTTGACGATGACGAAGTATTGAAGACTTTGCGCAAAAGACTAGGTCCCGGTGAGATTTGAACTCACGTCGCAGGATTCAGAGTGCTGAGTGCTAACCGCTACACCACGGGACCACCGATCGCATTCGCATCGCTGAGAACTGTTTTCCATTCTATCCTCATCGCAAAGCCCTCTTGACAATGACGAAGTATTAAAGACTTTGCGCAAAAGACTAGGTCCCGGTGAGATTTGAACTCACGTCGCAGGATTCAGAGTCCTGAGTGCTAACCGCTACACCACGGGACCACCGATCGCATTCGCATCGCTGAGAACGGTTTTCCATTCTAACCTCATCGCAAAGCCCTCCTGACAATGACGAAGTATTAGAGACCTTGCGCAAAAGACTAGGTCCCGGTGAGATTTGAACTCACGTCGCAGGATTCAGAGTCCTGAGTGCTAACCGCTACACCACGGGACCACCGATCGCATTCTCATCGCTGAGAACTGTTTTCCATTCTGTCCTCATCGCAAAGCCCTCTTGACGATGACGAAGTATTGAAGACCTTGCGCAGGATCCAGAGTCCTGAGTGCTAACCGCTACACCACGGGACCACCGATCGCATTCGCATCGCTGAGAACTGTTTTCCATTCTATCCTCATCGCAAAGCCCTCTTGACGATGACGAAGTATTGAAGACTTTGCGCAAAAGACTAGGTCCCGGTGAGATTTGAACTCACGTCGCAGGATTCAGAGTCCTGAGTGCTAACCGCTACACCACGGGACCGAACCGATCGCATTCGCATCGCTGAGAACTGTTTTCCATTCTATCCTCATCGCAAAGCCCTCTTGACGATGACGAAGTATTGAAGACCTTGCGCAGGATCCAGAGTCCTGAGTGCTAACCGCTACACCACGGGACCACCGATCGCATTCGCATCGCTGAGAACTGTTTTCCATTCTATCCTCATCGCAAAGCCTCTTGACGATGACGAAGTATTGAAGACTTTGCGCAAAAGACTAGGTCCCGGTGAGATTTGAACTCACGTCGCAGGATTCAGAGTCCTGAGTGCTAACCGCTACACCACGGGACCGAACCGATCGCATTCGCATCGCTGAGAACGGTTTTCCATTCTATCCTCATCGCAAAGCCCTCTTGACGATGACGAAGTATTGAAGACCTTGCGCAGGATCCAGAGCCCTGAGTGCTAACCGCTACACCACGGGACCGAACCGATCGCATTCGCATCGCTGAGAACGGTTTTCCATTCTAACCTCATCGCAAAGCCCTCCTGACAATGACGAAGTATTAGAGACCTTGCGCAAAAGACTAGGTCCCGGTGAGATTTGAACTCACGTCGCAGGATTCAGAGTCCTGAGTGCTAACCGCTACACCACGGCACCACCGATCGCATTCGCATCGCTGAGAACTGTTTTCCATTCTATCCTCATCGCAAAGCCCTCTTGACGATGACGAAGTATTGAAGACCTTGCGCAGGATCCAGAGCCCTGAGTGCTAACCGCTACACCACGGGACCGAACCGATCGCATTCGCATCGCTGAGAACGGTTTTCCATTCTAACCTCATCGCAAAGCCCTCCTGACAATGACGAAGTATTAGAGACCTTGCGCAAAAGACTAGGTCCCGGTGAGATTTGAACTCACGTCGCAGGATTCAGAGTCCTGAGTGCTAACCGCTACACCACAGGACCACCGATCGCATTCGCATCGCTGAGAACTGTTTTCCATTCTATCCTCATCGCAAAGCCCTCTTGACGATGACGAAGTATTGAAGACTTTGCGCAGGATCCAGAGTCCTGAGTGCTAACCGCTACACCACGGGACCACCGATCGCATTCGCATCGCTGAGAACTGTTTTCCATTCTATCCTCATCGCAAAGCCCTCTTGACGATGACGAAGTATTGAAGACTTTGCGCAAAAGACTAGGTCCCGGTGAGATTTGAACTCAGGTCGCAGGATTCAGAGTCCTGAGTGCTAACCGCTACACCACGGGACCACCGATCGCATTCGCATCGCTGAGAACTGTTTTCCATTCTATCCTCATCGCAAAGCCCTCTTGACGATGACGAAGTATTGAAGACCTTGCGCAGGATCCAGAGTCCTGAGTGCTAACCGCTACACCACGGGACCACCGATCGCATTCGCATCGCTGAGAACTGTTTTCCATTCTATCCTCATCGCAAAGCCCTCTTGACGATGACGAAGTATTGAAGACTTTGCGCAAAAGACTAGGTCCCGGTGAGATTTGAACTCACGTCGCAGGATTCAGAGTCCTGAGTGCTAACCGCTACACCACGGGACCGAACCGATCGCATTCGCATCGCTGAGAACGGTTTTCCATTCTATCCTCATCGCAAAGCCCTCTTGACGATGACGAAGTATTGAAGACCTTGCGCAGGATCCAGAGCCCTGAGTGCTAACCGCTACACCACGGGACCGAACCGATCGCATTCGCATCGCTGAGAACGGTTTTCCATTCTAACCTCATCGCAAAGCCCTCTTGACGATGGCGAAGTATTGAAGACCTTGCGCAGGATCCAGAGTCCTGAGTGCTAACCGCTACACCACGGGACCACCGATCGCATTCGCATCGCTGAGAACTGTTTTCCATTCTATCCTCATCGCAAAGCCCTCTTGACAATGACGAAGTATTAAAGACTTTGCGCAAAAGACTAGGTCCCGGTGAGATTTGAACTCACGTCGCAGGATTCAGAGTCCTGAGTGCTAACCGCTACACCACGGGACCACCGATCGCATTCGCATCGCTGAGAACGGTTTTCCATTCTAACCTCATCGCAAAGCCCTCCTGACAATGACGAAGTATTAGAGACCTTGCGCAAAAGACTAGGTCCCGGTGAGATTTGAACTCACGTCGCAGGATTCAGAGTCCTGAGTGCTAACCGCTACACCACGGGACCACCGATCGCATTCGCATCGCTGAGAACTGTTTTCCATTCTATCCTCATCGCAAAGCCCTCTTGACGATGACGAAGTATTGAAGACTTTGCGCAGGATCCAGAGTCCTGAGTGCTAACCGCTACACCACGGGACCACCGATCGCATTCGCATCGCTGAGAACTGTTTTCCATTCTATCCTCATCGCAAAGCCCTCTTGACGATGACGAAGTATTGAAGACTTTGCGCAAAAGACTAGGTCCCGGTGAGATTTGAACTCAGGTCGCAGGATTCAGAGTCCTGAGTGCTAACCGCTACACCACGGGACCACCGATCGCATTCGCATCGCTGAGAACTGTTTTCCATTCTATCCTCATCGCAAAGCCCTCTTGACGATGACGAAGTATTGAAGACCTTGCGCAGGATCCAGAGTCCTGAGTGCTAACCGCTACACCACGGGACCACCGATCGCATTCGCATCGCTGAGAACTGTTTTCCATTCTATCCTCATCGCAAAGCCCTCTTGACGATGACGAAGTATTGAAGACTTTGCGCAAAAGACTAGGTCCCGGTGAGATTTGAACTCACGTCGCAGGATTCAGAGTCCTGAGTGCTAACCGCTACACCACGGGACCGAACCGATCGCATTCGCATCGCTGAGAACGGTTTTCCATTCTATCCTCATCGCAAAGCCCTCTTGACGATGACGAAGTATTGAAGACCTTGCGCAGGATCCAGAGCCCTGAGTGCTAACCGCTACACCACGGGACCGAACCGTTCGCATTCGCATCGCTGAGAACGGTTTTCCATTCTAACCTCATCGCAAAGCCCTCTTGACGATGGCGAAGTATTGAAGACCTTGCGCAGGATCCAGAGTCCTGAGTGCTAACCGCTACACCACGGGACCACCGATCGCATTCGCATCGCTGAGAACTGTTTTCCATTCTATCCTCATCGCAAAGCCCTCTTGACAATGACGAAGTATTAAAGACTTTGCGCAAAAGACTAGGTCCCGGTGAGATTTGAACTCACGTCGCAGGATTCAGAGTCCTGAGTGCTAACCGCTACACCACGGGACCACCGATCGCATTCGCATCGCTGAGAACGGTTTTCCATTCTAACCTCATCGCAAAGCCCTCCTGACAATGACGAAGTATTAGAGACCTTGCGCAAAAGACTAGGTCCCGGTGAGATTTGAACTCACGTCGCAGGATTCAGAGTCCTGAGTGCTAACCGCTACACCACGGGACCACCGATCGCATTCTCATCGCTGAGAACTGTTTTCCATTCTGTCCTCATCGCAAAGCCCTCTTGACGATGACGAAGTATTGAAGACCTTGCGCAGGATCCAGAGTCCTGAGTGCTAACCGCTACACCACGGGACCACCGATCGCATTCGCATCGCTGAGAACTGTTTTCCATTCTATCCTCATCGCAAAGCCCTCTTGACGATGACGAAGTATTGAAGACTTTGCGCAAAAGACTAGGTCCCGGTGAGATTTGAACTCACGTCGCAGGATTCAGAGTCCTGAGTGCTAACCGCTACACCACGGGACCGAACCGATCGCATTCGCATCGCTGAAAACTGTTTTCCATTCTATCCTCATCGCAAAGCCCTCTTGACGATGACGAAGTATTGAAGACCTTGCGCAGGATCCAGAGTCCTGAGTGCTAACCGCTACACCACGGGACCACCGATCGCATTCGCATCGCTGAGAACTGTTTTCCATTCTATCCTCATCGCAAAGCCCTCTTGACGATGACGAAGTATTGAAGACTTTGCGCAAAAGACTAGGTCCCGGTGAGATTTGAACTCACGTCGCAGGATTCAGAGTCCTGAGTGCTAACCGCTACACCACGGGACCGAACCGATCGCATTCGCATCGCTGAGAACGGTTTTCCATTCTATCCTCATCGCAAAGCCCTCCTGACAATGACGAAGTATTAGAGACCTTGCGCAAAAGACTAGGTCCCGGTGAGATTTGAACTCACGTCGCAGGATTCAGAGTCCTGAGTGCTAACCGCTACACCACGGGACCACCGATCGCATTCGCATCGCTGAGAACTGTTTTCCATTCTATCCTCATCGCAAAGCCCTCTTGACGATGACGAAGTATTGAAGACCTTGCGCAGGATCCAGAGTCCTGAGTGCTAACCGCTACACCACGGGACCACCGATCGCATTCGCATCGCTGAGAACTGTTTTCCATTCTATCCTCATCGCAAAGCCCTCTTGACGATGACGAAGTATTGAAGACTTTGCGCAAAAGACTAGGTCCCGGTGAGATTTGAACTCAGGTCGCAGGATTCAGAGTCCTGAGTGCTAACCGCTACACCACGGGACCACCGATCGCATTCGCATCGCTGAGAACTGTTTTCCATTCTATCCTCATCGCAAAGCCCTCTTGACGATGACGAAGTATTGAAGACCTTGCGCAGGATCCAGAGTCCTGAGTGCTAACCGCTACACCACGGGACCACCGATCGCATTCGCATCGCTGAGAACTGTTTTCCATTCTATCCTCATCGCAAAGCCCTCTTGACGATGACGAAGTATTGAAGACTTTGCGCAAAAGACTAGGTCCCGGTGAGATTTGAACTCACGTCGCAGGATTCAGAGTCCTGAGTGCTAACCGCTACACCACGGGACCGAACCGATCGCATTCGCATCGCTGAGAACGGTTTTCCATTCTATCCTCATCGCAAAGCCCTCTTGACGATGACGAAGTATTGAAGACCTTGCGCAGGATCCAGAGCCCTGAGTGCTAACCGCTACACCACGGGACCGAACCGATCGCATTCGCATCGCTGAGAACGGTTTTCCATTCTAACCTCATCGCAAAGCCCTCCTGACAATGACGAAGTATTAGAGACCTTGCGCAAAAGACTAGGTCCCAGTGAGATTTGAACTCACGTCGCAGGATTCAGAGTCCTGAGTGCTAACCGCTACACCACGGGACCACCGATCGCATTCGCATCGCTGAGAACTGTTTTCCATTCTATCCTCATCGCAAAGCCCTCTTGACGATGACGAAGTATTGAAGACCTTGCGCAGGATCCAGAGTCCTGAGTGCTAACCGCTACACCACGGGACCACCGATCGCATTCGCATCGCTGAGAACTGTTTTCCATTCTATCCTCATCGCAAAGCCCTCTTGACGATGACGAAGTATTGAAGACTTTGCGCAAAAGACTAGGTCCCGGTGAGATTTGAACTCACGTCGCAGGATTCAGAGTCCTGAGTGCTAACCGCTACACCACGGGACCGAACCGATCGCATTCGCATCGCTGAGAACGGTTTTCCATTCTATCCTCATCGCAAAGCCCTCTTGACGATGACGAAGTATTGAAGACCTTGCGCAGGATCCAGAGCCCTGAGTGCTAACCGCTACACCACGGGACCGAACCGATCGCATTCGCATCGCTGAGAACGGTTTTCCATTCTAACCTCATCGCAAAGCCCTCCTGACAATGACGAAGTATTAGAGACCTTGCGCAAAAGACTAGGTCCCGGTGAGATTTGAACTCACGTCGCAGGATTCAGAGTCCTGAGTGCTAACCGCTACACCACGGCACCACCGATCGCATTCGCATCGCTGAGAACTGTTTTCCATTCTATCCTCATCGCAAAGCCCTCTTGACGATGACGAAGTATTGAAGACCTTGCGCAGGATCCAGAGCCCTGAGTGCTAACCGCTACACCACGGGACCGAACCGATCGCATTCGCATCGCTGAGAACGGTTTTCCATTCTAACCTCATCGCAAAGCCCTCCTGACAATGACGAAGTATTAGAGACCTTGCGCAAAAGACTAGGTCCCGGTGAGATTTGAACTCACGTCGCAGGATTCAGAGTCCTGAGTGCTAACCGCTACACCACGGGACCACCGATCGCATTCGCATCGCTGAGAACTGTTTTCCATTCTATCCTCATCGCAAAGCCCTCTTGACGATGACGAAGTATTGAAGACCTTGCGCAGGATCCAGAGTCCTGAGTGCTAACCGCTACACCACGGGACCACCGATCGCATTCGCATCGCTGAGAACTGTTTTCCATTCTATCCTCATCGCAAAGCCCTCTTGACGATGACGAAGTATTGAAGACTTTGCGCAAAAGACTAGGTCCCGGTGAGATTTGAACTCAGGTCGCAGGATTCAGAGTCCTGAGTGCTAACCGCTACACCACGGGACCACCGATCGCATTCGCATCGCTGAGAACTGTTTTCCATTCTATCCTCATCGCAAAGCCCTCTTGACGATGACGAAGTATTGAAGACCTTGCGCAGGATCCAGAGTCCTGAGTGCTAACCGCTACACCACGGGACCACCGATCGCATTCGCATCGCTGAGAACTGTTTTCCATTCTATCCTCATCGCAAAGCCCTCTTGACGATGACGAAGTATTGAAGACTTTGCGCAAAAGACTAGGTCCCGGTGAGATTTGAACTCACGTCGCAGGATTCAGAGTCCTGAGTGCTAACCGCTACACCACGGGACCGAACCGATCGCATTCGCATCGCTGAGAACGGTTTTCCATTCTATCCTCATCGCAAAGCCCTCTTGACGATGACGAAGTATTGAAGACCTTGCGCAGGATCCAGAGCCCTGAGTGCTAACCGCTACACCACGGGACCGAACCGATCGCATTCGCATCGCTGAGAACGGTTTTCCATTCTAACCTCATCGCAAAGCCCTCTTGACGATGGCGAAGTATTGAAGACCTTGCGCAGGATCCAGAGTCCTGAGTGCTAACCGCTACACCACGGGACCACCGATCGCATTCGCATCGCTGAGAACTGTTTTCCATTCTATCCTCATCGCAAAGCCCTCTTGACAATGACGAAGTATTAAAGACTTTGCGCAAAAGACTAGGTCCCGGTGAGATTTGAACTCACGTCGCAGGATTCAGAGTCCTGAGTGCTAACCGCTACACCACGGGACCACCGATCGCATTCGCATCGCTGAGAACGGTTTTCCATTCTAACCTCATCGCAAAGCCCTCCTGACAATGACGAAGTATTAGAGACCTTGCGCAAAAGACTAGGTCCCGGTGAGATTTGAACTCACGTCGCAGGATTCAGAGTCCTGAGTGCTAACCGCTACACCACGGGACCACCGATCGCATTCTCATCGCTGAGAACTGTTTTCCATTCTGTCCTCATCGCAAAGCCCTCTTGACGATGACGAAGTATTGAAGACCTTGCGCAGGATCCAGAGTCCTGAGTGCTAACCGCTACACCACGGGACCACCGATCGCATTCGCATCGCTGAGAACTGTTTTCCATTCTATCCTCATCGCAAAGCCCTCTTGACGATGACGAAGTATTGAAGACTTTGCGCAAAAGACTAGGTCCCGGTGAGATTTGAACTCACGTCGCAGGATTCAGAGTCCTGAGTGCTAACCGCTACACCACGGGACCGAACCGATCGCATTCGCATCGCTGAGAACTGTTTTCCATTCTATCCTCATCGCAAAGCCCTCTTGACGATGACGAAGTATTGAAGACCTTGCGCAGGATCCAGAGTCCTGAGTGCTAACCGCTACACCACGGGACCACCGATCGCATTCGCATCGCTGAGAACTGTTTTCCATTCTATCCTCATCGCAAAGCCCTCTTGACGATGACGAAGTATTGAAGACTTTGCGCAAAAGACTAGGTCCCGGTGAGATTTGAACTCACGTCGCAGGATTCAGAGTCCTGAGTGCTAACCGCTACACCACGGGACCGAACCGATCGCATTCGCATCGCTGAGAACGGTTTTCCATTCTATCCTCATCGCAAAGCCCTCCTGACAATGACGAAGTATTAGAGACCTTGCGCAAAAGACTAGGTCCCGGTGAGATTTGAACTCACGTCGCAGGATTCAGAGTCCTGAGTGCTAACCGCTACACCACGGGACCACCGATCGCATTCGCATCGCTGAGAACTGTTTTCCATTCTATCCTCATCGCAAAGCCCTCTTGACGATGACGAAGTATTGAAGACCTTGCGCAGGATCCAGAGTCCTGAGTGCTAACCGCTACACCACGGGACCACCGATCGCATTCGCATCGCTGAGAACTGTTTTCCATTCTATCCTCATCGCAAAGCCCTCTTGACGATGACGAAGTATTGAAGACTTTGCGCAAAAGACTAGGTCCCGGTGAGATTTGAACTCAGGTCGCAGGATTCAGAGTCCTGAGTGCTAACCGCTACACCACGGGACCACCGATCGCATTCGCATCGCTGAGAACTGTTTTCCATTCTATCCTCATCGCAAAGCCCTCTTGACGATGACGAAGTATTGAAGACCTTGCGCAGGATCCAGAGTCCTGAGTGCTAACCGCTACACCACGGGACCACCGATCGCATTCGCATCGCTGAGAACGGTTTTCCATTCTAACCTCATCGCAAAGCCCTCCTGACAATGACGAAGTATTAGAGACCTTGCGCAAAAGACTAGGTCCCGGTGAGATTTGAACTCACGTCGCAGGATTCAGAGTCCTGAGTGCTAACCGCTACACCACGGGACCACCGATCGCATTCTCATCGCTGAGAACTGTTTTCCATTCTGTCCTCATCGCAAAGCCCTCTTGACGATGACGAAGTATTGAAGACCTTGCGCAGGATCCAGAGTCCTGAGTGCTAACCGCTACACCACGGGACCACCGATCGCATTCGCATCGCTGAGAACTGTTTTCCATTCTATCCTCATCGCAAAGCCCTCTTGACGATGACGAAGTATTGAAGACTTTGCGCAAAAGACTAGGTCCCGGTGAGATTTGAACTCACGTCGCAGGATTCAGAGTCCTGAGTGCTAACCGCTACACCACGGGACCGAACCGATCGCATTCGCATCGCTGAGAACTGTTTTCCATTCTATCCTCATCGCAAAGCCCTCTTGACGATGACGAAGTATTGAAGACCTTGCGCAGGATCCAGAGTCCTGAGTGCTAACCGCTACACCACGGGACCACCGATCGCATTCGCATCGCTGAGAACTGTTTTCCATTCTATCCTCATCGCAAAGCCCTCTTGACGATGACGAAGTATTGAAGACTTTGCGCAAAAGACTAGGTCCCGGTGAGATTTGAACTCACGTCGCAGGATTCAGAGTCCTGAGTGCTAACCGCTACACCACGGGACCGAACCGATCGCATTCGCATCGCTGAGAACGGTTTTCCATTCTATCCTCATCGCAAAGCCCTCCTGACAATGACGAAGTATTAGAGACCTTGCGCAAAAGACTAGGTCCCGGTGAGATTTGAACTCACGTCGCAGGATTCAGAGTCCTGAGTGCTAACCGCTACACCACGGCACCACCGATCGCATTCGCATCGCTGAGAACTGTTTTCCATTCTATCCTCATCGCAAAGCCCTCTTGACGATGACGAAGTATTGAAGACCTTGCGCAGGATCCAGAGCCCTGAGTGCTAACCGCTACACCACGGGACCGAACCGATCGCATTCGCATCGCTGAGAACGGTTTTCCATTCTAACCTCATCGCAAAGCCCTCCTGACAATGACGAAGTATTAGAGACCTTGCGCAAAAGACTAGGTCCCGGTGAGATTTGAACTCACGTCGCAGGATTCAGAGTCCTGAGTGCTAACCGCTACACCACGGGACCACCGATCGCATTCGCATCGCTGAGAACTGTTTTCCATTCTATCCTCATCGCAAAGCCCTCTTGACGATGACGAAGTATTGAAGACCTTGCGCAGGATCCAGAGTCCTGAGTGCTAACCGCTACACCACGGGACCACCGATCGCATTCGCATCGCTGAGAACTGTTTTCCATTCTATCCTCATCGCAAAGCCCTCTTGACGATGACGAAGTATTGAAGACTTTGCGCAAAAGACTAGGTCCCGGTGAGATTTGAACTCAGGTCGCAGGATTCAGAGTCCTGAGTGCTAACCGCTACACCACGGGACCACCGATCGCATTCGCATCGCTGAGAACTGTTTTCCATTCTATCCTCATCGCAAAGCCCTCTTGACGATGACGAAGTATTGAAGACCTTGCGCAGGATCCAGAGTCCTGAGTGCTAACCGCTACACCACGGGACCACCGATCGCATTCGCATCGCTGAGAACTGTTTTCCATTCTATCCTCATCGCAAAGCCCTCTTGACGATGACGAAGTATTGAAGACTTTGCGCAAAAGACTAGGTCCCAGTGAGATTTGAACTCACGTCGCAGGATTCAGAGTCCTGAGTGCTAACCGCTACACCACGGGACCGAACCGATCGCATTCGCATCGCTGAGAACGGTTTTCCATTCTATCCTCATCGCAAAGCCCTCTTGACGATGACGAAGTATTGAAGACCTTGCGCAGGATCCAGAGCCCTGAGTGCTAACCGCTACACCACGGGACCGAACCGATCGCATTCGCATCGCTGAGAACGGTTTTCCATTCTAACCTCATCGCAAAGCCCTCCTGACAATGACGAATTATTAGAGACCTTGCGCAAAAGACTAGGTCCCGGTGAGATTTGAACTCACGTCGCAGGATTCAGAGTCCTGAGTGCTAACCGCTACACCACGGGACCACCGATCGCATTCGCATCGCTGAGAACTGTTTTCCATTCTATCCTCATCGCAAAGCCCTCTTGACGATGACGAAGTATTGAAGACCTTGCGCAGGATCCAGAGTCCTGAGTGCTAACCGCTACACCACGGGACCACCGATCGCATTCGCATCGCTGAGAACTGTTTTCCATTCTATCCTCATCGCAAAGCCCTCTTGACGATGACGAAGTATTGAAGACTTTGCGCAAAAGACTAGGTCCCGGTGAGATTTGAACTCACGTCGCAGGATTCAGAGTCCTGAGTGCTAACCGCTACACCACGGGACCACCGATCGCATTCGCATCGCTGAGAACTGTTTTCCATTCTATCCTCATCGCAAAGCCCTCTTGACGATGGCGAAGTATTGAAGACCTTGCGCAGGATTCAGAGTCCTGAGTGCTAACCGCTACACCACGGGACCACCGATCGCATTCGCATCGCTGAGAACTGTTTTCCATTCTGTCCTCATCGCAAAGCCCTCTTGACGATGACGAAGTATTGAAGACCTTGCGCAGGATCCAGAGTCCTGAGTGCTAACCGCTACACCACGGGACCACCGATCGCATTCGCATCGCTGAGAACTGTTTTCCATTCTATCCTCATCGCAAAGCCCTCTTGACGATGACGAAGTATTGAAGACTTTGCGCAAAAGACTAGGTCCCGGTGAGATTTGAACTCACGTCGCAGGATTCAGAGTCCTGAGTGCTAACCGCTACACCACGGGACCACCGATCGCATTCGCATCGCTGAGAACGGTTTTCCATTCTAACCTCATCGCAAAGCCCTCCTGACAATGACGAAGTATTAGAGACCTTGCGCAAAAGACTAGGTCCCGGTGAGATTTGAACTCACGTCGCAGGATTCAGAGTCCTGAGTGCTAACCGCTACACCACGGGACCACCGATCGCATTCGCATCGCTGAGAACTGTTTTCCATTCTGTCCTCATCGCAAAGCCCTCTTGACGATGACGAAGTATTGAAGACCTTGCGCAGGATCCAGAGTCCTGAGTGCTAACCGCTACACCACGGGACCACCGATCGCATTCGCATCGCTGAGAACTGTTTTCCATTCTATCCTCATCGCAAAGCCCTCTTGACGATGACGAAGTATTGAAGACTTTGCGCAAAAGACTAGGTCCCGGTGAGATTTGAACTCACGTCGCAGGATTCAGAGTCCTGAGTGCTAACCGCTACACCACGGGACCACCGATCGCATTCGCATCGCTGAGAACGGTTTTCCATTCTATCCTCATCGCAAAGCCCTCTTGACGATGACGAAGTATTGAAGACCTTGCGCAGGATCCAGAGCCCTGAGTGCTAACCGCTACACCACGGGACCGAACCGATCGCATTCGCATCGCTGAGAACGGTTTTCCATTCTAACCTCATCGCAAAGCCCTCCTGACAATGACGAAGTATTAGAGACCTTGCGCAAAAGACTAGGTCCCAGTGAGATTTGAACTCACGTCGCAGGATTCAGAGTCCTGAGTGCTAACCGCTACACCACGGGACCACCGATCGCATTCGCATCGCTGAGAACTGTTTTCCATTCTATCCTCATCGCAAAGCCCTCTTGACGATGGCGAAGTATTGAAGACCTTGCGCAGGATCCAGAGTCCTGAGTGCTAACCGCTACACCACGGGACCGAACCGATCGCATTCGCATCGCTGAGAACGGTTTTCCATTCTAACCTCATCGCAAAGCCCTCCTGACAATGACGAATTATTAGAGACCTTGCGCAAAAGACTAGGTCCCGGTGAGATTTGAACTCACGTCGCAGGATTCAGAGTCCTGAGTGCTAACCGCTACACCACGGGACCACCGATCGCATTCGCATCGCTGAGAACTGTTTTCCATTCTATCCTCATCGCAAAGCCCTCTTGACGATGACGAAGTATTGAAGACCTTGCGCAGGATCCAGAGTCCTGAGTGCTAACCGCTACACCACGGGACCACCGATCGCATTCGCATCGCTGAGAACTGTTTTCCATTCTATCCTCATCGCAAAGCCCTCTTGACGATGACGAAGTATTGAAGACTTTGCGCAAAAGACTAGGTCCCGGTGAGATTTGAACTCACGTCGCAGGATTCAGAGTCCTGAGTGCTAACCGCTACACCACGGGACCGAACCGATCGCATTCGCATCGCTGAGAACGGTTTTCCATTCTATCCTCATCGCAAAGCCCTCTTGACGATGACGAAGTATTGAAGACCTTGCGCAGGATCCAGAGTCCTGAGTGCTAACCGCTACACCACGGGACCACCGATCGCATTCGCATCGCTGAGAACGGTTTTCCATTCTATCCTCATCGCAAAGCCCTCTTGACGATGACGAAGTATTGAAGACCTTGCGCAGGATCCAGAGCCCTGAGTGCTAACCGCTACACCACGGGACCGAACCGATCGCATTCGCATCGCTGAGAACGGTTTTCCATTCTAACCTCATCGCAAAGCCCTCCTGACAATGACGAAGTATTAGAGACCTTGCGCAAAAGACTAGGTCCCAGTGAGATTTGAACTCACGTCGCAGGATTCAGAGTCCTGAGTGCTAACCGCTACACCACGGGACCACCGATCGCATTCGCATCGCTGAGAACTGTTTTCCATTCTATCCTCATCGCAAAGCCCTCTTGACGATGGCGAAGTATTGAAGACCTTGCGCAGGATCCAGAGTCCTGAGTGCTAACCGCTACACCACGGGACCGAACCGATCGCATT
The DNA here is from genome assembly GCA_958299035.1 of Cylicocyclus nassatus. Lineage (NCBI taxonomy): Eukaryota > Metazoa > Nematoda > Chromadorea > Rhabditida > Strongylidae > Cylicocyclus > Cylicocyclus nassatus. The sequence goes on along the minus strand of CATQJL010000223.1, from coordinate 54,964,662 downwards.
CGCATCGCTGAGAACGGTTTTCCATTCTAACCTCATCGCAAAGCCCTCCTGACAATGACGAATTATTAGAGACCTTGCGCAAAAGACTAGGTCCCGGTGAGATTTGAACTCACGTCGCAGGATTCAGAGTCCTGAGTGCTAACCGCTACACCACGGGACCACCGATCGCATTCGCATCGCTGAGAACTGTTTTCCATTCTATCCTCATCGCAAAGCCCTCTTGACGATGACGAAGTATTGAAGACCTTGCGCAGGATCCAGAGTCCTGAGTGCTAACCGCTACACCACGGGACCACCGATCGCATTCGCATCGCTGAGAACTGTTTTCCATTCTATCCTCATCGCAAAGCCCTCTTGACGATGACGAAGTATTGAAGACTTTGCGCAAAAGACTAGGTCCCGGTGAGATTTGAACTCACGTCGCAGGATTCAGAGTCCTGAGTGCTAACCGCTACACCACGGGACCGAACCGATCGCATTCGCATCGCTGAGAACGGTTTTCCATTCTATCCTCATCGCAAAGCCCTCTTGACGATGACGAAGTATTGAAGACCTTGCGCAGGATCCAGAGTCCTGAGTGCTAACCGCTACACCACGGGACCACCGATCGCATTCGCATCGCTGAGAACTGTTTTCCATTCTATCCTCATCGCAAAGCCCTCTTGACGATGACGAAGTATTGAAGACTTTGCGCAAAAGACTAGGTCCCGGTGAGATTTGAACTCACGTCGCAGGATTCAGAGTCCTGAGTGCTAACCGCTACACCACGGGACCACCGATCGCATTCGCATCGCTGAGAACTGTTTTCCATTCTATCCTCATCGCAAAGCCCTCTTGACGATGGCGAAGTATTGAAGACCTTGCGCAGGATTCAGAGTCCTGAGTGCTAACCGCTACACCACGGGACCACCGATCGCATTCGCATCGCTGAGAACTGTTTTCCATTCTGTCCTCATCGCAAAGCCCTCTTGACGATGACGAAGTATTGAAGACCTTGCGCAGGATCCAGAGTCCTGAGTGCTAACCGCTACACCACGGGACCACCGATCGCATTCGCATCGCTGAGAACTGTTTTCCATTCTATCCTCATCGCAAAGCCCTCTTGACGATGACGAAGTATTGAAGACTTTGCGCAAAAGACTAGGTCCCGGTGAGATTTGAACTCACGTCGCAGGATTCAGAGTCCTGAGTGCTAACCGCTACACCACGGGACCACCGATCGCATTCGCATCGCTGAGAACGGTTTTCCATTCTAACCTCATCGCAAAGCCCTCCTGACAATGACGAAGTATTAGAGACCTTGCGCAAAAGACTAGGTCCCGGTGAGATTTGAACTCACGTCGCAGGATTCAGAGTCCTGAGTGCTAACCGCTACACCACGGGACCGAACCGATCGCATTCGCATCGCTGAGAACTGTTTTCCATTCTATCCTCATCGCAAAGCCCTCTTGACGATGACGAAGTATTGAAGACCTTGCGCAGGATCCAGAGTCCTGAGTGGTAACCGCTACACCACGGGACCACCGATCGCATTCGCATCGCTGAGAACTGTTTTCCATTCTATCCTCATCGCAAAGCCCTCTTGACAATGACGAAGTATTAAAGACTTTGCGCAAAAGACTAGGTCCCGGTGAGATTTGAACTCACGTCGCAGGATTCAGAGTCCTGAGTGCTAACCGCTACACCACGGGACCACCGATCGCATTCGCATCGCTGAGAACTGTTTTCCATTCTGTCCTCATCGCAAAGCCCTCTTGACGATGACGAAGTATTGAAGACCTTGCGCAGGATCCAGAGTCCTGAGTGCTAACCGCTACACCACGGGACCACCGATCGCATTCGCATCGCTGAGAACTGTTTTCCATTCTATCCTCATCGCAAAGCCCTCTTGACGATGACGAAGTATTGAAGACTTTGCGCAAAAGACTAGGTCCCGGTGAGATTTGAACTCACGTCGCAGGATTCAGAGTCCTGAGTGCTAACCGCTACACCACGGGACCACCGATCGCATTCGCATCGCTGAGAACGGTTTTCCATTCTAACCTCATCGCAAAGCCCTCCTGACAATGACGAAGTATTAGAGACCTTGCGCAAAAGACTAGGTCCCGGTGAGATTTGAACTCACGTCGCACGATCCAGAGTCCTGAGTGCTAACCGCTACACCACGGGACCACCGATCGCATTCGCATCGCTGAGAACTGTTTTCCATTCTATCCTCATCGCAAAGCCCTCTTGACGATGACGAAGTATTGAAGACCTTGCGCAGGATCCAGAGTCCTGAGTGCTAACCGCTACACCACGGGACCACCGATCGCATTCGCATCGCTGAGAACTGTTTTCCATTCTATCCTCATCGCAAAGCCCTCTTGACAATGACGAAGTATTAAAGACTTTGCGCAAAAGACTAGGTCCCGGTGAGATTTGAACTCACGTCGCAGGATTCAGAGTCCTGAGTGCTAACCGCTACACCACGGGACCACCGATCGCATTCGCATCGCTGAGAACGGTTTTCCATTCTAACCTCATCGCAAAGCCCTCCTGACAATGACGAAGTATTAGAGACCTTGCGCAAAAGACTAGGTCCCGGTGAGATTTGAACTCACGTCGCAGGATTCAGAGTCCTGAGTGCTAACCGCTACACCACGGGACCACCGATCGCATTCGCATCGCTGAGAACTGTTTTCCATTCTGTCCTCATCGCAAAGCCCTCTTGACGATGACGAAGTATTGAAGACCTTGCGCAGGATCCAGAGGTCCTGAGTGCTAACCGCTACACCACGGGACCACCGATCGCATTCGCATCGCTGAGAACTGTTTTCCATTCTATCCTCATCGCAAAGCCCTCTTGACGATGACGAAGTATTGAAGACTTTGCGCAAAAGACTAGGTCCCGGTGAGATTTGAACTCACGTCGCAGGATTCAGAGTCCTGAGTGCTAACCGCTACACCACGGGACCACCGATCGCATTCGCATCGCTGAGAACTGTTTTCCATTCTATCCTCATCGCAAAGTCCTCTTGACGATGGCGAAGTATTGAAGACCTTGCGCAGGATCCAGAGTCCTGAGTGCTAACCGCTACACCACGGGACCACCGATCGCATTCGCATCGCTGAGAACGGTTTTCCATTCTATCCTCATCGCAAAGCCCTCTTGACGATGACGAAGTATTGAAGACTTTGCGCAAAAGACTAGGTCCCGGTGAGATTTGAACTCATGTCGCAGGATTCAGAGTCCTGAGTGCTAACCGCTACACCACGGGACCACCGATCGCATTCGCATCGCTGAGAACGGTTTTCCATTCTATCCTCATCGCAAAGCCCTCTTGACGATGACGAAGTATTGAAGACTTTGCGCAAAAGACTAGGTCCCTGTGAGATTTGAACTCACGTCGCAGGATTCAGAGTCCTGAGTGCTAACCGCTACACCACGGGACCGAACCGATCGCATTCGCATCGCTGAGAACTGTTTTCCATTCTATCCTCATCGCAAAGCCCTCTTGACGATGACGAAGTATTGAAGACCTTGCGCAGGATCCAGAGTCCTGAGTGCTAACCGCTACACCACGGGACCACCGATCGCATTCGCATCGCTGAGAACTGTTTTCCATTCTATCCTCATCGCAAAGCCCTCTTGACGATGACGAAGTATTGAAGACTTTGCGCAAAAGACTAGGTCCCGGTGAGATTTGAACTCACGTCGCAGGATTCAGAGTCCTGAGTGCTAACCGCTACACCACGGGACCACCGATCGCATTCGCATCGCTGAGAACGGTTTTCCATTCTAACCTCATCGCAAAGCCCTCCTGACAATGACGAAGTATTAGAGACCTTGCGCAAAAGACTAGGTCCCGGTGAGATTTGAACTCACGTCGCAGGATTCAGAGTCCTGAGTGCTAACCGCTACACCACGGGACCACCGATCGCATTCGCATCGCTGAGAACGGTTTTCCATTCTATCCTCATCGCAAAGCCCTCTTGACGATGACGAAGTATTGAAGACTTTGCGCAAAAGACTAGGTCCCGGTGAGATTTGAACTCACGTCGCAGGATTCAGAGTCCTGAGTGCTAACCGCTACACCACGGGACCACCGATCGCATTCGCATCGCTGAGAACGGTTTTCCATTCTATCCTCATCGCAAAGCCCTCTTGACGATGACGAAGTATTGAAGACTTTGCGCAAAAGACTAGGTCCCTGTGAGATTTGAACTCACGTCGCAGGATTCAGAGTCCTGAGTGCTAACCGCTACACCACGGGACCGAACCGATCGCATTCGCATCGCTGAGAACTGTTTTCCATTCTATCCTCATCGCAAAGCCCTCTTGACGATGACGAAGTATTGAAGACCTTGCGCAGGATCCAGAGTCCTGAGTGCTAACCGCTACACCACGGGACCACCGATCGCATTCGCATCGCTGAGAACGGTTTTCCATTCTAACCTCATCGCAAAGCCCTCCTGACAATGACGAAGTATTAGAGACCTTGCGCAGGATCCAGAGTCCTGAGTGCTAACCGCTACACCACGGGACCACCGATCGCATTCGCATCGCTGAGAACTGTTTTCCATTCTATCCTCATCGCAAAGCCCTCTTGACGATGACGAAGTATTGAAGACTTTGCGCAAAAGACTAGGTCCCGGTGAGATTTGAACTCACGTCGCAGGATTCAGAGTCCTGAGTGCTAACCGCTACACCACGGGACCACCGATCGCATTCGCATCGCTGAGAACGGTTTTCCATTCTAACCTCATCGCAAAGCCCTCCTGACAATGACGAAGTATTAGAGACCTTGCGCAAAAGACTAGGTCCCGGTGAGATTTGAACTCACGTCGCAGGATTCAGAGTCCTGAGTGCTAACCGCTACACCACGGGACCACCGATCGCATTCGCATCGCTGAGAACGGTTTTCCATTCTAACCTCATCGCAAAGCCCTCCTGACAATGACGAAGTATTAGAGACCTTGCGCAAAAGACTAGGTCCCGGTGAGATTTGAACTCACGTCGCAGGATTCAGAGTCCTGAGTGCTAACCGCTACACCACGGGACCACCGATCGCATTCGCATCGCTGAGAACTGTTTTCCATTCTGTCCTCATCGCAAAGCCCTCTTGACGATGACGAAGTATTGAAGACCTTGCGCAGGATCCAGAGGTCCTGAGTGCTAACCGCTACACCACGGGACCACCGATCGCATTCGCATCGCTGAGAACTGTTTTCCATTCTATCCTCATCGCAAAGCCCTCTTGACGATGACGAAGTATTGAAGACTTTGCGCAAAAGACTAGGTCCCGGTGAGATTTGAACTCACGTCGCAGGATTCAGAGTCCTGAGTGCTAACCGCTACACCACGGGACCACCGATCGCATTCGCATCGCTGAGAACTGTTTTCCATTCTATCCTCATCGCAAAGTCCTCTTGACGATGGCGAAGTATTGAAGACCTTGCGCAGGATCCAGAGTCCTGAGTGCTAACCGCTACACCACGGGACCACCGATCGCATTCGCATCGCTGAGAACGGTTTTCCATTCTATCCTCATCGCAAAGCCCTCTTGACGATGACGAAGTATTGAAGACTTTGCGCAAAAGACTAGGTCCCGGTGAGATTTGAACTCATGTCGCAGGATTCAGAGTCCTGAGTGCTAACCGCTACACCACGGGACCACCGATCGCATTCGCATCGCTGAGAACGGTTTTCCATTCTATCCTCATCGCAAAGCCCTCTTGACGATGACGAAGTATTGAAGACTTTGCGCAAAAGACTAGGTCCCTGTGAGATTTGAACTCACGTCGCAGGATTCAGAGTCCTGAGTGCTAACCGCTACACCACGGGACCGAACCGATCGCATTCGCATCGCTGAGAACTGTTTTCCATTCTATCCTCATCGCAAAGCCCTCTTGACGATGACGAAGTATTGAAGACCTTGCGCAGGATCCAGAGTCCTGAGTGCTAACCGCTACACCACGGGACCACCGATCGCATTCGCATCGCTGAGAACTGTTTTCCATTCTATCCTCATCGCAAAGCCCTCTTGACGATGACGAAGTATTGAAGACTTTGCGCAAAAGACTAGGTCCCGGTGAGATTTGAACTCACGTCGCAGGATTCAGAGTCCTGAGTGCTAACCGCTACACCACGGGACCACCGATCGCATTCGCATCGCTGAGAACGGTTTTCCATTCTAACCTCATCGCAAAGCCCTCCTGACAATGACGAAGTATTAGAGACCTTGCGCAAAAGACTAGGTCCCGGTGAGATTTGAACTCACGTCGCAGGATTCAGAGTCCTGAGTGCTAACCGCTACACCACGGGACCACCGATCGCATTCGCATCGCTGAGAACGGTTTTCCATTCTATCCTCATCGCAAAGCCCTCTTGACGATGACGAAGTATTGAAGACTTTGCGCAAAAGACTAGGTCCCGGTGAGATTTGAACTCACGTCGCAGGATTCAGAGTCCTGAGTGCTAACCGCTACACCACGGGACCACCGATCGCATTCGCATCGCTGAGAACGGTTTTCCATTCTATCCTCATCGCAAAGCCCTCTTGACGATGACGAAGTATTGAAGACTTTGCGCAAAAGACTAGGTCCCTGTGAGATTTGAACTCACGTCGCAGGATTCAGAGTCCTGAGTGCTAACCGCTACACCACGGGACCGAACCGATCGCATTCGCATCGCTGAGAACTGTTTTCCATTCTATCCTCATCGCAAAGCCCTCTTGACGATGACGAAGTATTGAAGACCTTGCGCAGGATCCAGAGTCCTGAGTGCTAACCGCTACACCACGGGACCACCGATCGCATTCGCATCGCTGAGAACGGTTTTCCATTCTAACCTCATCGCAAAGCCCTCCTGACAATGACGAAGTATTAGAGACCTTGCGCAGGATCCAGAGTCCTGAGTGCTAACCGCTACACCACGGGACCACCGATCGCATTCGCATCGCTGAGAACTGTTTTCCATTCTATCCTCATCGCAAAGCCCTCTTGACGATGACGAAGTATTGAAGACTTTGCGCAAAAGACTAGGTCCCGGTGAGATTTGAACTCACGTCGCAGGATTCAGAGTCCTGAGTGCTAACCGCTACACCACGGGACCACCGATCGCATTCGCATCGCTGAGAACGGTTTTCCATTCTAACCTCATCGCAAAGCCCTCCTGACAATGACGAAGTATTAGAGACCTTGCGCAAAAGACTAGGTCCCGGTGAGATTTGAACTCACGTCGCAGGATTCAGAGTCCTGAGTGCTAACCGCTACACCACGGGACCACCGATCGCATTCGCATCGCTGAGAACGGTTTTCCATTCTATCCTCATCGCAAAGCCCTCTTGACGATGACGAAGTATTGAAGACTTTGCGCAAAAGACTAGGTCCCGGTGAGATTTGAACTCACGTCGCAGGATTCAGAGTCCTGAGTGCTAACCGCTACACCACGGGACCACCGATCGCATTCGCATCGCTGAGAACGGTTTTCCATTCTATCCTCATCGCAAAGCCCTCTTGACGATGACGAAGTATTGAAGACTTTGCGCAAAAGACTAGGTCCCTGTGAGATTTGAACTCACGTCGCAGGATTCAGAGTCCTGAGTGCTAACCGCTACACCACGGGACCGAACCGATCGCATTCGCATCGCTGAGAACTGTTTTCCATTCTATCCTCATCGCAAAGCCCTCTTGACGATGACGAAGTATTGAAGACCTTGCGCAGGATCCAGAGTCCTGAGTGCTAACCGCTACACCACGGGACCGAACCGATCGCATTCGCATCGCTGAGAACTGTTTTCCATTCTATCCTCATCGCAAAGCCCTCTTGACGATGACGAAGTATTGAAGACCTTGCGCAGGATCCAGAGTCCTGAGTGCTAACCGCTACACCACGGGACCACCGATCGCATTCGCATCGCTGAGAACTGTTTTCCATTCTATCCTCATCGCAAAGCCCTCTTGACGATGACGAAGTATTGAAGACTTTGCGCAAAAGACTAGGTCCCGGTGAGATTTGAACTCACGTCGCAGGATTCAGAGTCCTGAGTGCTAACCGCTACACCACGGGACCACCGATCGCATTCGCATCGCTGAGAACGGTTTTCCATTCTAACCTCATCGCAAAGCCCTCCTGACAATGACGAAGTATTAGAGACCTTGCGCAAAAGACTAGGTCCCGGTGAGATTTGAACTCACGTCGCAGGATTCAGAGTCCTGAGTGCTAACCGCTACACCACGGGACCACCGATCGCATTCGCATCGCTGAGAACGGTTTTCCATTCTATCCTCATCGCAAAGCCCTCTTGACGATGACGAAGTATTGAAGACCTTGCGCAGGATCCAGAGTCCTGAGTGCTAACCGCTACACCACGGGACCACCGATCGCATTCGCATCGCTGAGAACTGTTTTCCATTCTATCCTCATCGCAAAGCCCTCTTGACGATGACGAAGTATTGAAGACTTTGCGCAAAAGACTAGGTCCCGGTGAGATTTGAACTCACGTCGCAGGATTCAGAGTCCTGAGTGCTAACCGCTACACCACGGGACCACCGATCGCATTCGCATCGCTGAGAACTGTTTTCCATTCTATCCTCATCGCAAAGCCCTCTTGACGATGGCGAAGTATTGAAGACCTTGCGCAGGATTCAGAGTCCTGAGTGCTAACCGCTACACCACGGGACCACCGATCGCATTCGCATCGCTGAGAACTGTTTTCCATTCTGTCCTCATCGCAAAGCCCTCTTGACGATGACGAAGTATTGAAGACCTTGCGCAGGATCCAGAGTCCTGAGTGCTAACCGCTACACCACGGGACCACCGATCGCATTCGCATCGCTGAGAACTGTTTTCCATTCTATCCTCATCGCAAAGCCCTCTTGACGATGACGAAGTATTGAAGACTTTGCGCAAAAGACTAGGTCCCGGTGAGATTTGAACTCACGTCGCAGGATTCAGAGTCCTGAGTGCTAACCGCTACACCACGGGACCACCGATCGCATTCGCATCGCTGAGAACGGTTTTCCATTCTAACCTCATCGCAAAGCCCTCCTGACAATGACGAAGTATTAGAGACCTTGCGCAAAAGACTAGGTCCCGGTGAGATTTGAACTCACGTCGCAGGATTCAGAGTCCTGAGTGCTAACCGCTACACCACGGGACCACCGATCGCATTCGCATCGCTGAGAACGGTTTTCCATTCTATCCTCATCGCAAAGCCCTCTTGACGATGACGAAGTATTGAAGACCTTGCGCAGGATCCAGAGTCCTGAGTGCTAACCGCTACACCACGGGACCACCGATCGCATTCGCATCGCTGAGAACTGTTTTCCATTCTATCCTCATCGCAAAGCCCTCTTGACGATGACGAAGTATTGAAGACTTTGCGCAAAAGACTAGGTCCCGGTGAGATTTGAACTCACGTCGCAGGATTCAGAGTCCTGAGTGCTAACCGCTACACCACGGGACCACCGATCGCATTCGCATCGCTGAGAACTGTTTTCCATTCTATCCTCATCGCAAAGCCCTCTTGACGATGGCGAAGTATTGAAGACCTTGCGCAGGATTCAGAGTCCTGAGTGCTAACCGCTACACCACGGGACCACCGATCGCATTCGCATCGCTGAGAACTGTTTTCCATTCTGTCCTCATCGCAAAGCCCTCTTGACGATGACGAAGTATTGAAGACCTTGCGCAGGATCCAGAGTCCTGAGTGCTAACCGCTACACCACGGGACCACCGATCGCATTCGCATCGCTGAGAACTGTTTTCCATTCTATCCTCATCGCAAAGCCCTCTTGACGATGACGAAGTATTGAAGACTTTGCGCAAAAGACTAGGTCCCGGTGAGATTTGAACTCACGTCGCAGGATTCAGAGTCCTGAGTGCTAACCGCTACACCACGGGACCACCGATCGCATTCGCATCGCTGAGAACGGTTTTCCATTCTAACCTCATCGCAAAGCCCTCCTGACAATGACGAAGTATTAGAGACCTTGCGCAAAAGACTAGGTCCCGGTGAGATTTGAACTCACGTCGCACGATCCAGAGTCCTGAGTGCTAACCGCTACACCACGGGACCACCGATCGCATTCGCATCGCTGAGAACTGTTTTCCATTCTATCCTCATCGCAAAGCCCTCTTGACGATGACGAAGTATTGAAGACCTTGCGCAGGATCCAGAGTCCTGAGTGCTAACCGCTACACCACGGGACCACCGATCGCATTCGCATCGCTGAGAACTGTTTTCCATTCTATCCTCATCGCAAAGCCCTCTTGACAATGACGAAGTATTGAAGACTTCGCGCAAAAGACTAGGTCCCTGTGAGATTTGAACTCACGTCGCAGGATTCAGAGTCCTGAGTGCTAACCGCTACACCACGGGACCACCGATCGCATTCGCATCGCTGAGAACTGTTTTCCATTCTATCCTCATCGCAAAGCCCTCTTGACGATGACGAAGTATTGAAGACTTTGCGCAAAAGACTAGGTCCCGGTGAGATTTGAACTCACGTCGCAGGATTCAGAGTCCTGAGTGCTAACCGCTACACCACGGGACCACCGATCGCATTCGCATCGCTGAGAACGGTTTTCCATTCTAACCTCATCGCAAAGCCCTCCTGACAATGACGAAGTATTAGAGACCTTGCGCAAAAGACTAGGTCCCGGTGAGATTTGAACTCACGTCGCAGGATTCAGAGTCCTGAGTGCTAACCGCTACACCACGGGACCACCGATCGCATTCGCATCGCTGAGAACTGTTTTCCATTCTATCCTCATCGCAAAGCCCTCTTGACGATGGCGAAGTATTGAAGACCTTGCGCAGGATCCAGAGTCCTGAGTGCTAACCGCTACACCACGGGACCACCGATCGCATTCGCATCGCTGAGAACTGTTTTCCATTCTATCCTCATCGCAAAGCCCTCTTGACAATGACGAAGTATTAAAGACTTTGCGCAAAAGACTAGGTCCCGGTGAGATTTGAACTCACGTCGCAGGATTCAGAGTCCTGAGTGCTAACCGCTACACCACGGGACCACCGATCGCATTCGCATCGCTGAGAACTGTTTTCCATTCTGTCCTCATCGCAAAGCCCTCTTGACGATGACGAAGTATTGAAGACCTTGCGCTAACCGCTACACCACGGGACCACCGATCGCATTCGCATCGCTGAGAACTGTTTTCCATTCTATCCTCATCGCAAAGCCCTCTTGACGATGACGAAGTATTGAAGACTTTGCGCAAAAGACTAGGTCCCGGTGAGATTTGAACTCACGTCGCAGGATTCAGAGTCCTGAGTGCTAACCGCTACACCACGGGACCACCGATCGCATTCGCATCGCTGAGAACGGTTTTCCATTCTAACCTCATCGCAAAGCCCTCCTGACAATGACGAAGTATTAGAGACCTTGCGCAAAAGACTAGGTCCCGGTGAGATTTGAACTCACGTCGCAGGATTCAGAGTCCTGAGTGCTAACCGCTACACCACGGGACCACCGATCGCATTCGCATCGCTGAGAACTGTTTTCCATTCTGTCCTCATCGCAAAGCCCTCTTGACGATGACGAAGTATTGAAGACCTTGCGCAGGATCCAGAGGTCCTGAGTGCTAACCGCTACACCACGGGACCACCGATCGCATTCGCATCGCTGAGAACTGTTTTCCATTCTATCCTCATCGCAAAGCCCTCTTGACAATGACGAAGTATTGAAGACTTTGCGCAAAAGACTAGGTCCCGGTGAGATTTGAACTCACGTCGCAGGATTCAGAGTCCTGAGTGCTAACCGCTACACCACGGGACCACCGATCGCATTCGCATCGCTGAGAACTGTTTTCCATTCTATCCTCATCGCAAAGTCCTCTTGACGATGGCGAAGTATTGAAGACCTTGCGCAGGATCCAGAGTCCTGAGTGCTAACCGCTACACCACGGGACCACCGATCGCATTCGCATCGCTGAGAACGGTTTTCCATTCTATCCTCATCGCAAAGCCCTCTTGACGATGACGAAGTATTGAAGACTTTGCGCAAAAGACTAGGTCCCGATGAGATTTGAACTCATGTCGCAGGATTCAGAGTCCTGAGTGCTAACCGCTACACCACGGGACCACCGATCGCATTCGCATCGCTGAGAACGGTTTTCCATTCTATCCTCATCGCAAAGCCCTCATGACGATGACGAAGTATTGAAGACTTTGCGCAAAAGACTAGGTCCCTGTGAGATTTGAACTCACGTCGCAGGATTCAGAGTCCTGAGTGCTAACCGCTACACCACGGGACCGAACCGATCGCATTCGCATCGCTGAGAACTGTTTTCCATTCTATCCTCATCGCAAAGCCCTCTTGACGATGACGAAGTATTGAAGACCTTGCGCAGGATCCAGAGTCCTGAGTGCTAACCGCTACACCACGGGACCACCGATCGCATTCGCATCGCTGAGAACTGTTTTCCATTCTATCCTCATCGCAAAGCCCTCTTGACGATGACGAAGTATTGAAGACTTTGCGCAAAAGACTAGGTCCCGGTGAGATTTGAACTCACGTCGCAGGATTCAGAGTCCTGAGTGCTAACCGCTACACCACGGGACCACCGATCGCATTCGCATCGCTGAGAACGGTTTTCCATTCTAACCTCATCGCAAAGCCCTCCTGACAATGACGAAGTATTAGAGACCTTGCGCAAAAGACTAGGTCCCGGTGAGATTTGAACTCACGTCGCAGGATTCAGAGTCCTGAGTGCTAACCGCTACACCACGGGACCACCGATCGCATTCTCATCGCTGAGAACTGTTTTCCATTCTATCCTCATCGCAAAGCCCTCTTGACGATGACGAAGTATTGAAGACTTTGCGCAAAAGACTAGGTCCCGGTGAGATTTGAACTCACGTCGCAGGATTCAGAGTCCTGAGTGCTAACCGCTACACCACGGGACCACCGATCGCATTCGCATCGCTGAGAACGGTTTTCCATTCTAACCTCATCGCAAAGCCCTCCTGACAATGACGAAGTATTAGAGACCTTGCGCAAAAGAGTAGGTCCCGGTGAGATTTGAACTCACGTCGCAGGATTCAAAGTCCTGAGTGCTAACCGCTACACCACGGGACCACCGATCGCATTCGCATCGCTGAGAACTGTTTTCCATTCTATCCTCATCGCAAAGCCCTCTTGACGATGGCGAAGTATTGAAGACCTTGCGCAGGATCCAGAGTCCTGAGTGCTAACCGCTACACCACGGGACCACCGATCGCATTCGCATCGCTGAGAACTGTTTTCCATTCTGTCCTCATCGCAAAGCCCTCTTGACGATGACGAAGTATTGAAGACCTTGCGCTAACCGCTACACCACGGGACCACCGATCGCATTCGCATCGCTGAGAACTGTTTTCCATTCTATCCTCATCGCAAAGCCCTCTTGACGATGACGAAATATTGAAGACTTTGCGCAAAAGACTAGGTCCCGGTGAGATTTGAACTCACGTCGCAGGATTCAGAGTCCTGAGTGCTAACCGCTACACCACGGGACCACCGATCGCATTCGCATCGCTGAGAACAGTTTTCCATTCTATCCTCATCGCAAAGCCCTCTTGACGATGGCGAAGTATTGAAGACCTTGCGCAGGATCCAGAGTCCTGAGTGCTAACCGCTACACCACGGGACCACCGATCGCATTCGCATCGCTGAGAACGGTTTTCCATTCTAACCTCATCGCAAAGCCCTCCTGACAATGACGAAGTATTAGAGACCTTGCGCAAAAGACTAGGTCCCGGTGAGATTTGAACTCACGTCGCACGATTCAGAGTCCTGAGTGCTAACCGCTACACCACGGGACCACCGATCGCATTCGCATCGCTGAGAACGGTTTTCCATTCTAACCTCATCGCAAAGCCCTCCTGACAATGACAAAGTATTAGAGACCTTGCGCAAAAGACTAGGTCCCGGTGAGATTTGAACTCACGTCGCAGGATTCAGAGTCCTGAGTGCTAACCGCTACACCACGGGACCACCGATCGCATTCTCATCGCTGAGAACTGTTTTCCATTCTATCCTCATCGCAAAGCCCTCTTGACGATGACGAAGTATTGAAGACTTTGCGCAAAAGACTAGGTCCCGGTGAGATTTGAACTCACGTCGCAGGATTCAGAGTCCTGAGTGCTAACCGCTACACCACGGGACCACCGATCGCATTCGCATCGCTGAGAACGGTTTTCCATTCTAACCTCATCGCAAAGCCCTCCTGACAATGACGAAGTATTAGAGACCTTGCGCAAAAGAGTAGGTCCCGGTGAGATTTGAACTCACGTCGCAGGATTCAAAGTCCTGAGTGCTAACCGCTACACCACGGGACCACCGATCGCATTCGCATCGCTGAGAACTGTTTTCCATTCTATCCTCATCGCAAAGCCCTCTTGACGATGGCGAAGTATTGAAGACCTTGCGCAGGATCCAGAGTCCTGAGTGCTAACCGCTACACCACGGGACCACCGATCGCATTCGCATCGCTGAGAACTGTTTTCCATTCTGTCCTCATCGCAAAGCCCTCTTGACGATGACGAAGTATTGAAGACCTTGCGCTAACCGCTACACCACGGGACCACCGATCGCATTCGCATCGCTGAGAACTGTTTTCCATTCTATCCTCATCGCAAAGCCCTCTTGACGATGACGAAATATTGAAGACTTTGCGCAAAAGACTAGGTCCCGGTGAGATTTGAACTCACGTCGCAGGATTCAGAGTCCTGAGTGCTAACCGCTACACCACGGGACCACCGATCGCATTCGCATCGCTGAGAACAGTTTTCCATTCTATCCTCATCGCAAAGCCCTCTTGACGATGGCGAAGTATTGAAGACCTTGCGCAGGATCCAGAGTCCTGAGTGCTAACCGCTACACCACGGGACCACCGATCGCATTCGCATCGCTGAGAACGGTTTTCCATTCTAACCTCATCGCAAAGCCCTCCTGACAATGACGAAGTATTAGAGACCTTGCGCAAAAGACTAGGTCCCGGTGAGATTTGAACTCACGTCGCACGATTCAGAGTCCTGAGTGCTAACCGCTACACCACGGGACCACCGATCGCATTCGCATCGCTGAGAACTGTTTTCCATTCTATCCTCATCGCAAAGCCCTCTTGACGATGACGAAGTATTGAAGACCTTGCGCAGGATCCAGAGTCCTGAGTGCTAACCGCTACACCACGGGACCAACGATCGCATTCGCATCGCTGAGAACTGTTTTCCATTCTATCCTCATCGCAAAGCCCTCTTGACAATGACGAAGTATTAAAGACTTTGCGCAAAAGACTAGGTCCCGGTGAGATTTGAACTCACGTCGCAGGATTCAGAGTCCTGAGTGCTAACCGCTACACCACGGGACCACCGATCGCATTCGCATCGCTGAGAACGGTTTTCCATTCTATCCTCATCGCAAAGCCCTCTTGACGATGACGAAGTATTGAAGACTTTGCGCAAAAGACTAGGTCCCGGTGAGATTTGAACTCACGTCGCAGGATTCAGAGTCCTGAGTGCTAACCGCTACACCACGGGACCACCGATCGCATTCGCATCGCTGAGAACGGTTTTCCATTCTATCCTCATCGCAAAGCCCTCTTGACGATGACGAAGTATTGAAGACTTTGCGCAAAAGACTAGGTCCCTGTGAGATTTGAACTCACGTCGCAGGATTCAGAGTCCTGAGTGCTAACCGCTACACCACGGGACCGAACCGATCGCATTCGCATCGCTGAGAACTGTTTTCCATTCTATCCTCATCGCAAAGCCCTCTTGACGATGACGAAGTATTGAAGACCTTGCGCAGGATCCAGAGTCCTGAGTGCTAACCGCTACACCACGGGACCACCGATCGCATTCGCATCGCTGAGAACTGTTTTCCATTCTATCCTCATCGCAAAGCCCTCTTGACGATGACGAAGTATTGAAGACTTTGCGCAAAAGACTAGGTCCCGGTGAGATTTGAACTCACGTCGCAGGATTCAGAGTCCTGAGTGCTAACCGCTACACCACGGGACCACCGATCGCATTCGCATCGCTGAGAACGGTTTTCCATTCTATCCTCATCGCAAAGCCCTCTTGACGATGACGAAGTATTGAAGACTTTGCGCAAAAGACTAGGTCCCTGTGAGATTTGAACTCACGTCGCAGGATTCAGAGTCCTGAGTGCTAACCGCTACACCACGGGACCGAACCGATCGCATTCGCATCGCTGAGAACTGTTTTCCATTCTATCCTCATCGCAAAGCCCTCTTGACGATGACGAAGTATTGAAGACCTTGCGCAGGATCCAGAGTCCTGAGTGCTAACCGCTACACCACGGGACCACCGATCGCATTCGCATCGCTGAGAACTGTTTTCCATTCTATCCTCATCGCAAAGCCCTCTTGACGATGACGAAGTATTGAAGACTTTGCGCAAAAGACTAGGTCCCGGTGAGATTTGAACTCACGTCGCAGGATTCAGAGTCCTGAGTGCTAACCGCTACACCACGGGACCACCGATCGCATTCGCATCGCTGAGATTGGTTTTCCATTCTAACCTCATCGCAAAGCCCTCCTGACAATGACGAAGTATTAGAGACCTTGCGCAAAAGACTAGGTCCCGGTGAGATTTGAACTCACGTCGCAGGATTCAGAGTCCTGAGTGCTAACCGCTACACCACGGGACCACCGATCGCATTCGCATCGCTGAGAACTGTTTTCCATTCTATCCTCATCGCAAAGCCCTCTTGACGATGACGAAGTATTGAAGACTTTGCGCAAAAGACTAGGTCCCGGTGAGATTTGAACTCACGTCGCAGGATTCAGAGTCCTGAGTGCTAACCGCTACACCACGGGACCACCGATCGCATTCGCATCGCTGAGAACGGTTTTCCATTCTAACCTCATCGCAAAGCCCTCCTGACAATGACGAAGTATTAGAGACCTTGCGCAAAAGACTAGGTCCCGGTGAGATTTGAACTCACGTCGCAGGATTCAGAGTCCTGAGTGCTAACCGCTACACCACGGGACCACCGATCGCATTCGCATCGCTGAGAACTGTTTTCCATTCTATCCTCATCGCAAAGCCCTCTTGACGATGGCGAAGTATTGAAGACCTTGCGCAGGATCCAGAGTCCTGAGTGCTAACCGCTACACCACGGGACCACCGATCGCATTCGCATCGCTGAGAACTGTTTTCCATTCTATCCTCATCGCAAAGCCCTCTTGACAATGACGAAGTATTAAAGACTTTGCGCAAAAGACTAGGTCCCGGTGAGATTTGAACTCACGTCGCAGGATTCAGAGTCCTGAGTGCTAACCGCTACACCACGGGACCACCGATCGCATTCGCATCGCTGAGAACTGTTTTCCATTCTGTCCTCATCGCAAAGCCCTCTTGACGATGACGAAGTATTGAAGACCTTGCGCTAACCGCTACACCACGGGACCACCGATCGCATTCGCATCGCTGAGAACTGTTTTCCATTCTATCCTCATCGCAAAGCCCTCTTGACGATGACGAAATATTGAAGACTTTGCGCAAAAGACTAGGTCCCGGTGAGATTTGAACTCACGTCGCAGGATTCAGAGTCCTGAGTGCTAACCGCTACACCACGGGACCACCGATCGCATTCGCATCGCTGAGAACGGTTTTCCATTCTATCCTCATCGCAAAGCCCTCTTGACGATGACGAAGTATTGAAGACTTCGCGCAAAAGACTAGGTCCCTGTGAGATTTGAACTCACGTCGCAGGATTCAGAGTCCTGAGTGCTAACCGCTACACCACGGGACCACCGATCGCATTCGCATCGCTGAGAACAGTTTTCCATTCTATCCTCATCGCAAAGCCCTCTTGACGATGACGAAGTATTGAAGACTTTGCGCAAAAGACTAGGTCCCGGTGAGATTTGAACTCACGTCGCAGGATTCAGAGTCCTGAGTGCTAACCGCTACACCACGGGACCACCGATCGCATTCGCATCGCTGAGAACGGTTTTCCATTCTATCCTCATCGCAAAGCCCTCTTGACGATGACGAAGTATTGAAGACTTCGCGCAAAAGACTAGGTCCCTGTGAGATTTGAACTCACGTCGCAGGATTCAGAGTCCTGAGTGCTAACCGCTACACCACGGGACCACCGATCGCATTCGCATCGCTGAGAACTGTTTTCCATTCTATCCTCATCGCAAAGCCCTCTTGACGATGACGAAGTATTGAAGACTTTGCGCAAAAGACTAGGTCCCGGTGAGATTTGAACTCACGTCGCAGGATTCAGAGTCCTGAGTGCTAACCGCTACACCACGGGACCACCGATCGCATTCGCATCGCTGAGAACGGTTTTCCATTCTAACCTCATCGCAAAGCCCTCCTGACAATGACGAAGTATTAGAGACCTTGCGCAAAAGACTAGGTCCCGGTGAGATTTGAACTCACGTCGCAGGATTCAGAGTCCTGAGTGCTAACCGCTACACCACGGGACCACCGATCGCATTCGCATCGCTGAGAACTGTTTTCCATTCTATCCTCATCGCAAAGCCCTCTTGACGATGGCGAAGTATTGAAGACCTTGCGCAGGATCCAGAGTCCTGAGTGCTAACCGCTACACCACGGGACCACCGATCGCATTCGCATCGCTGAGAACTGTTTTCCATTCTATCCTCATCGCAAAGCCCTCTTGACAATGACGAAGTATTAAAGACTTTGCGCAAAAGACTAGGTCCCGGTGAGATTTGAACTCACGTCGCAGGATTCAGAGTCCTGAGTGCTAACCGCTACACCACGGGACCACCGATCGCATTCGCATCGCTGAGAACTGTTTTCCATTCTGTCCTCATCGCAAAGCCCTCTTGACGATGACGAAGTATTGAAGACCTTGCGCTAACCGCTACACCACGGGACCACCGATCGCATTCGCATCGCTGAGAACTGTTTTCCATTCTATCCTCATCGCAAAGCCCTCTTGACGATGACGAAATATTGAAGACTTTGCGCAAAAGACTAGGTCCCGGTGAGATTTGAACTCACGTCGCAGGATTCAGAGTCCTGAGTGCTAACCGCTACACCACGGGACCACCGATCGCATTCGCATCGCTGAGAACAGTTTTCCATTCTATCCTCATCGCAAAGCCCTCTTGACGATGGCGAAGTATTGAAGACCTTGCGCAGGATCCAGAGTCCTGAGTGCTAACCGCTACACCACGGGACCACCGATCGCATTCGCATCGCTGAGAACGGTTTTCCATTCTATCCTCATCGCAAAGCCCTCTTGACGATGACGAAGTATTGAAGACTTTGCGCAAAAGACTAGGTCCCGGTGAGATTTGAACTCACGTCGCAGGATTCAGAGTCCTGAGTGCTAACCGCTACACCACGGGACCACCGATCGCATTCGCATCGCTGAGAACGGTTTTCCATTCTATCCTCATCGCAAAGCCCTCTTGACGATGACGAAGTATTGAAGACTTCGCGCAAAAGACTAGGTCCCTGTGAGATTTGAACTCACGTCGCAGGATTCAGAGTCCTGAGTGCTAACCGCTACACCACGGGACCACCGATCGCATTCGCATCGCTGAGAACTGTTTTCCATTCTATCCTCATCGCAAAGCCCTCTTGACGATGACGAAGTATTGAAGACTTTGCGCAAAAGACTAGGTCCCGGTGAGATTTGAACTCACGTCGCAGGATTCAGAGTCCTGAGTGCTAACCGCTACACCACGGGACCACCGATCGCATTCGCATCGCTGAGAACTGTTTTCCATTCTGTCCTCATCGCAAAGCCCTCTTGACAATGACGAAGTATTAAAGACTTTGCGCAAAAGACTAGGTCCCGGTGAGATTTGAACTCACGTCGCAGGATTCAGAGTCCTGAGTGCTAACCGCTACACCACGGGACCACCGATCGCATTCGCATCGCTGAGAACTGTTTTCCATTCTGTCCTCATCGCAAAGCCCTCTTGACGATGACGAAGTATTGAAGACCTTGCGCTAACCGCTACACCACGGGACCACCGATCGCATTCGCATCGCTGAGAACTGTTTTCCATTCTATCCTCATCGCAAAGCCCTCTTGACGATGACGAAATATTGAAGACTTTGCGCAAAAGACTAGGTCCCGGTGAGATTTGAACTCACGTCGCAGGATTCAGAGTCCTGAGTGCTAACCGCTACACCACGGGACCACCGATCGCATTCGCATCGCTGAGAACAGTTTTCCATTCTATCCTCATCGCAAAGCCCTCTTGACGATGGCGAAGTATTGAAGACCTTGCGCAGGATCCAGAGTCCTGAGTGCTAACCGCTACACCACGGGACCACCGATCGCATTCGCATCGCTGAGAACTGTTTTCCATTCTATCCTCATCGCAAAGCCCTCTTGACGATGACGAAGTATTGAAGACTTTGCGCAAAAGACTAGGTCCCGGTGAGATTTGAACTCACGTCGCAGGATTCAGAGTCCTGAGTGCTAACCGCTACACCACGGGACCACCGATCGCATTCGCATCGCTGAGAACGGTTTTCCATTCTATCCTCATCGCAAAGCCCTCTTGACGATGACGAAGTATTGAAGACTTCGCGCAAAAGACTAGGTCCCTGTGAGATTTGAACTCACGTCGCAGGATTCAGAGTCCTGAGTGCTAACCGCTACACCACGGGACCACCGATCGCATTCGCATCGCTGAGAACTGTTTTCCATTCTATCCTCATCGCAAAGCCCTCTTGACGATGACGAAGTATTGAAGACTTTGCGCAAAAGACTAGGTCCCGGTGAGATTTGAACTCACGTCGCAGGATTCAGAGTCCTGAGTGCTAACCGCCACACCACGGGACCACCGATCGCATTCGCATCGCTGAGAACGGTTTTCCATTCTATCCTCATCGCAAAGCCCTCCTGAAAATGACGAAGTATTGGAGACCTTGCGCAGGATACAGAGTCCTGAGTGCTAACCGCTACACCACGGGACCACCGATCGCATTCGCATCGCTGAGAACTGTTTTCCATTCTATCCTCATCGCAAAGCCCTCTTGACGATGGCGAAGTATTGAAGACCTTGCGCAGGATCCAGAGTCCTGAGTGCTAACCGCTACACCACGGGACCACCGATCGCATTCGCATCGCTGAGAACTGTTTTCCATTCTTTCCTCATCGCAAAGCCCTCTTGACGATGACGAAGTATTGAAGACTTTGCGCAAAAGACTAGGTCCCGGTGAGATTTGAACTCACGTCGCAGGATTCAGAGTCCTGAGTGCTAACCGCCACACCACGGGACCACCGATCGCATTCGCATCGCTGAGAACGGTTTTCCATTCTAACCTCATCGCAAAGCCCTCCTGACAATGACGAAGTATTAGAGACCTTGCGCAAAAGACTAGGTCCCGGTGAGATTTGAACTCACGTCGCAGGATTCAGAGTCCTGAGTGCTAACCGCTACACCACGGGACCACCGATCGCATTCGCATCGCTGAGAACTGTTTTCCATTCTGTCCTCATCGCAAAGCCCTCTTGACGATGACGAAGTATTGAAGACCTTGCGCAGGATCCAGAGGTCCTGAGTGCTAACCGCTACACCACGGGACCACCGATCGCATTCGCATCGCTGAGAACGGTTTTCCATTCTATCCTCATCGCAAAGCCCTCTTGACGATGACGAAGTATTGAAGACTTTGCGCAAAAGACTAGGTCCCGGTGAGATTTGAACTCACGTCGCAGGATTCAGAGTCCTGAGTGCTAACCGCTACACCACGGGACCACCGATCGCATTCGCATCGCTGAGAACGGTTTTCCATTCTATCCTCATCGCAAAGCCCTCTTGACGATGACGAAGTATTGAAGACTTCGCGCAAAAGACTAGGTCCCTGTGAGATTTGAACTCACGTCGCAGGATTCAGAGTCCTGAGTGCTAACCGCTACACCACGGGACCACCGATCGCATTCGCATCGCTGAGAACTGTTTTCCATTCTATCCTCATCGCAAAGCCCTCTTGACGATGGCGAAGTATTGAAGACCTTGCGCAGGATCCAGAGTCCTGAGTGCTAACCGCTACACCACGGGACCACCGATCGCATTCGCATCGCTGAGAACTGTTTTCCATTCTATCCTCATCGCAAAGCCCTCTTGACGATGACGAAGTATTGAAGACTTTGCGCAAAAGACTAGGTCCCGGTGAGATTTGAACTCACGTCGCAGGATTCAGAGTCCTGAGTGCTAACCGCCACACCACGGGACCACCGATCGCATTCGCATCGCTGAGAACGGTTTTCCATTCTATCCTCATCGCAAAGCCCTCCTGACAATGACGAAGTATTGGAGACCTTGCGCAGGATACAGAGTCCTGAGTGCTAACCGCTACACCACGGGACCACCGATCGCATTCGCATCGCTGAGAACTGTTTTCCATTCTATCCTCATCGCAAAGCCCTCTTGACGATGGCGAAGTATTGAAGACCTTGCGCAGGATCCAGAGTCCTGAGTGCTAACCGCTACACCACGGGACCACCGATCGCATTCGCATCGCTGAGAACTGTTTTCCATTCTATCCTCATCGCAAAGCCCTCTTGACGATGACGAAGTATTGAAGACTTTGCGCAAAAGACTAGGTCCCGGTGAGATTTGAACTCACGTCGCAGGATTCAGAGTCCTGAGTGCTAACCGCCACACCACGGGACCACCGATCGCATTCGCATCGCTGAGAACTGTTTTCCATTCTGTCCTCATCGCAAAGCCCTCTTGACGATGACGAAGTATTGAAGACCTTGCGCAGGATCCAGAGGTCCTGAGTGCTAACCGCTACACCACGGGACCACCGATCGCATTCGCATCGCTGAGAACGGTTTTCCATTCTATCCTCATCGCAAAGCCCTCTTGACGATGACGAAGTATTGAAGACTTTGCGCAAAAGACTAGGTCCCGGTGAGATTTGAACTCACGTCGCAGGATTCAGAGTCCTGAGTGCTAACCGCTACACCACGGGACCACCGATCGCATTCGCATCGCTGAGAACTGTTTTCCATTCTTTCCTCATCGCAAAGTCCTCTTGACGATGGCGAAGTATTGAAGACCTTGCGCAGGATCCAGAGTCCTGAGTGCTATCGCTACACCACGGGGCCACCGATCGCATTCGCATCGCTGAGAACGGTTTTCCATTCTATCCTCATCGCAAAGCCCTCTTGACGATGACGAAGTATTGAAGACTTTGCGCAAAAGACTAGGTCCCTGTGAGATTTGAACTCACGTCGCAGGATTCAGAGTCCTGAGTGCTAACCGCTACACCACGGGACCGAACCGATCGCATTCGCATCGCTGAGAACTGTTTTCCATTCTATCCTCATCGCAAAGCCCTCTTGACGATGACGAAGTATTGAAGACCTTGCGCAGGATCCAGAGTCCTGAGTGCTAACCGCTACACCACGGGACCACCGATCGCATTCGCATCGCTGAGAACTGTTTTCCATTCTATCCTCATCGCAAAGCCCTCTTGACGATGACGAAGTATTGAAGACTTTGCGCAAAAGACTAGGTCCCGGTGAGATTTGAACTCACGTCGCAGGATTCAGAGTCCTGAGTGCTAACCGCTACACCACGGGACCACCGATCGCATTCGCATCGCTGAGAACGGTTTTCCATTCTAACCTCATCGCAAAGCCCTCCTGACAATGACGAAGTATTAGAGACCTTGCGCAAAAGACTAGGTCCCGGTGAGATTTGAACTCACGTCGCAGGATTCAGAGTCCTGAGTGCTAACCGCTACACCACGGGACCACCGATCGCATTCGCATCGCTGAGAACTGTTTTCCATTCTGTCCTCATCGCAAAGCCCTCTTGACGATGACGAAGTATTGAAGACCTTGCGCAGGATCCAGAGGTCCTGAGTGCTAACCGCTACACCACGGGACCACCGATCGCATTCGCATCGCTGAGAACTGTTTTCCATTCTATCCTCATCGCAAAGCCCTCTTGACGATGACGAAGTATTGAAGACTTTGCGCAAAAGACTAGGTCCCGGTGAGATTTGAACTCACGTCGCAGGATTCAGAGTCCTGAGTGCTAACCGCTACACCACGGGACCACCGATCGCATTCGCATCGCTGAGAACTGTTTTCCATTCTATCCTCATCGCAAAGTCCTCTTGACGATGGCGAAGTATTGAAGACCTTGCGCAGGATCCAGAGTCCTGAGTGCTATCGCTACACCACGGGACCACCGATCGCATTCGCATCGCTGAGAACGGTTTTCCATTCTATCCTCATCGCAAAGCCCTCTTGACGATGACGAAGTATTGAAGACTTTGCGCAAAAGACTAGGTCCCTGTGAGATTTGAACTCACGTCGCAGGATTCAGAGTCCTGAGTGCTAACCGCTACACCACGGGACCGAACCGATCGCATTCGCATCGCTGAGAACTGTTTTCCATTCTATCCTCATCGCAAAGCCCTCTTGACGATGACGAAGTATTGAAGACCTTGCGCAGGATCCAGAGTCCTGAGTGCTAACCGCTACACCACGGGACCACCGATCGCATTCGCATCGCTGAGAACTGTTTTCCATTCTATCCTCATCGCAAAGCCCTCTTGACGATGACGAAGTATTGAAGACTTTGCGCAAAAGACTAGGTCCCGGTGAGATTTGAACTCACGTCGCAGGATTCAGAGTCCTGAGTGCTAACCGCTACACCACGGGACCACCGATCGCATTCGCATCGCTGAGAACGGTTTTCCATTCTAACCTCATCGCAAAGCCCTCCTGACAATGACGAAGTATTAGAGACCTTGCGCAAAAGACTAGGTCCCGGTGAGATTTGAACTCACGTCGCAGGATTCAGAGTCCTGAGTGCTAACCGCTACACCACGGGACCACCGATCGCATTCGCATCGCTGAGAACTGTTTTCCATTCTATCCTCATCGCAAAGCCCTCTTGACGATGACGAAGTATTGAAGACTTTGCGCAAAAGACTAGGTCCCGGTGAGATTTGAACTCACGTCGCAGGATTCAGAGTCCTGAGTGCTAACCGCTACACCACGGGACCACCGATCGCATTCGCATCGCTGAGAACGGTTTTCCATTCTAACCTCATCGCAAAGCCCTCCTGACAATGACGAAGTATTAGAGACCTTGCGCAAAAGACTAGGTCCCGGTGAGATTTGAACTCACGTCGCAGGATTCAGAGTCCTGAGTGCTAACCGCTACACCACGGGACCACCGATCGCATTCGCATCGCTGAGAACTGTTTTCCATTCTGTCCTCATCGCAAAGCCCTCTTGACGATGACGAAGTATTGAAGACCTTGCGCAGGATCCAGAGGTCCTGAGTGCTAACCGCTACACCACGGGACCACCGATCGCATTCGCATCGCTGAGAACTGTTTTCCATTCTATCCTCATCGCAAAGCCCTCTTGACGATGACGAAGTATTGAAGACTTTGCGCAAAAGACTAGGTCCCGGTGAGATTTGAACTCACGTCGCAGGATTCAGAGTCCTGAGTGCTAACCGCTACACCACGGGACCACCGATCGCATTCGCATCGCTGAGAACTGTTTTCCATTCTATCCTCATCGCAAAGTCCTCTTGACGATGGCGAAGTATTGAAGACCTTGCGCAGGATCCAGAGTCCTGAGTGCTATCGCTACACCACGGGACCACCGATCGCATTCGCATCGCTGAGAACGGTTTTCCATTCTATCCTCATCGCAAAGCCCTCTTGACGATGACGAAGTATTGAAGACTTTGCGCAAAAGACTAGGTCCCGGTGAGATTTGAACTCACGTCGCAGGATTCAGAGTCCTGAGTGCTAACCGCTACACCACGGGACCACCGATCGCATTCGCATCGCTGAGAACGGTTTTCCGTTCTATCCTCATCGCAAAGCCCTCTTGACGATGACGAAGTATTGAAGACTTTGCGCAAAAGACTAGGTCCCTGTGAGATTTGAACTCACGTCGCAGGATTCAGAGTCCTGAGTGCTAACCGCTACACCACGGGACCGAACCGATCGCATTCGCATCGCTGAGAACTGTTTTCCATTCTATCCTCATCGCAAAGCCCTCTTGACGATGACGAAGTATTGAAGACCTTGCGCAGGATCCAGAGTCCTGAGTGCTAACCGCTACACCACGGGACCACCGATCGCATTCGCATCGCTGAGAACTGTTTTCCATTCTATCCTCATCGCAAAGCCCTCTTGACGATGACGAAGTATTGAAGACTTTGCGCAAAAGACTAGGTCCCGGTGAGATTTGAACTCACGTCGCAGGATTCAGAGTCCTGAGTGCTAACCGCTACACCACGGGACCACCGATCGCATTCGCATCGCTGAGAACGGTTTTCCATTCTAACCTCATCGCAAAGCCCTCCTGACAATGACGAAGTATTAGAGACCTTGCGCAAAAGACTAGGTCCCGGTGAGATTTGAACTCACGTCGCAGGATTCAGAGTCCTGAGTGCTAACCGCTACACCACGGGACCACCGATCGCATTCGCATCGCTGAGAACTGTTTTCCATTCTATCTTCATCGCAAAGCCCTCTTGACGATGACGAAGTATTGAAGACTTTGCGCAAAAGACTAGGTCCCGGTGAGATTTGAACTCACGTCGCAGGATTCAGAGTCCTGAGTGCTAACCGCTACACCACGGGACCACCGATCGCATTCGCATCGCTGAGAACGGTTTTCCATTCTAACCTCATCGCAAAGCCCTCCTGACAATGACGAAGTATTAGAGACCTTGCGCAGGATCCAGAGTCCTGAGTGCTAACCGCTACACCACGGGACCACCGATCGCATTCGCATCGCTGAGAACTGTTTTCCATTCTATCCTCATCGCAAAGCCCTCTTGACGATGACGAAGTATTGAAGACTTTGCGCAAAAGACTAGGTCCCGGTGAGATTTGAACTCACGTCGCAGGATTCAGAGTCCTGAGTGCTAACCGCTACACCACGGGACCACCGATCGCATTCGCATCGCTGAGAACGGTTTTCCATTCTAACCTCATCGCAAAGCCCTCCTGACAATGACGAAGTATTAGAGACCTTGCGCAAAAGACTAGGTCCCGGTGAGATTTGAACTCACGTCGCAGGATTCAGAGTCCTGAGTGCTAACCGCTACACCACGGGACCACCGATCGCATTCGCATCGCTGAGAACTGTTTTCCATTCTATCCTCATCGCAAAGCCCTCTTGACGATGACGAAGTATTGAAGACTTTGCGCAAAAGACTAGGTCCCGGTGAGATTTGAACTCACGTCGCAGGATTCAGAGTCCTGAGTGCTAACCGCTACACCACGGGACCACCGATCGCATTCGCATCGCTGAGAACGGTTTTCCATTCAAACCTCATCGCAAAGCCCTCCTGACAATGACGAAGTATTAGAGACCTTGCGCAAAAGACTAGGTCCCGGTGAGATTTGAACTCAAGTCGCAGGATTCAGAGTCCTGAGTGCTAACCGCTACACCACGGGACCACCGATCGCATTCGCATCGCTGAGAACTGTTTTCCATTCTATCCTCATCGCAAAGCCCTCTTGACGATGGCGAAGTATTGAAGACCTTGCGCAGGATCCAGAGTCCTGAGTGCTAACCGCTACACCACGGGACCACCGATCGCATTCGCATCGCTGAGAACTGTTTTCCATTCTATCCTCATCGCAAAGCCCTCTTGACAATGACGAAGTATTAAAGACTTTGCGCAAAAGACTAGGTCCCGGTGAGATTTGAACTCACGTCGCAGGATTCAGAGTCCTGAGTGCTAACCGCTACACCACGGGACCACCGATCGCATTCGCATCGCTGAGAACTGTTTTCCATTCTGTCCTCATCGCAAAGCCCTCTTGACGATGACGAAGTATTGAAGACCTTGCGCTAACCGCTACACCACGGGACCACCGATCGCATTCGCATCGCTGAGAACTGTTTTCCATTCTATCCTCATCGCAAAGCCCTCTTGACGATGACGAAATATTGAAGACTTTGCGCAAAAGACTAGGTCCCGGTGAGATTTGAACTCACGTCGCAGGATTCAGAGTCCTGAGTGCTAACCGCTACACCACGGGACCACCGATCGCATTCGCATCGCTGAGAACAGTTTTCCATTCTATCCTCATCGCAAAGCCCTCTTGACGATGGCGAAGTATTGAAGACCTTGCGCAGGATCCAGAGTCCTGAGTGCTAACCGCTACACCACGGGACCACCGATCGCATTCGCATCGCTGAGAACGGTTTTCCATTCTATCCTCATCGCAAAGCCCTCTTGACGATGACGAAGTATTGAAGACTTTGCGCAAAAGACTAGGTCCCTGTGAGATTTGAACTCACGTCGCAGGATTCAGAGTCCTGAGTGCTAACCGCTACACCACGGGACCACCGATCGCATTCGCATCGCTGAGAACGGTTTTCCATTCTAACCTCATCGCAAAGCCCTCCTGACAATGACGAAGTATTAGAGACCTTGCGCAAAAGACTAGGTCCCGGTGAGATTTGAACTCACGTCGCAGGATTCAGAGTCCTGAGTGCTAACCGCTACACCACGGGACCACCGATCGCATTCGCATCGCTGAGAACTGTTTTCCATTCTGTCCTCATCGCAAAGCCCTCTTGACGATGACGAAGTATTGAAGACCTTGCGCAGGATCCAGAGGTCCTGAGTGCTAACCGCTACACCACGGGACCACCGATCGCATTCGCATCGCTGAGAACTGTTTTCCATTCTATCCTCATCGCAAAGCCCTCTTGACGATGACGAAGTATTGAAGACTTTGCGCAAAAGACTAGGTCCCGGTGAGATTTGAACTCACGTCGCAGGATTCAGAGTCCTGAGTGCTAACCGCTACACCACGGGACCACCGATCGCATTCGCATCGCTGAGAACTGTTTTCCATTCTATCCTCATCGCAAAGTCCTCTTGACGATGGCGAAGTATTGAAGACCTTGCGCAGGATCCAGAGTCCTGAGTGCTATCGCTACACCACGGGACCACCGATCGCATTCGCATCGCTGAGAACGGTTTTCCATTCTATCCTCATCGCAAAGCCCTCTTGACGATGACGAAGTATTGAAGACTTTGCGCAAAAGACTAGGTCCCGGTGAGATTTGAACTCACGTCGCAGGATTCAGAGTCCTGAGTGCTAACCGCTACACCACGGGACCACCGATCGCATTCGCATCGCTGAGAACGGTTTTCCGTTCTATCCTCATCGCAAAGCCCTCTTGACGATGACGAAGTATTGAAGACTTTGCGCAAAAGACTAGGTCCCTGTGAGATTTGAACTCACGTCGCAGGATTCAGAGTCCTGAGTGCTAACCGCTACACCACGGGACCGAACCGATCGCATTCGCATCGCTGAGAACTGTTTTCCATTCTATCCTCATCGCAAAGCCCTCTTGACGATGACGAAGTATTGAAGACCTTGCGCAGGATCCAGAGTCCTGAGTGCTAACCGCTACACCACGGGACCACCGATCGCATTCGCATCGCTGAGAACTGTTTTCCATTCTATCCTCATCGCAAAGCCCTCTTGACGATGACGAAGTATTGAAGACTTTGCGCAAAAGACTAGGTCCCGGTGAGATTTGAACTCACGTCGCAGGATTCAGAGTCCTGAGTGCTAACCGCTACACCACGGGACCACCGATCGCATTCGCATCGCTGAGAACGGTTTTCCATTCTAACCTCATCGCAAAGCCCTCCTGACAATGACGAAGTATTAGAGACCTTGCGCAAAAGACTAGGTCCCGGTGAGATTTGAACTCAGGTCGCAGGATTCAGAGTCCTGAGTGCTAACCGCTACACCACGGGACCACCGATCGCATTCGCATCGCTGAGAACTGTTTTCCATTCTATCCTCATCGCAAAGCCCTCTTGACGATGACGAAGTATTGAAGACTTTGCGCAAAAGACTAGGTCCCGGTGAGATTTGAACTCACGTCGCAGGATTCAGAGTCCTGAGTGCTAACCGCTACACCACGGGACCACCGATCGCATTCGCATCGCTGAGAACGGTTTTCCATTCTAACCTCATCGCAAAGCCCTCCTGACAATGACGAAGTATTAGAGACCTTGCGCAAAAGACTAGGTCCCGGTGAGATTTGAACTCACGTCGCAGGATTCAGAGTCCTGAGTGCTAACCGCTACACCACGGGACCACCGATCGCATTCGCATCGCTGAGAACTGTTTTCCATTCTATCCTCATCGCAAAGCCCTCTTGACGATGGCGAAGTATTGAAGACCTTGCGCAGGATCCAGAGTCCTGAGTGCTAACCGCTACACCACGGGACCACCGATCGCATTCGCATCGCTGAGAACTGTTTTCCATTCTATCCTCATCGCAAAGCCCTCTTGACAATGACGAAGTATTAAAGACTTTGCGCAAAAGACTAGGTCCCGGTGAGATTTGAACTCACGTCGCAGGATTCAGAGTCCTGAGTGCTAACCGCTACACCACGGGACCACCGATCGCATTCGCATCGCTGAGAACTGTTTTCCATTCTGTCCTCATCGCAAAGCCCTCTTGACGATGACGAAGTATTGAAGACCTTGCGCTAACCGCTACACCACGGGACCACCGATCGCATTCGCATCGCTGAGAACTGTTTTCCATTCTATCCTCATCGCAAAGCCCTCTTGACGATGACGAAATATTGAAGACTTTGCGCAAAAGACTAGGTCCCGGTGAGATTTGAACTCACGTCGCAGGATTCAGAGTCCTGAGTGCTAACCGCTACACCACGGGACCACCGATCGCATTCGCATCGCTGAGAACAGTTTTCCATTCTATCCTCATCGCAAAGCCCTCTTGACGATGGCGAAGTATTGAAGACCTTGCGCAGGATCCAGAGTCCTGAGTGCTAACCGCTACACCACGGGACCACCGATCGCATTCGCATCGCTGAGAACGGTTTTCCATTCTATCCTCATCGCAAAGCCCTCTTGACGATGACGAAGTATTGAAGACTTTGCGCAAAAGACTAGGTCCCTGTGAGATTTGAACTCACGTCGCAGGATTCAGAGTCCTGAGTGCTAACCGCTACACCACGGGACCACCGATCGCATTCGCATCGCTGAGAACAGTTTTCCATTCTATCCTCATCGCAAAGCCCTCTTGACGATGGCGAAGTATTGAAGACCTTGCGCAGGATCCAGAGTCCTGAGTGCTAACCGCTACACCACGGGACCACCGATCGCATTCGCATCGCTGAGAACGGTTTTCCATTCTATCCTCATCGCAAAGCCCTCTTGACGATGGCGAAGTATTGAAGACCTTGCGCAGGATCCAGAGTCCTGAGTGCTAACCGCTACACCACGGGACCACCGATCGCATTCGCATCGCTGAGAACTGTTTTCCATTCTATCCTCATCGCAAAGCCCTCTTGACGATGACGAAGTATTGAAGACCTTGCGCAGGATCCAGAGTC
Organism: Cylicocyclus nassatus; assembly: GCA_958299035.1. NCBI lineage: Eukaryota > Metazoa > Nematoda > Chromadorea > Rhabditida > Strongylidae > Cylicocyclus > Cylicocyclus nassatus. Next base: position 54,933,287 of record CATQJL010000223.1, on the reverse strand, counting down.
CTGAGTGCTAACCGCTACACCACGGGACCACCGATCGCATTCGCATCGCTGAGAACTGTTTTCCATTCTATCCTCATCGCAAAGCCCTCTTGACGATGACGAAGTATTGAAGACTTTGCGCAAAAGACTAGGTCCCGGTGAGATTTGAACTCACGTCGCAGGATTCAGAGTCCTGAGTGCTAACCGCTACACCACGGGACCACCGATCGCATTCGCATCGCTGAGAACGGTTTTCCATTCTAACCTCATCGCAAAGCCCTCCTGACAATGACGAAGTATTAGAGACCTTGCGCAAAAGACTAGGTCCCGGTGAGATTTGAACTCACGTCGCAGGATTCAGAGTCCTGAGTGCTAACCGATACACCACGGGACCACCGATCGCATTCGCATCGCTGAGAACTGTTTTCCATTCTATCCTCATCGCAAAGCCCTCTTGACGATGACGAAGTATTGAAGACTTTGCGCAAAAGACTAGGTCCCGGTGAGATTTGAACTCACGTCGCAGGATTCAGAGTCCTGAGTGCTAACCGCTACACCACGGGACCACCGATCGCATTCGCATCGCTGAGAACGGTTTTCCATTCTAACCTCATCGCAAAGCCCTCCTGACAATGACGAAGTATTAGAGACCTTGCGCAAAAGACTAGGTCCCGGTGAGATTTGAACTCACGTCGCAGGATTCAGAGTCCTGAGTGCTAACCGCTACACCACGGGACCACCGATCGCATTCGCATCGCTGAGAACTGTTTTCCATTCTATCCTCATCGCAAAGCCCTCTTGACGATGGCGAAGTATTGAAGACCTTGCGCAGGATTCAGAGTCCTGAGTGCTAACCGCTACACCACGGGACCACCGATCGCATTCGCATCGCTGAGAACTGTTTTCCATTCTATCCTCATCGCAAAGCCCTCTTGACAATGACGAAGTATTAAAGACTTTGCGCAAAAGACTAGGTCCCGGTGAGATTTGAACTCACGTCGCAGGATTCAGAGTCCTGAGTGCTAACCGCTACACCACGGGACCACCGATCGCATTCGCATCGCTGAGAACTGTTTTCCATTCTGTCCTCATCGCAAAGCCCTCTTGACGATGACGAAGTATTGAAGACCTTGCGCTAACCGCTACACCACGGGACCACCGATCGCATTCGCATCGCTGAGAACTGTTTTCCATTCTATCCTCATCGCAAAGCCCTCTTGACGATGACGAAATATTGAAGACTTTGCGCAAAAGACTAGGTCCCGGTGAGATTTGAACTCACGTCGCAGGATTCAGAGTCCTGAGTGCTAACCGCTACACCACGGGACCACCGATCGCATTCGCATCGCTGAGAACAGTTTTCCATTCTATCCTCATCGCAAAGCCCTCTTGACGATGGCGAAGTATTGAAGACCTTGCGCAGGATCCAGAGTCCTGAGTGCTAACCGCTACACCACGGGACCACCGATCGCATTCGCATCGCTGAGAACGGTTTTCCATTCTATCCTCATCGCAAAGCCCTCTTGACGATGACGAAGTATTGAAGACTTTGCGCAAAAGACTAGGTCCCTGTGAGATTTGAACTCACGTCGCAGGATTCAGAGTCCTGAGTGCTAACCGCTACACCACGGGACCACCGATCGCATTCGCATCGCTGAGAACGGTTTTCCATTCTATCCTCATCGCAAAGCCCTCTTGACGATGACGAAGTATTGAAGACTTTGCGCAAAAGACTAGGTCCCTGTGAGATTTGAACTCACGTCGCAGGATTCAGAGTCCTGAGTGCTAACCGCTACACCACGGGACCACCGATCGCATTCGCATCGCTGAGAACTGTTTTCCATTCTGTCCTCATCGCAAAGCCCTCTTGACGATGACGTAGTATTGAAGACCTTGCGCAGGATCCAGAGTCCTGAGTGCTAACCGCTACACCACGGGACCACCGATCGCATTCGCATCGCTGAGAACTGTTTTCCATTCTATCCTCATCGCAAAGCCCTCTTGACGATGACGAAATATTGAAGACTTTGCGCAAAAGACTAGGTCCCGGTGAGATTTGAACTCACGTCGCAGGATTCAGAGTCCTGAGTGCTAACCGCTACACCACGGGACCACCGATCGCATTCGCATCGCTGAGAACAGTTTTCCATTCTATCCTCATCGCAAAGCCCTCTTGACGATGGCGAAGTATTGAAGACCTTGCGCAGGATCCAGAGTCCTGAGTGCTAACCGCTACACCACGGGACCACCGATCGCATTCGCATCGCTGAGAACGGTTTTCCATTCTATCCTCATCGCAAAGCCCTCTTGACGATGACGAAGTATTGAAGACTTTGCGCAAAAGACTAGGTCCCTGTGAGATTTGAACTCACGTCGCAGGATTCAGAGTCCTGAGTGCTAACCGCTACACCACGGGACCACCGATCGCATTCGCATCGCTGAGAACGGTTTTCCATTCTATCCTCAGCGCAAAGCCCTCTTGACGATGACGAAGTATTGAAGACTTTGCGCAAAAGACTAGGTCCCTGTGAGATTTGAACTCACGTCGCAGGATTCAGAGTCCTGAGTGCTAACCGCTACACCACGGGATCACCGATCGCATTCGCATCGCTGAGAACTGTTTTCCATTCTATCCTCATCGCAAAGCCCTCTTGACGATGACGAAGTATTGAAGACTTTGCGCAAAAGACTAGGTCCCGGTGAGATTTGAACTCACGTCGCAGGATTCAGAGTCCTGAGTGCTAACCGCCACACCACGGGACCACCGATCGCATTCGCATCGCTGAGAACGGTTTTCCATTCTATCCTCATCGCAAAGCCCTCCTGAAAATGACGAAGTATTGGAGACCTTGCGCAGGATACAGAGTCCTGAGTGCTAACCGCTACACCACGGGACCACCGATCGCATTCGCATCGCTGAGAACTGTTTTCCATTCTATCCTCATCGCAAAGCCCTCTTGACGATGGCGAAGTATTGAAGACCTTGCGCAGGATCCAGAGTCCTGAGTGCTAACCGCTACACCACGGGACCACCGATCGCATTCGCATCGCTGAGAACTGTTTTCCATTCTATCCTCATCGCAAAGCCCTCTTGACAATGACGAAGTATTAAAGACTTTGCGCAAAAGACTAGGTCCCGGTGAGATTTGAACTCACGTCGCAGGATTCAGAGTCCTGAGTGCTAACCGCTACACCACGGGACCACCGATCGCATTCGCATCGCTGAGAACGGTTTTCCATTCTATCCTCATCGCAAAGCCCTCTTGACGATGACGAAGTATTGAAGACTTTGCGCAAAAGACTAGGTCCCTGTGAGATTTGAACTCACGTCGCAGGATTCAGAGTCCTGAGTGCTAACCGCTACACCACGGGACCACCGATCGCATTCGCATCGCTGAGAACAGTTTTCCATTCTATCCTCATCGCAAAGCCCTCTTGACGATGGCGAAGTATTGAAGACCTTGCGCAGGATCCAGAGTCCTGAGTGCTAACCGCTACACCACGGGACCACCGATCGCATTCGCATCGCTGAGAACGGTTTTCCATTCTATCCTCATCGCAAAGCCCTCTTGACGATGACGAAGTATTAGAGACCTTGCGCAAAAGACTAGGTCCCTGTGAGATTTGAACTCACGTCGCAGGATTCAGAGTCCTGAGTGCTAACCGCTACACCACGGGACCACCGATCGCATTCGCATCGCTGAGAACTGTTTTCCATTCTATCCTCATCGCAAAGCCCTCTTGACGATGACGAAGTATTGAAGACTTTGCGCAAAAGACTAGGTCCCTGTGAGATTTGAACTCACGTCGCAGGATTCAGAGTCCTGAGTGCTAACCGCTACACCACGGGACCACCGATCGCATTCGCATCGCTGAGAACTGTTTTCCATTCTATCCTCATCGCAAAGCCCTCTTGACGATGACGAAGTATTGAAGACTTTGCGCAAAAGACTAGGTCCCGGTGAGATTTGAACTCACGTCGCAGGATTCAGAGTCCTGAGTGCTAACCGCTACACCACGGGACCACCGATCGCATTCGCATCGCTGAGAACGGTTTTCCATTCTAACCTCATCGCAAAGCCCTCCTGACAATGACGAAGTATTAGAGACCTTGCGCAAAAGACTAGGTCCCGGTGAGATTTGAACTCACGTCGCAGGATTCAGAGTCCTGAGTGCTAACCGCTACACCACGGGACCACCGATCGCATTCGCATCGCTGAGAACTGTTTTCCATTCTATCCTCATCGCAAAGCCCTCTTGACGATGGCGAAGTATTGAAGACCTTGCGCAGGATCCAGAGTCCTGAGTGCTAACCGCTACACCACGGGACCACCAATCGCATTCGCATCGCTGAGAACGGTTTTCCATTCTAACCTCATCGCAAAGCCCTCCTGACAATGACGAAGTATTAGAGACCTTGCGCAAAAGACTAGGTCCCGGTGAGATTTGAACTCACGTCGCAGGATTCAGAGTCCTGAGTGCTAACCGCTACACCACGGGACCACCGATCGCATTCGCATCGCTGAGAACAGTTTTCCATTCTATCCTCATCGCAAAGCCCTCTTGACGATGGCGAAGTATTGAAGACCTTGCGCAGGATCCAGAGTCCTGAGTGCTAACCGCTACACCACGGGACCACCGATCGCATTCGCATCGCTGAGAACGGTTTTCCATTCTATCCTCATCGCAAAGCCCTCTTGACGATGACGAAGTATTAGAGACCTTGCGCAAAAGACTAGGTCCCGGTGAGATTTGAACTCACGTCGCAGGATTCAGAGTCCTGAGTGCTAACCGCTACACCACGGGACCACCGATCGCATTCGCATCGCTGAGAACTGTTTTCCATTCTATCCTCATCGCAAAGCCCTCTTGACGATGACGAAGTATTGAAGACTTTGCGCAAAAGACTAGGTCCCGGTGAGATTTGAACTCACGTCGCAGGATTCAGAGTCCTGAGTGCTAACCGCTACACCACGGGACCACCGATCGCATTCGCATCGCTGAGAACGGTTTTCCATTCTAACCTCATCGCAAAGCCCTCCTGACAATGACGAAGTATTAGAGACCTTGCGCAAAAGACTAGGTCCCGGTGAGATTTGAACTCACGTCGCAGGATTCAGAGTCCTGAGTGCTAACCGCTACACCACGGGACCACCGATCGCATTCGCATCGCTGAGAACTGTTTTCCATTCTATCCTCATCGCAAAGCCCTCTTGACGATGGCGAAGTATTGAAGACCTTGCGCAGGATCCAGAGTCCTGAGTGCTAACCGCTACACCACGGGACCACCGATCGCATTCGCATCGCTGAGAACGGTTTTCCATTCTATCCTCATCGCAAAGCCCTCCTGAAAATGACGAAGTATTGGAGACCTTGCGCAGGATCCAGAGTCCTGAGTGCTAACCGCTACACCACGGGACCACCGATCGCATTCGCATCGCTGAGAACTGTTTTCCATTCTATCCTCATCGCAAAGCCCTCTTGACGATGACGAAGTATTGAAGACTTTGCGCAAAAGACTAGGTCCCGGTGAGATTTGAACTCACGTCGCAGGATTCAGAGTCCTGAGTGCTAACCGCTACACCACGGGACCACCGATCGCATTCGCATCGCTGAGAACGGTTTTCCATTCTATCCTCATCGCAAAGCCCTCCTGAAAATGACGAAGTATTGGAGACCTTGCGCAGGATCCAGAGTCCTGAGTGCTAACCGCTACACCACGGGACCACCGATCGCATTCGCATCGCTGAGAACTGTTTTCCATTCTATCCTCATCGCAAAGCCCTCTTGACGATGACGAAGTATTGAAGACTTTGCGCAAAAGACTAGGTCCCGGTGAGATTTGAACTCACGTCGCAGGATTCAGAGTCCTGAGTGCTAACCGCTACACCACGGGACCACCGATCGCATTCGCATCGCTGAGAACTGTTTTCCATTTTATCCTGATCGCAAAGCCCTCTTGACGATGGCGAAGTATTGAAGACTTTGCGCAGGATCCAGAGTCCTGAGTGCTAACCGCTACACCACGGGACCACCGATCGCATTCGCATCGCTGAGAACGGTTTTCCATTCTATCCTCATCGCAAAGCCCTCCTGAAAATGACGAAGTATTGGAGACCTTGCGCAGGATACAGAGTCCTGAGTGCTAACCGCTACACCACGGGACCACCGATCGCATTCGCATCGCTGAGAACTGTTTTCCATTCTATCCTCATCGCAAAGCCCTCTTGACGATGACGAAGTATTGAGGACCTTGCGCAGGATCCAGAGTCCTGAGTGCTAACCGCTACACCACGGGACCACCGATCGCATTCGCATCGCTGAGAACGGTTTTCCATTCTATCCTCATCGCAAAGCCCTCTTGACGATGACGAAGTATTGAAGACTTTGCGCAAAAGACTAGGTCCCTGTGAGATTTGAACTCACGTCGCAGGATTCAGAGTCCTGAGTGCTAACCGCTACACCACGGGACCACCGATCGCATTCGCATCGCTGAGAACGGTTTTCCATTCTAACCTCATCGCAAAGCCCTCCTGACAATGACGAAGTATTAGAGACCTTGCGCAAAAGACTAGGTCCCGGTGAGATTTGAACTCACGTCGCAGGATTCAGAGTCCTGAGTGCTAACCGCTACACCACGGGACCACCGATCGCATTCGCATCGCTGAGAACTGTTTTCCATTCTATCCTCATCGCAAAGCCCTCTTGACGATGGCGAAGTATTGAAGACCTTGCGCAGGATCCAGAGTCCTGAGTGCTAACCGCTACACCACGGGACCACCGATCGCATTCGCATCGCTGAGAACTGTTTTCCATTCTATCCTCATCGCAAAGCCCTCCTGACAATGACGAAGTATTAGAGACCTTGCGCAAAAGACTAGGTCCCGGTGAGATTTGAACTCACGTCGCAGGATTCAGAGTCCTGAGTGCTAACCGCTACACCACGGGACCACCGATCGCATTCGCATCGCTGAGAACTGTTTTCCATTCTGTCCTCATCGCAAAGCCCTCTTGACGATGACGAAGTATTGAAGACCTTGCGCAGGATCCAGAGTCCTGAGTGCTAACCGCTACACCACGGGACCACCGATCGCATTCGCATCGCTGAGAACGGTTTTCCATTCTATCCTCATCGCAAAGCCCTCTTGACGATGACGAAGTATTGAAGACTTTGCGCAAAAGACTAGGTCCCTGTGAGATTTGAACTCACGTCGCAGGATTCAGAGTCCTGAGTGCTAACCGCTACACCACGGGACCACCGATCGCATTCGCATCGCTGAGAACTGTTTTCCATTCTATCCTCATCGCAAAGCCCTCTTGACGATGACGAAGTATTGAAGACTTTGCGCAAAAGACTAGGTCCCGGTGAGATTTGAACTCACGTCGCAGGATTCAGAGTCCTGAGTGCTAACCGCTACACCACGGGACCACCGATCGCATTCGCATCGCTGAGAACGGTTTTCCATTCTAACCTCATCGCAAAGCCCTCCTGACAATGACGAAGTATTAGAGACCTTGCGCAAAAGACTAGGTCCCGGTGAGATTTGAACTCACGTCGCAGGATTCAGAGTCCTGAGTGCTAACCGCTACACCACGGGACCACCGATCGCATTCGCATCGCTGAGAACGGTTTTCCATTCTAACCTCATCGCAAAGCCCTCCTGACAATGACGAAGTATTAGAGACCTTGCGCAAAAGACTAGGTCCCGGTGAGATTTGAACTCACGTCGCAGGATTCAGAGTCCTGAGTGCTAACCGCTACACCACGGGACCACCGATCGCATTCGCATCGCTGAGAACTGTTTTCCATTCTATCCTCATCGCAAAGCCCTCTTGACGATGGCGAAGTATTGAAGACCTTGCGCAGGATCCAGAGTCCTGAGTGCTAACCGCTACACCACGGGACCACCGATCGCATTCGCATCGCTGAGAACGGTTTTCCATTCTATCCTCATCGCAAAGCCCTCCTGAAAATGACGAAGTATTGGAGACCTTGCGCAGGATCCAGAGTCCTGAGTGCTAACCGCTACACCACGGGACCACCGATCGCATTCGCATCGCTGAGAACTGTTTTCCATTCTATCCTCATCGCAAAGCCCTCTTGACGATGACGAAGTATTGAAGACTTTGCGCAAAAGACTAGGTCCCGGTGAGATTTGAACTCACGTCGCAGGATTCAGAGTCCTGAGTGCTAACCGCTACACCACGGGACCACCGATCGCATTCGCATCGCTGAGAACTGTTTTCCATTCTATCCTCATCGCAAAGCCCTCTTGACGATGGCGAAGTATTGAAGACCTTGCGCAGGATCCAGAGTCCTGAGTGCTAACCGCTACACCACGGGACCACCGATCGCATTCGCATCGCTGAGAACTGTTTTCCATTCTATCCTCATCGCAAAGCCCTCCTGACAATGACGAAGTATTAGAGACCTTGCGCAAAAGACTAGGTCCCGGTGAGATTTGAACTCACGTCGCAGGATTCAGAGTCCTGAGTGCTAACCGCTACACCACGGGACCACCGATCGCATTCGCATCGCTGAGAACTGTTTTCCATTCTGTCCTCATCGCAAAGCCCTCTTGACGATGACGAAGTATTGAAGACCTTGCGCAGGATCCAGAGTCCTGAGTGCTAACCGCTACACCACGGGACCACCGATCGCATTCGCATCGCTGAGAACTGTTTTCCATTCTATCCTCATCGCAAAGCCCTCTTGACGATGACGAAATATTGAAGACTTTGCGCAAAAGACTAGGTCCCGGTGAGATTTGAACTCACGTCGCAGGATTCAGAGTCCTGAGTGCTAACCGCTACACCACGGGACCACCGATCGCATTCGCATCGCTGAGAACAGTTTTCCATTCTATCCTCATCGCAAAGCCCTCTTGACGATGGCGAAGTATTGAAGACCTTGCGCAGGATCCAGAGTCCTGAGTGCTAACCGCTACACCACGGGACCACCGATCGCATTCGCATCGCTGAGAACGGTTTTCCATTCTATCCTCATCGCAAAGCCCTCTTGACGATGACGAAGTATTGAAGACTTTGCGCAAAAGACTAGGTCCCTGTGAGATTTGAACTCACGTCGCAGGATTCAGAGTCCTGAGTGCTAACCGCTACACCACGGGACCACCGATCGCATTCGCATCGCTGAGAACTGTTTTCCATTCTATCCTCATCGCAAAGCCCTCTTGACGATGACGAAGTATTGAAGACTTTGCGCAAAAGACTAGGTCCCGGTGAGATTTGAACTCACGTCGCAGGATTCAGAGTCCTGAGTGCTAACCGCTACACCACGGGACCACCGATCGCATTCGCATCGCTGAGAACGGTTTTCCATTCTAACCTCATCGCAAAGCCCTCCTGACAATGACGAAGTATTAGAGACCTTGCGCAAAAGACTAGGTCCCGGTGAGATTTGAACTCACGTCGCAGGATTCAGAGTCCTGAGTGCTAACCGCTACACCACGGGACCACCGATCGCATTCGCATCGCTGAGAACGGTTTTCCATTCTAACCTCATCGCAAAGCCCTCCTGACAATGACGAAGTATTAGAGACCTTGCGCAAAAGACTAGGTCCCGGTGAGATTTGAACTCACGTCGCAGGATTCAGAGTCCTGAGTGCTAACCGCTACACCACGGGACCACCGATCGCATTCGCATCGCTGAGAACTGTTTTCCATTCTATCCTCATCGCAAAGCCCTCTTGACGATGGCGAAGTATTGAAGACCTTGCGCAGGATCCAGAGTCCTGAGTGCTAACCGCTACACCACGGGACCACCGATCGCATTCGCATCGCTGAGAACGGTTTTCCATTCTATCCTCATCGCAAAGCCCTCCTGAAAATGACGAAGTATTGGAGACCTTGCGCAGGATCCAGAGTCCTGAGTGCTAACCGCTACACCACGGGACCACCGATCGCATTCGCATCGCTGAGAACTGTTTTCCATTCTATCCTCATCGCAAAGCCCTCTTGACGATGACGAAGTATTGAAGACTTTGCGCAAAAGACTAGGTCCCGGTGAGATTTGAACTCACGTCGCAGGATTCAGAGTCCTGAGTGCTAACCGCTACACCACGGGACCACCGATCGCATTCGCATCGCTGAGAACGGTTTTCCATTCTAACCTCATCGCAAAGCCCTCCTGACAATGACGAAGTATTAGAGACCTTGCGCAAAAGACTAGGTCCCGGTGAGATTTGAACTCACGTCGCAGGATTCAGAGTCCTGAGTGCTAACCGCTACACCACGGGACCACCGATCGCATTCGCATCGCTGAGAACGGTTTTCCATTCTATCCTCATCGCAAAGCCCTCCTGAAAATGACGAAGTATTGGAGACCTTGCGCAGGATACAGAGTCCTGAGTGCTAACCGCTACACCACGGGACCACCGATCGCATTCGCATCGCTGAGAACTGTTTTCCATTCTATCCTCATCGCAAAGCCCTCTTGACGATGACGAAGTATTGAGGACCTTGCGCAGGATCCAGAGTCCTGAGTGCTAACCGCTACACCACGGGACCACCGATCGCATTCGCATCGCTGAGAACGGTTTTCCATTCTATCCTCATCGCAAAGCCCTCTTGACGATGACGAAGTATTGAAGACTTTGCGCAAAAGACTAGGTCCCTGTGAGATTTGAACTCACGTCGCAGGATTCAGAGTCCTGAGTGCTAACCGCTACACCACGGGGCCACCGATCGCATTCGCATCGCTGAGAACGGTTTTCCATTCTAACCTCATCGCAAAGCCCTCCTGACAATGACGAAGTATTAGAGACCTTGCGCAAAAGACTAGGTCCCGGTGAGATTTGAACTCACGTCGCAGGATTCAGAGTCCTGAGTGCTAACCGCTACACCACGGGACCACCGATCGCATTCGCATCGCTGAGAACTGTTTTCCATTCTATCCTCATCGCAAAGCCCTCTTGACGATGGCGAAGTATTGAAGACCTTGCGCAGGATCCAGAGTCCTGAGTGCTAACCGCTACACCACGGGACCACCGATCGCATTCGCATCGCTGAGAACTGTTTTCCATTCTATCCTCATCGCAAAGCCCTCCTGACAATGACGAAGTATTAGAGACCTTGCGCAAAAGACTAGGTCCCGGTGAGATTTGAACTCACGTCGCAGGATTCAGAGTCCTGAGTGCTAACCGCTACACCACGGGACCACCGATCGCATTCGCATCGCTGAGAACTGTTTTCCATTCTGTCCTCATCGCAAAGCCCTCTTGACGATGACGAAGTATTGAAGACCTTGCGCAGGATCCAGAGTCCTGAGTGCTAACCGCTACACCACGGGATCACCGATCGCATTCGCATCGCTGAGAACGGTTTTCCATTCTAACCTCATCGCAAAGCCCTCCTGACAATGACGAAGTATTAGAGACCTTGCGCAAAAGACTAGGTCCCGGTGAGATTTGAACTCACGTCGCAGGATTCAGAGTCCTGAGTGCTAACCGCTACACCACGGGACCACCGATCGCATTCGCATCGCTGAGAACGGTTTTCCATTCTATCCTCATCGCAAAGCCCTCCTGAAAATGACGAAGTATTGGAGACCTTGCGCAGGATACAGAGTCCTGAGTGCTAACCGCTACACCACGGGACCACCGATCGCATTCGCATCGCTGAGAACTGTTTTCCATTCTATCCTCATCGCAAAGCCCTCTTGACGATGACGAAGTATTGAGGACCTTGCGCAGGATCCAGAGTCCTGAGTGCTAACCGCTACACCACGGGACCACCGATCGCATTCGCATCGCTGAGAACTGTTTTCCATTCTATCCTCATCGCAAAGCCCTCTTGACGATGACGAAGTATTGAAGACCTTGCGCAAAAGACTAGGTCCCGGTGAGATTTGAACTCACGTCGCAGGATTCAGAGTCCTGAGTGCTAACCGCTACACCACGAGACCGAACCGATCGCATTCGCATCGCTGAGAACGGTTTTCCATTCTATCCTCATCGCAAAGCCCTCCTGAAAATGACGAAGTATTGGAGACCTTGCGCAGGATACAGAGTCCTGAGTGCTAACCGCTACACCACGGGACCACCGATCGCATTCGCATCGCTGAGAAGTAAAGCGAGCATACTGATTACGAATGCAATATTTGTTTCTGAAATTGTCTATTACTTTTATTGATTTTTATCGATTTCTTGCAAAGTTTGAGCTACGGGGCTGGAAGTTGGGACAGGGGAATATGTGGGCATGCTGATTACGAAAACAAAATGGGAATAGGAAATTGGCATGTAGAAGTGGAGGGGAAGGTAGTGCAGGAATAAGGATGGGACCTCATCATAGCGTTTCGATAGGGCCTGGCGGATCCGGGTAAGCTAGCCAGTCTTATGAACGTTACTTATATCATTCAGAAACCACTTTCTCTAGCTTCTGTTTGCGAAAAGTTTTTTATTCTGTGGTTATCGCACATAAAAATGGACAACAAATTTGTCTTTCTTACCTCACTTTGATGAGTCTGCGGGCAAGGAGCGATTTATTCGAAAACATGCGTAGTGTTTGCTAGAGACTTGTGGCAAAATGCTTATGGGACAGGGCTCAGCACAGCTGGCACCTGGTCAAGCTGGATATCGTTTTTAGGGCGGAAAGCAAAGGGGTTATCATTTCTACAGGGGCCGAGGCGGAGAACTGCCGCAAAAATGCCGCCGGCATGCCACCGGCATGCCATTGGCAAGCTGTCCATCAACAAACAAAGGCGTTGTTTTCAGCCAAAACGCAATAGTATGACACCAAATTTGGTGTGTGCATGCGCGTTGGTGGACCGGAACTATGAGCCAAAAATTTATGAAAACTTATGTGAATGAAAGCTGTGCCCAACTTTTTTCTGAATTAGCTGGCACCGTGCCAGCTGGGTGCCAGCTGAGCTGGCACCGACACTTTGCTCACATAAGTTTTCATACTTTTTTAATAAAATGTATCTACACTGTAAAAGATTACATACGGAGAAGAAACAGTTTCATAATGTTCTCTTTTCAGCGTTTTATAGCAATTTGAAAACCACTCGGTCCGCTCCGCAGTTAAAAAATCGGCTTTTTCTGCTTCTCAAGATGTGATTCGACCACTTAAAAAGCTCAGAAAGCTGTGAAAAGTTCTTTCATGAAATCAGAAATGCATGAAAACACTGCTACATTTTTTACATAATATAAAAATAATGACGGGTTTTCAAAACAGGTCAAAAGGGACTTCGTACGAAATTTTCAATATCATACGGGACTTCGTTTTAAAATTTCCCTGGTGCCAGCTCGTGCCGAGCCCTGTTATGGGATGTGATTCTTAATAAAACTTGATCTTAGGAATGTAAACTCAAACGTGGCTGTAATCCTAATGCGTAGCATCGAAGTCATAAAGCGCAATGCGGTTGCGCATCTTTCGCTCTTAGCGGAATGAACCTAGAACATTCAATGTTCCAAAAGCGAGGGATTTTCCTTAGTTCTAGGCGGCGGAAAGTATGAAAAATTCAAAAACTGTACTTTCTGCCACCTTAGAGTTACGAAAATAATTGCCGTTTTAGTTTTTGCAGAATCTTTTTGTGAAAAAATCCACTTGCTCAGACTTACTGCATTACAGGTTGAGCCATTATTTATTGAAAATGGGTTTAGAAGGAAAATGTTAGGCGATCTTAATCTGAGAAATCTTCGTTTATCGTTGCAATGGAAGTAAGGGTAACTTGGTCTCCTCTCTGAGATTATTTCCTAAAAGTGCTATGTTGACTTGAAGCTGACAGGCGAAGCGTCTTTAGTGGAAGTGGCCTTTTTAAAGGAATCCTATAATATTTTGAAGAGTATTGAACGCTGATTCCAAATCTGTTTTCGATATCTGCCAAGCGCCCCTGGTCGCCGAGTTATGAGTGTTTTTGTAGCAAAAAATGAACGCACAATTTATGTAGAAACAGCAAACAATATTTCCTGCACTCACATAAAGCACTGTTGAGTATAAGGGTTTAAGACAGAAAGTATTCATCAAGTAAAGTGCTCTGATAATGAACACCTGACCATTTGAGCAGTTTTGAACGATTTTGTTTCGGTTGTGCATTCAGTTTTTCGAATTGAAAAATGCCCATAACTCGGCCTCCAGAGGCGCTTGGCAGATATGGAAGACGGATTTGGAAGCACCGTTCAATGCTCTACAAAGTGATATAGGTGCCATGTGTAAAGTCCACTTCGACTAATGACGCTTCCCTTGTGAGCTCTAAAAACGGGTAGAACATTTGAAATAACCCACTACGCATATGGGGACCTAGACCTATGCGCACACGCAGCGAAAGCGATTCCCAACAATTTTCTGTGGATTCCACATGACAGCATGCTCGAACTTGTCTCTTACAATTCGCTACGTTGTCGCTAATCCAGGGCGATTTGGCGGCCCAGTATCGTCCACGATCGAGGCATAATAGTAGCGCCGACGGGTCATTCTTAAAACTGCAATTACTCGTCTCGTCGCATGTCCGCCTCAAGGTGAGTGCATCGATCTCATAGTTAGAAATAACATTTACTGGACTTAAGTGTAAAATTTTATTGTTTGCGCATATGCAGTGCAGACAGCTCACTCCCAATTTTGTTCCCTTACCCTCGAGTTCTTGCGATTCAGGTGGATTTTTCCATTACTGGTGCTTAGTAATACGGCTCAAGCCAGTAACAGCGAAGGGATAGAAGATATCACATCCGACAATGTCTATCAGAGGTAAATTTTGAGCTCAGTTTAGACAACATAACGCTTTTTTTTTATTTTCATTAAGCATATTCGGGAATTTTGCAAGTAAACTTTCTAACTATTCTCTTGAAGTAAAGATGCTAACATTACGAATTACGTTAGTTTGGAAATTTGCTTCAGACACTAATCATGTAAATTTGCATCATATTTGCTGGTAGAAGAACGGAAAACAACTTTCAAATCTTCTGTGTGAATTTTGTAATTATTCGTGTTGAAAAAAAATAGCTATAAAAGACTAGTGGTTCCTGCACACAAAAATTGCTTGTGATTTCAATACTGTATCATTTTCAGTAGATCTTCGATCAGAAAACTTCAAACCGAGCAAAAAACTTTGGATGATTTGTTTTTTCTTTCGAAAGTGATCAAATTCTTTTAGACTTTTGAAATCGAAGTCAGCTTTGGAATATATTAGGTTGTCCCGAAAGTTTTGTCGGTTTTTTCAAACCTCTATAAAACCACGCACAGTAAAGACCTGAATGAGTTTCGACATGCATTCGATGCAGCTTTTCCTTCTCTTTCTTAAGGTTTCATTTACTAGCCACACTTCTGCACGCCTTTTTTGATACTGCCACAATTCCTCACCGGTCATTTTTACCTGCTCAAAGTTGAGCTAATTTTCAAAAATTTCATTTTCAAAATTCGGAAAGCGTTAAGTATAGCACAAATAGAATAATTCTCGTAATATACGCTAAGATTTTTAGATTCTCCTAACTTACTGTTTCTAGCTTTGAAAAATTATATCTTCGGAGCAGTGGCGTACCGAGGGGGGGGGGGGGAGGAGGAGGGCACCCTTTGTTTTTTTGCTTTGAATGAAAAATTTTTGCCTCCTCCCCCTTTCTCCACCCCCCCCCCATAACTGCTTACAGAAGTTTGCAGTTTACTTAATTATAAATTATTAATACTTCAGCAAAAACTATGAAAAATAAAATCTTGCGTAGAAAAATCAAATTTTCCACACATCTAATCTCGCACTAAGTTCTCACCTTTAGCTCACAATTTTCTGTGAGCAACTGTTTGCATGCGAAATTCTGTGGACTAAAAATCAAATTCCTTGAAATCTTGCCTAAAATCAACCATTTCAAAATAGAACAATAATATCCTTCCACTGATAAATAACTTCTTTTTTTTACCAACAGCCTTTGAGAGTGAGCGATCTCACGGAATATTTCTTTGTATTCATTACCAACCAAATCAAAAGATGAATCTCTTTGTGAATTTTTCAGAGAGTATATCACCCTCACTTTCACAAATTGATACAAGAGTTCTGTAAAATACCTTTCGTTGTGGATAGTGTCGAGATTCTGTATATTCAGGGTCGTGCAAATTCACACACTTACCCTCTCTATTTCTTATTAAGTGCTTCGAAGATCACTCAGAATGCTTATGTATTATGCCGCATTATAATGCTAAATAGGCAATGACTGTTATAAATCCTCTTTTTCAGTGACGACTTTCCGTCTCCGCCAAATTTGGGAAACGCTATCTATTCACCAGCTAGGCAGAAGCCAATAAAGGTGTGTCTTTTTATCAAGTAGGACTATCCTATTGAGCTAGCAGTCAATTTCGGTTAAAGACTAGCTATCGAAATAAAAAAGTACGAGGTTGATGTTGTTGCGATGCTAAGGGTTCGGTGATGGTATTAAACACAGTTTAGTCATTTTTATGAAGTTTTAGCAAAATCCTTTAGATTTTCGAATACTCAAGTCATTGGAAGTATTAAGAACAATAACAAGTATCAGTTTACAATAATCGCTCCTACAGAACGAAGGGTTCTGTGATTTAACTGGATTGGCGGCTGGAAGGAGGGGCTTCGTGACCTAATTGAGGCCAGAGAATAATCAGAGTGCACGCCCGCGAAAGAGACGCAGACTGCGTCGCGGGTGCCAGCGGTCCCTTCAAACCGCCAATCTTATTGAATCAAAGGGTCCCATATATAGGTAAAGAACTTCAAATTATTGTCCTCATATGAAACAGATAGATTGTGGGGAAAAAATTTCAAGGCTACATGCTTACTGATTTATTTGTTCACCTATTTATCTACTGCATTCAAGGGGTACCGTAGAAGAAAAAAGTGATTAGTCTAACACATACCAAGTAAATGTATCAGTAACATTGCAGAATAAAACTGTAATAAATAGTATAGGTAATAGTGTAATAAATAGGATATGCTTTGCAATCAGATTCATTTTAAAATTTTCAGAACAACAACATACTTCAGAATTACTATGAGAAGAAAAGAGCAAAACAACACAAATTGAACAATTATTCCGTGCCACCAATGACGTTGGTAAGTAAAGGATAACCAGACTTACCCTCGTTCATTGATATTCATTCAGCGTGACACCACAGATGAGAGTACAAGAAGTGGAGGAAGTGGATATGGCGTTCCGCAAAGTCCAAGCACACCAAATTACAAAGTTTGTCTTATACAACTTTTTTTTTCATCCAATTCACTTTCCGGCTACTTACAGGTCGTTCGCGAAGCAGATGAGGATCGTCAAGTAATTGCTGGAATACCGGACTTGAGTGAGTGGATACAAACCAGATGTTTATTTAGCATTTTGCTCAATAATTATTGAATTGAAACCTAACCTTGAAAGGTTTTTACTTCCAAAAAAAAGATCGTACTTTGGTATTCACTAAAATAGCTTTGTCATTTCAGGTTCATGACATTCGGGTAAGAATGATAAAATTTGGCAATTTGAAATTGTTTCTTCTTCGTTGTAAGAAGGATTGAGTTGCTATGTGATATTATTTTAGGTAAACAAAAGTGCAATTAGTGTAATTGATAAAATGATAACCTACTCGACTATGCATGAAAACTCACAATCGGGAAATTTACTGTGGAAAAACCAAAGACGCCCAAGAAGACTTTTGCCTGCAACGTTCGAAATTCTAGTTCCCCCGTTCTTTATAATTTGTGCGTCCACAACTTCATGAGACATCCAATAGGTTGGTGCAAAAATAATGGCCGTTTTGCGGACTTTAACTTTGACGTGCTATAACTCTTTGAGATCCGCATTTCCGGATGCTGCAACGATCATCAGAAGCAGCAGCCTTCTGCAATACAGCGCACATTTACTTATACTCAAATTACGAACGGGCAGAAAGTATGGATTGAAAAAAAGGTTCTTCTGCTAGAACCTTCTTGTTGACAATTCATAACTTCTTTCAAAGTTTGTTAGTAAGGATGAGTGCTATCTTGTAGCAGCAAGCCAGTAGTACAAAACACGATATAAAGAATCCGGACAAGGAAGTTTGCGAGAAGAAATAAAATTAAAACTTAAAACTATTTTTTAGCATTTTTCAGTTGCCTCAAAGTCCCGAATACGGAGTCCTCCGATTTTCTACGTACTGAACAGCTAGATTTTTGCAAAAACTGTTAATATGATGCTAGCTCTACGCTTACAGAATTGAGCAAAGCTTCGGCGATTGACTTCTTCAGAAGGAAATTATGGGTCATAAAATGACCGCAACAGCTACACATGTTTAGGCGCCATATCTCAGTCTTGATAACTTCAAAGAACGCATCCATTACATATGATAGCTGAATGTTTGAAGAAGTGCCATTAATACGCGCTTGAATTCTGGCTAGAATTGAAGCTCAGTAACTTTATAACAGATGAGGATGGAAGCCCTTTTCAAACAACATTAGATAGAGCATGAAAACAGTTTCTCGATGATACACTATTTATTTTAAAGAAAAAGTATTGATAGAAAAAATTGCCCTGAAAAAAGGCTCGGAAAATCGGCCATTATTCTTGCACCAACCTAAAACTTTATTATGGAGCAGCAAGTTTCCATTCACTTTAAACTCTCCATTTTTTTCTTGATTGTGGGTTCGAAGCCTGTCACCATAGCGGATGGAAGAAAGAGCAAACTTCGCCACTTTTTCCAGTTTTTAACCTCCATAAATTTTTTCTCCTTACAGCTGATTCCAAAAAAGATCTTCTCATAAAATCTTGCGCATATAACTGATACGGAAAACCTAAAAACAAAAATTTTATTTGAAAAATGATTCTGGCTGGACACTGTAAAGGTGCCAACATAAGATAAAACTCAAATTTTTGTCATACAAAAATTTGCAAAATGAAGCTTTCTCGGGCAGCTGCCAACTATAAACGCTTGAATGCTGCGAGATGTTGTGAGGCAAAAAAAAATTGTTTCCAACAAAATGGACAAACTTCCTTCACTTGGAAAATACAAGTTCCAGATTTGGAATAGTCACTTCGCGCAGGGACACATCGTTCAGAGCATTTGCCCACCCAATGAATAATTAAATGAACCCAGTAACATAGTTGTAAAAGCGTGTCTTAAAGTGAGAATGCAAAATAATAGAACAAATGCACGAAAGAATCTGTTCTTTACAGATGACCCTTGCTTTCGTCGTTATGTTGACTGTATCATTGTAAACGCTCAACCATATGAGAGGAGGTATTTCTGAAAAGTTTATGATACAATCTCTAACATCGGGCAGATTTATCTCAGGTCATCTTTTTCGCTGATGAACTGCAAGGCTCATTGTCTCCAGAGCCAGACAGGAACATACACTTGCCGCTCTTTCGTCTACGATAATATCAATCAAGTATGTGCTTTTAGAAAGAGTAAAAAAAATGGGAAAAAAGTGTGTTTTAGGTATGCGATCTCTTTGCGCATGTTGGAGACCAAGCTCCAGCTCGATTGCTCAAATTCCAGACTCGCGATTACTTTGAACCCACTCAAGCTTATCATTGCTTGAAGTGAGTAATGAAAGTGCAGTTGGAATGAATTGTTAAGTAGTGCAGTGAAAAAAGGATGGCGTTCATACTGTACGGCCTGTTTCAATCGCAATGTCCCTTTCGCGTGCAGTTGCGCATCTTGAGTTGTTTGCGTGCAGTTCTCGGATCGATGAGGCCAATGTGACCGCTCAAGGGAAACGCGAGCAGACGCCGCGCTGCTACTTGTGAGGCGGAGTGCCATTGAAACGGGACCCTGCAACCGAGACAAAGTGCTCATTCTAGCACTACTCATTTCTAGAATATGCGATTGCACACACTGTACACATTGCTCGTTCTTACTAAATAAATATAATTCGCCATTTTGAGTGAATGTAATTAGGAACACTTACGCAAAATTTTATTATCGATCTCTGGAATAAACAAGCACAAAACTTGAAACATCTTTGACGAATTGCGACTGCCTGGTCATAAGATCCAGAATTTGACATGCAATATGTGCAGTGTGCAGTCACACATATTGACATGAGATCGCTACACTGTACGGTTAACATCGAGATTTTTTAAATCAAAAAACTTTGCAGCCCTATCACAACAACAACAATCCAATACACCACAGAAGCAACCACAACCCAAAGTACTACAGTAGCAACGTTACCCATGAGGCCGACTCCGCCCCTTGATCAAGGTTTTCGTAACATTTCTCTTTACAGTAAAAATTCCAGTGGTGTTCTTGTTTAGTCGTTGCACATGCATCACAATTGGACCGTCGAGAAAATTTCGAAGAAGCTGTGAAAACGGTAGAAACGGAATCTCTTGTTGAGCAGAAGTTCTTCGATAAAAGCCCGAAAGCTCCAACATATTGCCCACCAGGAAAAAGAATCAGGTGATTGAACTTAGGGTTTCTCAATCTTATAGATAGCATCGAAAAACACACCTTACAAAAATTTCTTTTTAGTGTAGCTTGGGATTTGGCAAATTGGTGTTTTTGCGGTGTTGACAACGGTTGCGCGTAAAATGATGATCGAGCTCAAACCTTGAAAATTATACTCAGTGATCATTTTTACGCGCAGTTGTTGACGGCGCTGCATTGTCTAAAATGCAGCGCCGTCAACAACTGCGCGTAAAATGATCACTGAGTATAATTTTCAAGGTACACCAATAGAACAATATACGGTATACAATATACGTTTCGATCCACCCCCCCCCCCCTTTAAACACACCAATAGAACAATACTTTTTTCGTAAGAAAATTCTAACGATAAGTTTTCAACAATGTAACTCATAAATTTTGATCACAGCGCCGATTCTTGTTTCGTTTTTAATCATAAATCAGCTTGTTAATGCACTTGTTGTAATCTGTACCCTTAGCAAACAGAAAATACTAGTAGGTTTTTTTTCAACTTTAATGATGAATAGATTCTAAACTTATTAGACAAATAAGTGAAAGCAGACCAAGATTATCAGAGTCGGTGTTTTATCGTTAGATATGAGGTGAGAAGATTATGCTTCCCTCTTTTTTGATTGGAAGCTGGCAAAAATAAGTTTTTATGATGTGAAAATCTTTCCAGTTTTCTCCAAACTGAAGGTTTCGAGCTTTACAACAATGACGACATCATCTTAGCAGTGAGCAGTGTATCTGAGTGTATCTCAGCTTGTGAGAGAAATCAGGTAGGCCCAGTAGCATCACACACTGATTGCGAATAAAAAGCAAGCTTGCAAAAAGTTCATACACGAGTTTGGAGGTCCAAAAAATGAATAAATGATTTTGTGGAAGACTGACAGCTTAATTTTTCGAGAAAAACCACTAAAAGGAGTCAAAAGAGTGTGCATGAACAGCAGAAAAACATTTTCTCTGATAATTTCTGGGGGATTCAAGACACAATCAATCAATCATACACTCTTGAGATGTGTTCGAAAAAGATATATTTAGTCACCTCCAGCTTTTTTGTGATAATTTTCACCAGACGACAGCATGCTATAATTTTTCCTGATAAAATAACCAAAAAGAAGTGTTTTCAGATCACTTCCTGCCTTTTCATAAAGGGAAGGAATTGCTGTTTGCGCTTTTGTTCTAAAAGCACGATTGCAAACAGAAAGAAAAACTATCAAACTAAAAAAACCTCATTCTCTCTTGACATTCCATAGTAATGCTTGTTCTTGCTTGAATTATTGCTCCTGCAAGAGGGAAACGGATTAGGCTTCGCGAAAAGCATAATCCTTCGGCAAAAAGAAGTTCAACGAAGTGCAAACCATCTCGTTTTTTAGTGTTATTTTATTAGCCAGACATAGTAAAAAGCGTAGAAGCAAGTGTAGAAGTGTTCGTATATTTTTCTGTGAAAGTCTCGAAAACGAGTATGAATACTCGTACCCAAAAATTGTTATTCAAATTAGTAAAAGCACCAAGCTTAGCGTTGTGTTTTGATCTATCCTTGCACAAATAATTTACAGATTTCTGGACAAGCACTTGACTGCAGATCATTCGACTATTCTGATTCGACGTGCTCTTTCTCAAAAGAAACGGCTGTGCCAGTTGGAAATGGCCAGCTGAAGCAACGCAATGATACCACCTACTACGAGAAGATTTGCGTGGCAGAGAGTGCAACAAAGTTGTAACGGTGCCGAGAATTTTGTTACTTAAAATAAATAAAAGCTTTCTAGAAACTGTTCGCCAACATTTGTACGCTTTCCACAAATGGTTTTAGTCGGTTTCGCTGAAGCTGTAGCTGATGCGGCCACATTTGAGGCTTGTTTTGAGTACTGCATGGAAAGTCAAACAAGATTCGGATTTAACTGCTCCAGTGGGATGTACTTTTTCGAGGTAAGGCCTTCTCAAGACAAACTCACTAGCTGTTAAATTGATATCATTTCTAGGAAGCGCAACTCAACTGCATCTTAAACTCAGAAGATCGACACACTCAGAGTGATCTATTTGCAGAAGAAAACACGGACATTGTAGACTACTTTGAAGTTGGTTGTCAA
This sequence comes from Cylicocyclus nassatus, assembly GCA_958299035.1. Taxonomy (NCBI): domain Eukaryota; kingdom Metazoa; phylum Nematoda; class Chromadorea; order Rhabditida; family Strongylidae; genus Cylicocyclus; species Cylicocyclus nassatus. Next base: position 54,910,878 of record CATQJL010000223.1, on the reverse strand, counting down.
AAACCACCTCCACAACCAACTCGTCCGCGGATGCGATCAGCTAAAACTTTTAGTAAGTTCTATGTTCAAAGCCGGGTTCGAAAAATGCGTATAGCTTTTACTCTAAGGTTTTGAAAGGACATCCACATACGCTGTATGGGGAGGAAAGAAATCTTCATAAGAATAATAATAGTGGATAGAGAGGTTGAGAAAGAAATCAAATGAAAAAACGACGTCGCATTAGTCGGAGAAAATTTTTAGATCGATGTCGCAATTCTATAGTTTTTACTTTTACAGAAGAGGCGTAGTGAAGATGCTAAAAGATATTTCCGTTCAAAAAACGAATTTATTTTCTGCGAATTTGGAATCACTTCTTTCGGCAATAAAAGTTGCCGAAGAAATCGTTTCTATTTATACTTTCTCATTACGTCCGAACCACAAATCAAGTTGGTTCTCAAGCCAATCTTAACCTGAAGACTAACAATCGATTTCTTTCTCAGACCTCGGACAAAGTTCCCGCGATTTGATCGTCGCGATTCAATCGTCGCGATTTCCATTCATTTTTATTTCACATTCAAAAATTTCGGGCTGGAAAAGTACCACAACCGAAATGCAAGCTAGTCGGCATGCAATGAGCTCGTAACAGTTGTCTTGTCGCGATTGGATCGCGACGATCAAATCGCGTGAACTCTATCGGAGGCCTCAAATATCACTTCTAAAATTTTTCATCTTGTTTACTTTGGTCCGCACGCTTCCTTCTCTTGCCATGCTTTTGAACTGGAAACCATGTTTTGGATTTTCAAAAAAATCTTCCCAGCAAATCCGTTTGATGATTATGATAGTTACTGCAGTGAAGTTGACCACTATAGACACAGACATACCATTTCCCTCATGAGAACTGTTATGTAGTTATTTTCACTGCTCAAGACCGGTCAGCTGCCAAACTGGTACAAAACCAGGAATAATCTGCACTAGACTTGTTTGAACTTCTGTCGCCACTTTTTTTTCATGAGTCCACGGATTATTCCCAGGTGTTCCTGAACTACTAGTCGTAGCGGCTGAGACGCAAACAGACTGGTCGAAATGCGAAGATGGTTTTCAACATCGGAGGCGAGACTGCGACGACCCGGATCAATGTGGATTAGAAAGTCGGATCTGTGGAGACGAGCCTTTGATAGAGATGCGACCGGAAAAGAAAACGAGGGATAAGTATGGTATGAAGAATTTTTCCAAATGGCAAAAAATTTGATTCATGTTCAATGCGTTGTTTAGATGACTTCCCAACACCCGAAGATATAGCCAAAGTGAAGGCAGATGTCCTCGCGCATGGACTTCGGTGCCGAGCGGATGTGTGTTGCCCAGTCTTCAAAGGCTGTGCTGTTGGGCTTCGACTTAATTCGAATCTGAAAAAGCTGGAATGGTGCAAAAAGCCATGTGCCAACAAAAGAAGGAGAAAACACTGATGCCTACTCTAATTCTAATCAAAAACGAATATTACATATAACCTAGTAGATTTGATATATGATGTAGTTTGCTTGCGTTGGAGACAACATTAATGCGTTCACAATGGCAATGAGCCCTCTATGGCCATTCCTCACGCGCAAGTCACAAGCCATTTGGCAGCAGTTACAAGCATGACATTTGTTCTCGCGCAACTGTTGTCGTCACCGCAGGAGCACTACATCAACTGTCAAATCTATTAGACCGACGATGAGCTCATTAATGGAATACTTACGACTAAAAATTGTTTTCGCATAGTAATAACTAATCCGAATCATGATCATCATAAGCTTTTCCCCTTGTTAGCTTTACAAATTTTCTCATTATCATAAGAAATCGCCAAATTCGTATAGACTGGATCTTGTCGTGCGATAACTAACCGTCTTTCTTTTTCATTGCTGAGAAATAATCAACTCTGTTGTCTTTCCTGTGCCTTCATTTTTCTTCTTTTCCTTTTTTGCTATGATTTCTCGTAATAAACCTTAAGACTCTAACCCATAAGCCGTTGCACCATATCCCTCTCAAAATGTCATCTCTAATTCTAAACTACTATAAATTACAACTTTGGTTGTGGCGGATCCTTACTTTTTTTTTCAGGAATAAGTTCCCCGATCGTGCAAAAGAACTTTAGCCACGAAAAAATATTTTTTGCTCGCTATCTAATTCAAAGGAAGATGACCTGGACAAGCAATTTTATCTGACATAGCAACAAAAACAGCGGTAACAATCAAGAATGGAACGATAAAACAGATAACAATCTCCACACAAATTATAAAGATACTTCCGATAACATTTTATCAGCTTCATTTAACAATTTTGTAATTTCTGCAAATTTTTCCCCATCATGCTCGCGTCCGCTCCACTCCTTTTTTGTTATCGTGACCATTGGTCTGAGAGACATCCTCACTCGCGATTTTGCCTAAACAAGGATGGCCCTTCTGACCATTATTTGTCTTTATGACATACCTGTTTTACCGCATCGTCTCCTTTGAGCGAGGCAACGCGGAGACGTTCGGTAGATAATTGAATGGCTGAGGAAAGCACAGAACAACATTGTTGAGCATCTTTGCTCCAATTCTATAATTAAAAAAAATGCAGTCACACAATTTTATAAAAAATATTCTCATTAACGACAATGTAGATAAAATCTTATTTTCAGAGCAACCACGAAATTTCGAAAACTAAAAACTTACGGGCTTATTCGAGTCTGCAAGTAACGCTCTCTCCAACAGCTGTATGTATTTTTCTGCCTCTTCAATGTTATCGCTTTTGGGTTTCTTCAGGGATGCATACGATCGCCATGCCTAAAATAAGCTGAGCTGAGATTTACGCAGATAGATCGCAAAAACGTTACCATCAATTCGATACAATCAAATTTATAAATCAAGAAAGACCACTTTTCAAAAACAATAGAGTAGTGTTAATACTAATCTTCCCTGACAGCGTCTGCACCGAGCTGACTCGTCCAAACAGCTTCACCAGCTCTGCCTTCAATGATGACGCTTCATTCCTCGACTGCTCGTCATCAGCCTATAAACGCGCCATCCTTTCTGTTTTTCATCTACACAAAGCAAAGTGAAATACCTCATCACACATTTTTGATACATTTGCAGCGAGGATTTCCAAGACTTCGTCATCTTTTTGCTGTTTATTGAGATCCAGCAGTCGGTGGAACGCTAGGATCGCCTACGAAAAAACTATTAACAATGAACAAGTTAACATGGATTTTTCAATTATGTGAACCATTTTCAAAAACTTCGGGACCTATTTTCAGAGGTGCAAGTCTGATATTAAATAAAGTTACCGAAGACAAGTTTCTGGAAATTCTATAACTGAGAATTTTTTGGGGGAATTTATGTCTGAAAGATTTTTGCTGTTAATTCTGAATTAAATTTTCGCCCATTTTGTTGATTTTTTCTTATTTTCTGTATTATTTGTATAGTTTTGAAATTAATTGGATCGAAAACTGTTTTGGCGTCATGTATTTGTCGTTTGGACTCGATTTATTTTTTTTCTTCTTTGGGTTTAACCACTTTACTGGTAATTTTTCTGGAACTTTGTTGCTCTTCTCCTCCGATAAAATATCCATTAAAAAATTCTTTTGCTAGTGTATAGGTACGCTGTTCAAATCCCTTCCCTTTTTGTTTATATTTTGAATAACACTTACCTGATCAAATTGTCCGGTGTCCACGCATAGAAGAAGATAATTCTCCCACACTTTTGGGTGTTCATAGTTGAACTTCAAGGCCTCCTGAGATAGATATGCTATAGCACAGTCGACAACTTCGTCACTCTACCTTTAAAATTTTGGCAGCTCTCTCTTTCTGTCCCAACTTGATATAAGCAGCCGATAGATTGTTCCACGCTTCAAAATGTTCTGGCTCGAAGCTAACCTGAAAGGATTATTTTTTGCACACTTTGCCATGGTATTGATATGGTAACCTACACATCGATGATAGCAGGTGACTGCGTCTGCATAACGTTCCAACTTCCACGCACAGTAACCGGCATTGAACCACACTCCGAGCTACAAAAAATAACTTTTTCATATTATGAGAAAGAAAAGAAGGCGTGATACCAACGAGGCGCTAGCCGAATTTCTGCTTGAGAACAGCCGACTGTAAAAAAAACTCTGGCTTTTGACAAACTGACCTGTATAGGTTGCAGTTCTAGACTCCTCCTCAGATGCTCATATGCACTATCAAATTGATTACGAATCAACATCAAGAATCCATATGACTTGCGAGCACGAGCGTTTCGGTCATTTGATATCTGGAAATCTGTAGATAAAATCGCCAGCCAAGAATCTACGAGTCACGTATAATTGAGAAAAATGGACGTAACATTTTTTGATAGTGAATGTGAGGATCATATGCTTTTGACCAGGCCTTACCTCAATGGCCTTATCGTAATAACTTCTTTCCAAAGTTATGTCTCCCAAATAGCAATAGAGCATAGAGTCATTAGGCCGATCTGCTAATAATTTTCTAATCAAAGCTTCTGCCTGAAATATTGCAAATTCAGTTTTGCAAAGGAAGCTAAGATGACACCCACCTTCTCCAGCTGACCGAGTTGCTTGAAACAGTCTATGACATTATCCCACATTTCAAGCTTCTCGTAGATTAGCAAGCATTCCTAAAATGACAAATGTTCGCGAGATACTGAACCAATATGTCATTGAATACGGCAGCAGTTTGAGAAGTTCAAAGAAACCAACCGATGTGCACCCTAGAGATCGCAGAGTCTCCGCATGTATAACGTGAGCTTCCCAAAAAGGATCCAAACCGCTGGCAAGCACAAATTTGCAACGCTTTGAGATCACATCTTCAGCAGTCTGCAAATGGTCTTCGAAGACTTCTGCCAATCGACCAGAGTTATAGTAGATCTGGTAGGGATTGAAACTTATAAAATATTATCGACTAATCTAACTCAAAACAACAGTAAATTATTAGGTTGGTGCAAAAGTCCTGTCGTTTCATTTTCAAAAATTTGTAACTTCGCGAGATTTCGACGGATTTGCTTGCTTATAATTTTATTAGAAAGAATTGGTCTTCCGCTTTCAATCTTAGTTTTGTGGAGCTTCTGTTTCACACTGAGTGCAGAGATAAAAATGGAAGACTAAGACCATGTGAACTTTGACCATTTTAAGTTAGGTCACCAAAAATCTGGAATGCTGCAGAAAAATCTGAAATCGTCAGTACATATGTTTTTTGACCTACCCTTTGCAACTATGAAAAAATTGTGCTGTTTGGACGTCCCTGTGAGAAGTTATGATTTTCGCGAGAACTGACAAATTAATTAATTTTGGCGTTTTCCATAGCAAACTCGATATTCATAACTTCTCACAGAGATGTCCAAACAGTACAATTTTTTCACAGATGCAAAGAGTAGGTCAAAAAACATATGTACTGAAGATTTCAAATTTTTCTGCGGCATTCCAGGTTTTTACCTAACTTAAAATGGTCAAAGTTTACATGGTCTTAGTTTTCCATTTTTATCTCTGCACTCAGTGTGAAACAGAAGCTCCACAAAACAAAGATTGAAAGCGGAAGGCCTATTCTTTCTAATATTGCAAGCAAGCAAATCCGTTGAAATCTCGCGAAGTTATAAATTTTTGAAAATGAAACGACAGGACTTTAGCACCAACCTAATATTTTCAGATGGCACGTTACACGATTAAGCTATCTGTGAGTTTGACTTTTTATAGTATTTAAAAAAAATAACCACATAATTTGACCGATGACCTCAAAGGGAAGAATAAAAAAATCAAAATTATGCATACCTTGTCATCTCCATCCATCAATTTGCAAATCAACTCAGACTGTGCACATGCTCTTTCCACTCGTCGATTTTTCGTCCTTTCCAGCTCAGATCTAGCTAACAGAGCTGCAGTCTGCACCGGCCAACATCGTCTCTGACTGATAATCTGTAATTTATGTCAAAATGTTTGAAAGGTGGAAAGACTAAATACATTATTGACTCGACCTTGTCGAGAAATGCGTCTGCTCTTTCCATGAATAGCTCGTCACAGTGTTCAGTTCGCCGTTCATATCGAAAGACAGCCAGAATTACAGCAAGTTGTATAGGAGATAGATATCCAGCCTGCGTGTCGCCTTCGGCAAGTGAGATCTACACAAAAATGAGTTTTTTGATATATAATTTAGAGTGACAAAATCTCACGTTTTCAAGGAGGGTATCATCGTTTAGAGAGCAATTTGCGGGAACATCTGCATCTAGGTGAACCTGCGACGGCGCTGTAGAATTCTAAATTCTCTCATGTTATTTTTTTATTTTGGTGTGAAAGCTGTAAAGTGGAAGTTATACTTACGGCGCTCAAAACAAGTTGGGCTATGTCATCCTTCTGGAAACGTGTCCGCTTACCCATTTTTCCCGCCAGCTCCAGATTCAGTCCAGAAATCTTCAATGCTTGTCTTAAACGAGAGATGTTTTTCATTTAGTCTAGTGCAAGTCCTCAAGAGTACATGAGAGCACCAGCTTGGAACTTTAGCTAAAAAACCTACTCTATGCAGTCAGAGCATTTCTCGTAATTGTAGTAAACCAGATGTGAATTTGCCCTTTCTAGCAAGTACTGTACTTTCTCTTCATCTTCCAGCTCGTCGATATTAAGGTCTCGAGTCTGAACAAGCAAGGTTCAGAGACTATATTACGGGTGGGATACCCACGCTTACAATATCATCTATGCGATCCTTCAAAATCGTGCAAGGTTCACGAAGAATTTTTTGCCATAGCAGCAAAATCCTAAACACGGCTCAAAAAGTCGAATTTTTGAATTCAAATATTCTCCTTTACCTGAATGTTAACAACCTCGCCCTCAAGGACGACTCGATGACATGCTTCTGATCCAGCAGAGCAATTTTGGCCAAATGAAGCAAAGATAGTCGTCTAAACATTTTCATATATTTTATTTTAACTGAGCTTCACTTCGGCAAAAAACCAGCCTTCTAATCTATTGACTGGAACACACCTGACTTTGAAGTACGGCTCATTGAGATCAAATTTCAATTTTGAGGCGGCTACAACATGAGACATGAATGGGGGAAGAGACGGAGAAGCTGATCCTGAATAACCATAGGCGATGATCAAATTTAAAGTTTCCTTCGCCTATTCGTAACAGCAGCTAGAAGACAACTTTCGGGCATAAGTACTGTGTTCAATATGCAAAAGATATTATAGTTACAACTAAGTCACTGCCTAGGCAACAATGCAAATAATTTACTCGTGGCAGGGAACCTTCAGACAAATTAAACTTATAAACTTCATTCGCCTCAGAATAGATCGCAGCATCAGTGATTCACCATATGGCGAAGCGGATAAGTATCTGTTGCGGCATCTATTTCTAAACTCCCACTAATAAACGCTTAAGTTCATTTTACATAGACTTCTCCACCTCTCGAGCTAGCGATGGTGTAAATAACAACACCTGATGACAGTAATGAAAAAAAGCCAAAATAATTTTGCACTTTTGCAGTTGGTGAATTCTGAGTGAGTAGCAGACACCAGTGCCAGCTGGTAAAACTCAAATCCCAATGTTCAGACCGCCCTCACTTGCCGTAAGCACACGACGAAACTTGTTTTCTCAACGTAAAAATACCTTCATATAACTTACCATTGCAACCTGCAAAATTTGCACCGATCACAGCAAGAAAAGCCTTGTCCACCAACGACAGTATATCCTCAGAAGAAAGGTCACTCAGAATACGATGAAGTGCTGACAGATCTTGCGCTTCACTAAGAAGCTTCCATGAAGATCCTTCTGTCATTTTCTCCGAAAATTCCATGCAATAGATCCTCCAGAAAAAAGATTCTTCGTTTATTCATTTTCAAGTATATTCATCAGCCGAGGAAAGCACTGCTTTCAATGCGCACAAAAAAATCAGAGTGCCACATTCATTCCCACGTCATAAATAGAGGCAAACATATTATACGATATATACACTAACAATTCGAATTCAATTTTGTTCACCAAGACCAAATGAGCATCATGTCCACACAACATTCGAGAAAAATAGAAACATGTAACAATATAAGAATCTGAACATAACAACGAAAGAAATACTGTAGAACACACACACGTATGATTGATCGCATCGCTGTACAGATAACTCTTCAACTACCGAAGCGCATGACTATCAAATTCTTGCACAGCTTTTCCAAGTTTCCAGTCTAATCGAAAGCAAACATTTCTAAACAGATAGCTAATTCACTTCTTGAATCCTTTTAATATCGGGTATATCTGGCTGAAAGCGTCGTCAATATCCTTTTTGAACTTGGCTCCAGTGATAACAACCTGAAAGAGGAACTACCTTGAAAGCGCACGTATATTGCTATAACCACCGAGATGGAAAGATGAGAGTAAATGCGTGGACCCAATCAGAATGAAAGTGGAAACAACCAAACAAACCACAAATGTAGAGGTAAAACACTAAGTTGAACAAATTTTCCATAATCTATTAAAGAAATACTCCAACCTTTCCAGAAACGAAGATCAGCAAGACCACACGAGGTTTGACCATACGATAGATAAGTCCAGGGAACAACTCTGGTTCATAGGTACTGAATTGAGTGTGCGTCACACATAGTCCCTCCAGTTGGATAGGGAAGCGTACATCACAGGATCCTACCATATTTTGCACCTAAATAAATTGATAGAGTACGCAGCTAACTCTCCTTTATGTTTGCATTGAATATGACTGTTCCTATTTTGGCAATTATTTGCGCAGCTGCAATCATATTGCCTCAAAGTAATAAAAAGAGTTCAAAAACTCACTTTGAACTCCGTAAATTTAGCGTCAAATCCTAGTTTTTGCACTATTCTAGCGTACTTTCGAGCAGCCAGCCTGAAAAGCCACAAGTTCAAAAATTCGCAATAGTCTCGCTAGACGCAGTACCTGCTAGCATCCTCTGATTTTGCGCCAGTGCAAACCATTTTGCCACTGGAGAATATGAGTGCAGTTGTTCGCGGTTCACGAATGCGCATGATCACAGCGGCAAAACGTTTTGGATTATATTCTGCGTTGCGTGCATGCAAAGCTATCTTCTTCAAGTCCAGTGGTACACCTAAAAATCAAGTTGGAGTGTGACCAATATACTTAAACAGACTACAAACCCAAATTCACGGTAGACACAATATTTTGCAAAGTGGGCATGGGAATGTCAATGGCACTAGCTGGAGTAGCTGGCATCATAGCTGCTGGTAGATTTGATGCCGGCATATGATTTGTATCTCGATAACTTTGCTTAAGAGAAAAATATGAAGCATCAAAAACTCGAAAGTTACATACGAGAAAATTACCTGCTCGAAATTCAAAGGAGTCATAGGTACAGCGAGATTAGGACCAACTGATCCGGGATTCATGTCCTGCAACAGCAAAGGATCGGAATGAAATATCTTCATAAAGAAAATCGTGTTCAAGACCCCTTAATTTCTTTCAACAAAGTTTGACTAGAAACTAGGACAGAATTTACAATGCAAATATTATGGATCAAGAAAATCATGAGATTTCATTTCTACTGGAGTGAAAATATAAAGAACAAACCTGGAACACAGAACCCGGATTCCCTCCTACATTTACGACTGATGAAGGATTGATGTTTAGGTTTAGATTCATATTACTTCCACGATCTTGCGAAGCAAACCCAACCATCGAGCCAGGTCCACCATGATTGCTGTGCATCATACCTAAAATATCGACATACATGCTCGCTCACACAGGTCTAAAACTGCAGAGAAGCAAAAAAACTCACTCTGTTGCTGATGAGATCCACCTATCATTGAAGACGGTCCAAGAAGACTGTTAGGCCCTACTATACTAGATGGTCCCATGATGGAACCAGGGCCCAACACAGACCCAGGTCCACCATGCTGACCAAGTACGGAGCCAGGGCCCCCATGGCCACCTGCAAAGATATACTGAGGTACAAAACCAGATTGATAGTTCTTATTGAAAGCTAGATAAGCAATCTGTAGCTTACGAAGAACTAACGAACAATGAGAACCAAGAATTATATATAGCTGTAAGCACCACCCACCTAAGATTGAAGCAGGACCATGTGCTGGAGTCTCGCCTCCCAAACCACCCAGCACTGATGGATGAGGACTGTTCATGTTCATCGCTAATCAAACGAACAATGACCGAACCCTGGAAGGCACTTCGTATATCATAACAATTTTCAGGAACAAAATTAATGTAAACAGTGAATTTGTACACCTGCAAGTGAGACACAAAGTGCTACAAACATTTATCATTATACTGTAAAATTAGAATAAATACAGCAAAAGTCAACAACCAACGAACAACAAAGAGATAACAACAAAATCAACAATTAAGCATTGCATGGACTATCAAACACACCAGAACTTCTCATACATGAGATTGAAGGAGTTTTCAGGAAACAGTTGGCCGGTTGGAGGGGTGAAGTTGATAGGGATGCTATGTTCTTTTTGTTCCTTGAAGACAGATAAGCTTTTAATAGATCGAGGTCATTAACAAAAGACCTACTTCATGCTTTCTTGCGAATTTTCCCCTCTTTGCCATTGGAGTCCTTTTAGTTGGGATATCCTCATCGTCTGAACCATCCTGAAAAGTGAGGATAACACGGTTGAGCAGTAATCTGGTCCTCACATTATCCCGACATAAGATAGACCAAATAACTACAAACTTGAAGGTACTTTTTGATAGCTATTTATCAGTGGCGTACCGAGCGGGGGGGGGGCCCCCCCCCCGAGAATGGGTCGCGAAAATTTTGAAGGTTACTTATAAGGGTTATAAAAATGTGCAAATGACTTGTTTGTACTCGTAAATAATTAAAATAATTTTTAAAAATTTTTAAATATTTAAATTAGCCTTGTAAAAAAATTTTTTTCGGAGGCGTGGCTAACGCCAAGCCCCTTTTTCCAGATTTTAGGGGTTGGGGACCCGCAAAAATTTTGAGAAGCACCCCTAAAATTTTTTCGGAGTGCGTGGCTAACGCCACGCACCTTCATTTGAAAAAAATTTTTGTCGCCCCCCCCCCCGAGCGGAAATCCTGGGTACGCCACTGCTATTTATATGTTTAGCAAAAGACATACCTGTGCACGGCTATACTTCTCTTCCATGGAGCCTTCTCTACTGCCAAAAGGTCTTGCCATCATGTTCGAGAAAAGCTCGTCTTGACAACGGAAGCGTACAAATGACTCCACCTTAAACAAACAAAGTTATGTGAGAAGTTACATGAAGAGCAACCCGAAACAAAAGAAGAGTACCTGTTGCAGTTTCTTATCAACGAAATTCGCTCGTTTCGCCACATTCGGATGCCAGTGTTTTTGCAAACTCTTTGAACGAAAGGAATGTTGCGGTTATGGGAATCAGTAGTGTAAAGCAAAAAAGACGGATTACCTTGATCTCCCAAAGTGAGCTATTGAGAGCGTTACATTTGCTCAGACTTGGTTCATTTTCGTCGTATGGGTCAGAAGCAAGAGTTTCTGGAAGATTGTCATAACAGACTAAAAATATAATGCGCAATTGATAAGTATACCTGGCACATCACGATGAATGAGGCAAGCTACATTAGGGTGGCGAGTCATCAGATTTCTGATCAATCCTAGTACCGGTTCTTGAGCGTCCAGTGGAGCTAAGAGAAGCATGCGAGAAAGCCTCTTTGCAAAACCCGCGACCACATAATTAGGGATGTGCCTAGAAATCACTGATTACAAGCGTGTGGCATTCAACAATAAGGTAGTGTCAGAAACGCTAAATCAAATTTTGAAGTAGTCAGACAATACAGATTTCATATGTGAAAAAGTGGTATAGCATATGGAAGCTCACGTAGATGAGAGGAACTGATCAAGAAGGGTAATGAATTTCTCTTTCTGTTCCAAGTACAGTACGGATGGCTTGGTTAATGAGTAAACGTGGTCGTAGAAGTTGGGATACTCACTAAACATGATAATTACGACATTCTATCTATTGAGGTTCTACAACTTACAAATTGTGAGCGACAATCAACTTGAAAATGGCGCCTAGTGACAGAATAGCAAACATATCACCTTTATCGAAAGCCTAAAATACTTTACCAGAGGAATTTAGGATGTCGAAGAGGCATACCTTGAAGAAAAAATCGGCGGTTTTGTGAGGTTCGTCCAGCTTATCTAGGACATTCTCGGTAACGTAGGGTATCAACAGAGACAAAAGTTTAGGAGGCACCTAACAAAACCTTTCATAGAGCTTGAAAGCTGAAGTGTCTACAAAACTCACTGTGCACCTCAACAACGCGATCCAATTTTCTTGGAACATTCTTATCAGCTTCTTTTTCTTGTGTGCTTGGAGTGGATGATCTATAGAAAGGCGTTCCTTGGCAACATCAAAATAAAATCAGGTGAAAGTAGTAAAAGAAACTTACGAACAACGCTGAAAACTCTTGGAGTCACAGAGACACGAGGATCAGGAACAAACTTGACAAAATGAAACACATTGAACCATGTCGAGACGTTATCTTGCTTGAAGCTCTAAGCAAACTTTGATGGAAAATGAAAGTCTACAGCATTTTCATACCAAAAAATGAATTCATTTTTATTTCATCTTTAATAAAAAAAAACCTGGTACCATTACATTTGAAATTAGATAGAAGACTCGAGAACGTATGAACATGTTTAGGCTGGGTTCATGTTATGTCATCTTATGGCTGGAACTGTTCCTAAGTTCCGGAACAGTTCTAGCACATCGCACAGTTCGATCGCTATGCTGGAACTGTTACGGAACTTACGGATCAGTATGAACCCAGCCTTATAATCATCTTTCCTTTCAAACGCTTTAAACAAAAAGGATGAACATGTCTAAATTCCTTGAGCAACGTGTGTGAGCGTTCTCGCGTTCCCACCCGCAGATCAATCACAAGCGAATCAAAAAACGAAAAATGAAGAGGTACGCTGAAAAACCATACCAGCACTTGATCTGGAAAGATACGACTAATTTCGAAAAGGAGATCACAGCGTGCAAAAACATCCTTGGTCAGATTCTTCATAACTTTGAAGGCGATCTTGCTGCCACAGTCGAGGAACAAGAAGAAACCCTTGAAATACAGCAGGATGAGAAAACAGCCAATCAGTACCAGGGCTCGGCACGAGGTGGCTTACAAGCAAGCTGGGTATCGTTTTTGGGATGAAAAGCAAAGGGTGTTTCGTTTCTGTGAGCGAAGACACACGCAAAATTGGCGATTTGGCGACGTTTTTTTTTAGTCGACGTTTCGTTTTTTGGAGGATTTTTAGGGAAAATGGTGGGGGGTCAAAGGGGACTTCGTAAAAATACCCAAAAGTCAAGGGGAACTTCGTTTTTTGCATTTTCATCTAGCCACCTCGTGCCGAGCCCTGATCAGTACTGTCTGACGCTAACCTCTATCAAACACCGGAGTGATTTAGTAGGTACCACACGACCAGTACGTTTGCATCTTTCGTAAGGCTTCATCTTACGTATTTGTTCACACAGCTCCTAAAAAGTTCATACGGCTTGAGCGATCAATGTCAAAGAAATTGATTTATACTTCAGCGAATTCGGCCTTCATCAAAATGAGCTTCCAGTCATGCGCAGAGGGAGACTCCGGTTCTTCCCTATTTAGCTCATATTCTGCATCACCGGCATCGTTATTCGCATCGTCCTGTTCTGGTTCACTCCCATCGTCGGATCCACTCTCAAGATCCTGGAAGAGACTGAAAAAACAATACGGTAACATTACGCGGTCCCCTCCCCCTACCAAATCCTGAACTTTGCTGCTCAGACAATTGCGAGATATCCCGTAAAAGATCAAAAGGGAGTTACAACTCTTAGGGACCCGTCATACTTCGCCGAAAAAAAGCCCAAAAAGCCCAAAGAAGCCTGAGAAAGCCCAAAAAGCCGGAAAAAGCCAGAAAAAACCGGAAGATCCCAAAAAAGCCCGAAAAAGCCCAAAAGCCGGAAAAAGCTCAAAAAAGTCCGAAATAGCCGAAAGGCAGAGACGAACTTTTGGTAGAATTCTGACATTATTTGATGTGCAGACGACAGAAAATAAAGTAAAAGACCCGTTGCGAAATCAACACACATGCCTTAGCGTCAACACGGAGAAAACGTTTCGGTTCTTTCGGGCTTTTTGGGCTTTTTCCGGTGAAGTATGACGGGTCCCTTACGGATAGTTTGTTTGGTTCTCAAAACGGATGTTTCCTTCCCATGGACGGTCAAGCGCGTTTTCGGCAGACTGTTAACAATCCGAAACTTAGTCTATAAAAGAGCAGAAGTGCTTACTAGCTGTACACAATTAAACGGTCTTTCCTAGTAAAAAGGTAGAAATTTCTGCAAAACTGCTGCTGATTTTATTTTTGAAAATATTCGCCATCGTCATGTCCTAAACTCATTCCGAGACAGCAAGACTGAACAACAAACACGACTACATAAGGGGAAAGCTAACCCAACCTACCGAAAATGAGTTTCCACACTTGCAATGAATAGCCAGATCATACCTGCTCGTCGCCATTGTCTGCGCTGTGCACTTCTGTCATATCCGCCTCCTCTCCTTCATGGTGCCCATTGCTCAGCGTCCCATTCCGACCATTTTCCATGCTAAGCACAATTTTGTACCGAGTGTACTTTTAGATGGAATCGATATAGCGTGCTTCCTGCTCTGAGAGCAATCCTGCTCTGCTCTGAGAATAAAAAAGTAAGAGGCAGCCGTGTCGCCTTTTATGGTCGCGTTAGCTATATATAGTCGTCCTCCCCCCACTAGACACCTAGTGGACGAGTTTGAATTTGAACTAGAGCATGCCGATCGCGGCAGAGCGCGGCACAGTTACATTCATTTTAAGGTCATGGAGTATTATTTTGTGTTTTCTCGTCGTTGCATGGTGATTCTTTTTGGTTTTAGTCACCCTTTCAAATCACAGTCGACGAGTTTGTTGTTGATCAGATGTTTCATACTTCTATGCTCATTCTTCAGCCCCATTTTCAGGTAAGGTTACAGTTTTTGGACAAGAAGTCCTATGGAGCAGCTTCAGGACACTTACCGAAAAAGATTTCACTAGCATACTTTCCAAACTTAGTCGTTTCTTCAAACTCAACCTGGAGTCAGAATTGAAACGAGCATAACAGCATGAAATTTCGATTACAGGCAACAAAGTTTTCCATTCTGATTGAAAAAAACTGTTAACATTCAAAAAGTACAATGAATCGTCGGAAAAACACAAAAAATCAGTTTGTGATTGAAGTAAGGGCTGCAGGTGGCGCGCTCCGCTGCAACCGGCGTGCTCTGATTCAAATTCAAATTCCTCCACTAGGTGTCTAGTGGGGGGAGGACGACTATACTGTAGCTAAGGTCAGCGCCGGATTCCGACGGATAATGGTTTCTAGAGCAAACCCTCTTTTTCAAAGTTAAATGCTTAGTTGATGATTCTTTTGTGTTTTTTATCTGAACAAGACCTAAATGCACGCTTTTTAAAAGTTTTGAGAGACGCTTCCACTATGAAACATGGTTGCACATCCATCTATTCGGGTATATTTGTGCCACACTCAGACAATTGGAGCGGGCAGCGCGCGCGCAGTCACACAGTGGCGCAACACCCAGTGCGCGGGTGGCGGGACATTGGATGCCGCGCCGCTGGTGCTGGCCCGCGGATGACTTCAGTTTTTCATTGCGCTGTATACCACAGGTCTTGATAATGAATTCCACTCTTCATACGCCAGAAATATGAATTCGTATTTGAATCCAAGAATTCAGATCCAGCATCCATTTGCAGAGCTACCGAGGGCTAACGCTTGGAAGCAAAAAACAACTTCCACTTCTGCGACTATTCATACACTACGACGTAATATCTAACCTCTTGAATGATGAGGTAGCCTGACCACTGCGTCGTACACTGCGCGGGTATCCCTTGTGCTTACAGCATGTGATAATTGCAGGCGCGCGGGCCGCACGGGTGGAGTGTAAAGGCACGCGTGTGGCGTGCTACAAAATTAGGCTCGCGGATGGCGAGATCGAACATAAACGTAGCGCGCGGGTCGCGGTGTTGTCCATTAATACGCGCGCCGCACGCACCAAATGTCCAGGATGGCACGCGTTTGGCGTAGTGCCGGACACGCCCACAAATAAGGCACGCGCTTTGCCGCATTGACCATAAACGCGCGTGCGCCGCACGCCCCAACTATCTGAGCAGAAGCGAACCGTTCATTCACACGAGCAAAAACGTGTTGACAGTGACTGGGGCCGTATCACTGCGAGAAATGATTGAGCAAATACACAGTAGCAAAGCCAGACTTGCTTGTTAAAAGCTGAACTCAACCAAAACTCTATTGAAAATGGAAGGACAACCCAGGTTGTTTCCAGAATTAGTTGTGCAAAAGCGCGGGTGCTGCACGGATTCACATCTACCGTAATGCATTGCTCGCTTGATCGTGTTCATCAAGTGAACTCTATTTTTTTCATTTCTCCTTTCCTTTTTTCTTTCTATGTCCGTGCTTTTGGTAACGGTGTATCGGAGACTTTGCCTGATCTGAAAAAGAGGCAATGAATGTGTAGCTTGCACAAATTGTTACAATGGCGAAGAGTGCCAAGTAGACGTCGCCATCTTCTCAATTTGTGAATGTTATATACATTTAGTTGCTTTTTTTTCGGAGGAGTTCGCAGCTCTCACGACTAAGTTTCCTTTCTTTTTCACCTGAAACCCGTGAGCTTTCTGTAAGCTGGGTCAATGATGCTCCGCACCAAGGTATTACAGATTGTTTCAGCTATACAGGACGCCTATCTGAGTGTGAAAAGACTTAGTGGACCCTCTAAAACGATTTATGAAGGCTCAATATGTTCACTGTTGTTTGTGCGGCGACAGGATCAAAACGGATAGCGCAACACGTTCCTCCAGAACTATGGCTAACAATTTGATTCTGCTGTCCGCTATGAAGACATATACGGGTATCGATCAAGAAACACTCAAGAAATGTTTTACTGAGTTTACCAAAACTCGGAAATACATTTGTACTATGCATTTTGTGAATGCGGTAAGTTATCTTTACTTACGTAAGTATCTTACAAGTAAGATTTGATCTTTCAGGCTCAATATATACTGGACGATGTATTGAAGGCTGGTGGCACTCTTTCACAAGTAAAAAATGGCAATTTCATTTTGAACGGGGTCCCAGTATTTGTCTCGAAAAAATTGAATTCTGCAACAACATCATTTGCAGTAAGTTGAACTCCTAGCGATTTTTATCAACTCAGACTTCAGAACTTTATTTTTTACTAGGATGAGGTCTTAATCAGCAGCAATGATGTGATAACTTTTGAAAATTATTATATGGAACGCTATTGTGACAATGGATGCTGGAATATCCCCGAGGCACACCCAAAGATCAAAAAAGAAAAGCAAACTCATATTAAAGAGGAGAAGACTCATATTGAGGTTGTTTTTATGCCTTATCGATGGTGTCTCGAGGGTGTCCTGTAAAGAAAAAAAAATTAGGCGATAATGTTGATGGAGGATAAAGCTGGCACTTCAGACGCATCTAATGACGCGAATGAGACGACGGTTAGTTTTATGACATCATCTCCAATAGTTAAACGATAAAGTAGTTGAAAAAGGCAAAATCTTATTTCAGAACGACTTTTTCATTCCCGAAGAACAGGCTGAATCGACAGCGGATAGCGAAAATCCATTGGAGCTGAGCGAAACTGATCCATCACTGCTCAACAAAGTCTTCTCAGTACAGGGTAAAGACCTTCTCGAGCTATTCCACCTGAGCCGATGCGGATGCGAAGACAATAGTGCCGGACGAGTACGCCTAATTGAAAAAGATTCCGCTCCAGTCATACTTTATGTGTCCACGGGAAAAGAGCCAGAGGTGAAACGATGGAAGGGGCAAGTAGGCAGTTGAGTTCTTCTCCATTTGGCATTTGAATTTATCGCTATCTACGCTTTGTTTTTTTGCTTTTCTCATTTTTCCACTCTATCACGTACTTACAATCATGCTTGAAGTGTTTATTTAATTTCGATAACTTATAGAGAAGCTGTTGTCTTCACATTGTTGAGCTCTTGCAATAGTGTCACAGTTGCTGAATGTTATCTTGTCACTCTTCTATCACGTGCCACTGATTCTTCTCGGAGGTTTTTTGTCCAAAATTCGCGAAGGTGCACTTTTCATTGTGACCCGAAAAATCGTTCTCAAAAAACAAGAATTCCGGTAGGGTTGTCGTCATAATACAGTATGAACTCCTGATCGAGCTATGAATATCAGCTATCATAGGCATTTCCGGGAACAGTGGAGGTTAATGGCAGAAATGTTTTGTACAGAAAACGGCGTCTTTACTTTCCAATGTGTGACGTTATGTATAAAGGCTATTACTACTTTGAGTCACATTGAAGGATTGCATGGATATATGTGCAGATGTAAAAATTGCGTGGTATTGGTGCTTGTGGTTCAATGCGCGGGTGAACGTGTACGGGTGCTTACATGTGAGGGGATTCTAAATAATGTATCGTCCTTTCCACATTTGCTGCTACCCTTCTGGCGTCGCGGACGTGCCACGTGTGCGTAACACGTTGGCAACGTTGGCAGCAACACGTTGGCAACATGCAGCAACATGCTGGCGTGGCCAAAATGTTCTGCCAACGTGTTGTGGCATGTTGCAAACATGTTGTTGCCACGTTGCCAACATGTTAGCCTTACGTGGCAGGTCTGAGACGCAGACCAAAGGTGGCAGCAACTGTGGAGGGGACTATACCTGTGTTTGGGGCAAAATTTGAACATAAAAAGTGTGCACAAATTTAGTTCTCAAGCAAACTACTATTTACTGTGAAAATGTTGCTTTAGCAGAAACAGAATGCTTGTCCTTTCCCCAAATTCTCAAACAACAATATAGTGAGAAAGACTTATCGGCTGTCTCAATCAGTGAAACAGCTCCAATGGCTTGGATACTAGAGTCCCCCCGTTCGGGCCTTGTGCCACGTTCGGGGGCATGATCTCTTTCGCCTGGGCAGCTGCTGCTTGTGCTTGAGAAGAAGAATGCACAGAGAATAGTTTGCTACTCGGCGCAACTCGGGCGAGGCGCGACGATTTCAGCCGCTGGATGTATGACGCTATCAATGACAGAATATTTCTACATATGAGATGACTTTATAGTGAAGTGACGAATCTGTACATTTCTGCTGCAAATTACTCACCTTGTCTTTTCTAACGATATTTTGTAGGTTAGTGTCTGTCCACAGCCGTGGTGCCCACTCCACTTTTGTAGATATCGTCCTTTCCACAGATGCTGCTATTACTTTTGTTCCTATTATTTGCGCCACGTGCAGCTAACATGTTAACCACATGCAGCAACATGTGTTAAACATACTGTCGCAGGTCATAGGCCTCGGGCAAAGTTCACGCGATTTGATCATCGCGATTGATCGCGAGAAGACATTGTAACAGTACCATTGCATGCCTATCATCTTGCATTTCGGTCGTGATAGTCTTCCAACACGACTAATCGTGACTAACTATCACAACCGAAACACAAGAAGATCGGCATGCAGTGAACTATAACACTTGTCTTGTAGCGATTGAATCGCGACGATCAAATCGCTTGAACTCTGTCCGAGGCTAACGCAGAGCAGGGCAGCACTTATGGAGTGGATGAAAATTTGTCTTCTGTATAAATAAAGTTTTGAGAGACTTGGCTTGGTGTGATATGAATTTCTAGTGGTGAATAAATCCGGTCATCTTTTCGGGAGTGGTACTTTGATGGCTTTCCACGGCTATGTTCTGCTCTGAGGTTCAGCCAGCCGAGTGCCAAATAAATATAATGGATGTAGGAAATTTTTTTAGTGCGCGACCGCTATAACGGCAGACGGCATTCCGCAACGACTAAATATCGCCAAGACACATTGAAGGTGAGTACATAGCTTCAAAAGATAAGAAAAGAAAATAATTACTGCAAAAAAGCGGAAGCAAAATGAATTCCCCGCTCGATCTCCCCTTCTGCATAAGGGGGCTCCCCTCTCCTACTCCCAGGGGATCCCCTCTCCGCTATTGTCTTTCTGCATACGGGGGTTCGCGTTGGGGAGGGGAGCCCCAGCGGGGATCATTTCAATGGTTAAACATACGGGCCCTAGACTGGAAGACTCGGCCTTTATACCCCCCCCCCTTTCCACTCCAAAAATGTACAGATTTTGGTTTTTAAGCGCTCAGACACTCGCACCGGCCGGCGACCGTCCGACGATGGCCTTCCGGCCGGCGGCCGCGCCAACTGTTAGGGCGGGGCTAAAGACCGGCCGGCGAGCGGACGATGTGATCGTGCCGGCCGGCGGCCGTTCCAGTGTGCAAAAACACAAGCAGCGCGAAGGACTACGCATACAGTTAGAAAATAAATTCAAACATCGCATGATTGAGATCCTGATGTCCCGCCAGACGTCCATCGTCCGGTCGCCAGCCAGTGCGAATGTCTGACCGGCTGGCGTCCGTCCGTCGACCGGCCTGCTAGCGAGCACGAACGGCTGAGACGGATCCCGATCAGAGGTGCGATAGGTGGAGCCGGGCCCCCCAAAAGTGAAGGTGGTTCCAGTTACCACTGGCCGGCCAAAAGTGAAGGTGGTAGTGTCGGACACTCACCTCCCAAAAACGTTGACCGGGGAGGGGGGGGGGGGGGTAGGGGGAGGGAGGACTTCGGATAACTGAAGAACTCTCATCTAATGGCCCCTAGGGCCAACAACTGTGACCTAACGGCCCTCTTTAGGGCCACAAATACGATGACTACAGCGCATAAAAATAAAAATAAAGTAAACTGTTAGTCAAAAGGTCTATTTGTAAGTAAAACCCAGCTAGACTTTGTGTATTTCATCAAATACATTTTGTTATGACGTACTGCAAAGAAAGTAGGTCGATCCAGGCAATAACCGCCGAGAACCAGGATTTCGAATAATAAAATAATGAAAAATCGTGAAAAATCATTCCACTGTTACAAATCTGCTGGCTGAAGACCTCCGCAGTTGCGACTTCATAGGTTTTGAAGGGTAAGTATTGTTTTACCAGACAGTGAAAAAATCAGTTTGATTTGAGGAGTGGCCGCCGAGAACGGGAATTTTGAAAAACCTTAAAAATCTGCTCAATTTTAGGTTGTTTAATGACAACTGACATTTAAACTATCATAAATCCGGACTTTAAAGGTGTGTGATGTTGCGACTTCATAGGTTTTGTAAAGTGAGGTTTGCCTTATCAGAACATGTCTTAGCTGTACCGATCCATTGAAACGTCGCCGAGATCCAGGCTCCTAAAGAAGCGGGTAAAAAACCGTTTTTCAGCTCATAACTTCTTCAAAATTGCATGAATCATGTTGCGACTTCATAGGTTGGATTCTCCTCATCAAGAGCTTTCAGATGATATATAATATGTGGGGGGTTCACGCCTTCCACGGCATATGCCCGGGGGTGGAGTACCTCTCTTCACTAATTCTCCACTGGCGGCCTCCCGCCAATACATTGAAATGGGCGGGGTGGAGAATTAGTGAAGAGGAGTACTCCACCCCCGGGCATATGCCGTGGAAGGCGTGAGCCCCCCACATATTATATATCATCTAAAAGCTCTTGATGAGGAGAATCCAACCTATGAAGTCGCAACATGATTCATGCAATTCTGAAGAAGTTATGAGCTGAAAAACGGTTTTTTACCCACTTCTTTAGGAGCCTGGATCTCGGCGACGTTTCAATGGATCGGTACAGCTAAGACATGTTCTGATAAGGCAAACCTCACTTTACAAAACCTATGAAGTCGCAACATCACACACCTTCAAAGTCCGGATTTATGATAGTTTAAATGTCAGTTGTCATTAAACAACCTAAAATTGAGCAGATTTTTAAGGTTTTTCAAAATTCTCGTTCTCGGCGGCCACTCCTCAAATCAATCTGATTTTTTCACTGTCTGGTAGAACAACACTTACCCTTCAAAACCTATGAAGTCGCAACTGCGGAGGTCTTCAGCCAGCAGATTTGTAACAGTGAAATGATTTTTCACGATTTTTTATTATTTTATCATTCGAAATTCTGGTTCTCGGCGGTTACTGCCTAGATCGACCTACTACATAGATATATGCTCTTAATACTTTCTTTTACATTCCTTTTGCTTATTTTCCTTCTTTTGAGCTTCAGCAAAAAAACTTTTTCAAACCGAAAAGTGAAGGTGGTCACCCTGTACCAGCTCAAAAGTGAAGGTAGGCGGAGAATCGGCTCCGACTATCGCACCTCTGATCCCGATGTCCCGCCAGACGGTCGTCGGACGGTCGCCGGCCGGTGCGAATGTCTGACCGGCTGGCGTCCGGCCCGCGACCGGCTCGGCCGAAATATCGGTGATGTTCCAGACGCTCGTCGGACGGTCGCCGGCCGGTGCGAGTGTCTGAGCGTGAGGTATGTTGCAATGTGTAATTGCGGAGATGCGTACTGAAACCATTTTTAAATTGTTCAAAAGCTGGCAATTTTTGCCATTTTGCCTATCTCTGTGAGATATTTCTATGTAAATAAATTAGCATTGTGTTCGTAGCCTCTTAAGAATGTATGATTTCCTGGTGCTTCCCCTACAGTTCATATTGGCGCGTTTGGCGCGCGTGTAAAAAATTGTTTTCCTCGTTGCACGTATGCTATTTTCTGACGTAAATAGAACTGCAAATTCTTTGTGAAACTTTTAATTTTATGCTGCAGCCGGTGAGATTTGGATGGTTTGCTGACCCTTGTATGCTTTGCATTTCAGTCAAGATTTCTCGCATCTCGCTACTTTGTCCTAAATTTTGCCAGAAACTGTCCATGTCGTCATTCTGTCAATCCTGCACTCCAATATGTTCAACCCTCAATCCCACACTCACCAGTAGTCGTCGCGGTGAAACGCTGCTATTTTCACAACGGTGCGCTGTTGTTTCGAACTGATATATAAATTTAAGCATTGAACTTTCGCAATTGAAAATCAGAGGTATTCAAAAAATCAGCATCTCACTGAAGATTTGCGTCCGTTCTGATGCTATCAAAAATTGATCTGCACTCATGCCTTTGTATCTATTTCTGGCCAATTTCTGTCCAAAAAAGGAAAGAATCTTGCCCCTGTCGCATTATCCAACTTTTCAAAATTCTGACGAATCATTACGAGTGGTTACGAAAGTGAGACGTATGAAGCGAAAAGGAATCGAAATTGTGTGCTAGAAGCTATTCCGGCGAGCACTTTCTCAATAATTTTTTTTCAGAAATGTCCAAAACTTTGACTCTGAAAGACGTTGGGTATCATTTCAACGATAAAGGCGAAGTTCGGTCCTTAAACGTAAGGTTGGATCAAGCATCACTATATGGTTGACGGGATTTTTTTCCAGGATGAATCTCCTTTTGTTTTTACGAACCAAGCTGATTACGACCGAATTGGCAAAGCTATGACAAATGAGGTGTACGGACTGCTTGAGTCTCGTTGCGGTCTCAAGAAAACTGAGATCCCCGTACGTTATTTTCTTCCTTCATACGTGTTTGTTCTATGTAAGATGACTTCTAGATGAAAGTAGAAGACTCTGACGGGAAGGCTGTGGATCACTGCAGCTTTGTTTTTGTGTCCCCAGATTTTTTGCAAAAGTCTACGATTGTACTTATCATCCATGGCATGGGAGCTGTGCGTCCAGGTCAGTGGTCTAGGAGGTGAGGTTCCGTCCAAAAATTTTGAATTTAGTGATTTTTCTAGGAAATCCGCAACACAAAATTTTTTCTGCTCCGTTTGTTGCGCCACATAGTTGATCAGTTCTTGTTACTCATTGTCAGATAATTTTACCTCCTTGTCGATGCGTTCTTGTCTTCCGTCCATGTTACACACCATGGCGGTCGCAGGATTTTCGTCCGGGGAGGGGACTGCGGCAAAATTTTTCTAGATGAAGGTGCTTGGCGTTAGCTACGCACTCCGAAAAAACCCATGACCTCTAAAATCTAGAAAAAGGAGGGTGGCTGCCGCCACGCCCAAAGAATTTTTTACAAGGCTAATTCGAATTTTTGGAAAATTCAAAAAATTTATTTACAAGAATAAACAAGTCCCTTGCACATTTTTGAAACCATGTAAGTAATTTTCAAAAATTTCGTGACTCTGGTAGAGTAGAGATTACCGTCGGTAGGCGTCCTCCGCAATCAAGTGGTCCTTTCTTGCACACTTTGCAGGAAGCGTGAGAACAATTGTTCGTGGAGGCGGCGCCATGGCGTTATTCGCCCTATCCTGATTCTGAATGACCGAAAACTTTTTAAAAAATACTTTTTAGACTAATTTTGAACGAAAGTTTGGATGTTGGATCTCAAATTCCATATATTCAACGTGCTCTCAAGAATGATTGGGGAGTGATTGTCTGTAATACAAACACCGAGCAGAATGTAAGTTTGAGCTTCTCATTGCTTCGAAATATCTCTTTCTTCTTGGTTGAGGCCTGGCTTTCACAGCGTACATGCGGTTCGCATGAATTGTGAAGGGC
Source organism: Cylicocyclus nassatus (assembly GCA_958299035.1). Classification (NCBI taxonomy): domain Eukaryota; kingdom Metazoa; phylum Nematoda; class Chromadorea; order Rhabditida; family Strongylidae; genus Cylicocyclus; species Cylicocyclus nassatus. Next base: position 54,886,443 of record CATQJL010000223.1, on the reverse strand, counting down.
AGTCATTTCCAATTTTCACACTCAGACGAAGGCTCCTAGCTAGTGTTTCACTATTTGTTACTTGCCTTCGAAAAAAGCCAACATACACATTCGTTCGTTTCTCCTAGTCAAATGCCCTGTAATTGGCCTTTGCGCTTACTCGTTTGGAACAATTACAATTTTTTTCCCCTCCATGCTCTTTTTCTACAACATAAACAATGTGAAGCTTATCTAATTCAAGATTCAGTTCAGAGAATATGCTCGTCGACATATATGTGCAGTTTACGATCAGCTGCTAAAAGATTCCAGTGGTCAACGCATTTTTGTCATTGCTCATAGTCGTGGAGGTCCTGACTTTGTTAGCTCAGTGAGTAACTTCATTCTGAAATATTGTTGATTCATCCTATGTCTATTTTAGCTCCCCTATTTTCAAAATGAGAATCGTTTTGAAGTCGTCTGCCTGACCGATTCTGTTGATTTTGAGATTCCTCGGTGCTCTTCGACAGAGTACTCCAGTGGCGGCACTGTCTTCATAAACTGGAAAGCTGATAGTAAACTGCAAGGTACTGCTATCTCAGATGAAGATATTCTCGATATATACTCACGAGTTCATCAACTTTATGCTGGTGCGTCTTTTTCTGTAATTACTTTCCTTTATCTGTAAACTTTTTCCGTCGGACTAAATTTTTCTGTTCACCGAATTTATTCACTGCGATGATTTCTTTCATTTCAAGGAACAACTGAACATGAGAGGTCTTCACATGCTGCTTTCGAAAGTGTGTTCCATTTGCTAGAACACTGGAAAAACTCGGAAAGTTTGGCAAAGCTGCTTGTGGAAGCAGCTGGACTCACTTCGGTGAGTTTCTCTAATTGTTTTCCCTGAAATTCGACTGATCTAATTTTTGCAACAAACTTAGCGTACTTTGTCAAAATAGTTGTAGGGATCCTCGTTGTTTTTAAAATTTATCGAAAAGCCTCTTGCTATATTGAGCTGAAAAATTCTGCTTTTTTGTCAATTGGAGGAAATCTTGAAGAATAGCGAATAAGGCACGACGTACCATTTTGCAAAAATCATTATTCTATCAGGTGGTATTTTTCAGGCTGGAGTCACAGAACAGAAGGAAAAGACGTAAACATCACTTTCGAGTATTGGCTGTTATTTGTTATATCCATCTTCACATGGTCCTCGTCATTGTGCGCATGCTCTGTTATTTATCTTCCACATGCTTTCACCTCCGATCTTACGTTCTCAAGCCACAAATAAATCTTCTAGGGCAGTTCGAGAGAGCATGCTGTATCAGTCAGTCTCGTTGTCGCCACTTTTGCCGCCCTGAGTCTAACGACTGTTCTGGTGCTGATAAATTTTGGGAGTTATCGTTGTGGAGGTGACTAAAATGGGGTCTACGGATTTCGTACAGCTGTGCTTCAACATATCTTTGAGGTCGGTGTGCTTATCAGCTACGGTGTGCTTCCCTTCAACAAGGAGGTTGTCATCATTCGAAGAAGTTACGTTGGACGAATTACACCTGGTTACACGAATTCCGAGTTGACCTTATACGTCTTGGTTTTTCCGTAACCACTTAGACGGCTTTGTCACGCGGGAGCGTCACTTTTGTAAGTAGGCGTCGTATAGCCTTTCCTGTGCAACATTTCAGTGGAATCTGCAATTTCGGTTCTTTGGGTTGTTTGGAGTGCAGCACGTAAAGTCTAACTGGACTACAGTAACGCTCATAATTCGTTAAATAGTCACCGGACTCCAGAGTTCGCCGAATTCCGTACCACACGGTCGACATATCTCGGTTAGTGGACGATTTCTGAATCCAAGGGCATCGTTCGACTCAGCTACTCAGCTCGGCGCTACGCATCTCCTGATATAAGTGAGTGACCGTTTGGTTACAAGGCGGACAGATCTTACGAGCCTTTTTGAATTTTTGCCCTGTAGTTCCAGTGTGCAATGAATAAGTATACTGAGTTACTCCATCTAGGTTGAATTCTTGAAAGATCCGTGAAGTCTGACCATGCATACCACATCTGAACGGGAACTTTTCTTTCTATATGATTTTGAAAAATTTTCTTTAGAGTTATAGATAATTCGTATGTTGCATCGTATAGCTTAGACGTGTGGTTAATGGATAAGTTGGGCAGGAATTTCGAGAAAAAAATTTTTTGTTGAGATACGGAGCTATTTTCGGTGCAACTCCTATTTTTTGCTTAAAGGCTTATCACGGTCAATAGATGCTCAGATGCTCTATAAACGTAGTGGGGATAGCATTTCTAGAAGGTTCGATGTGCTGCAACTTCACCATGCTACCTGTGAGTATCTGACCCCAAGACCCCTCCACGGACGATAAAGCTTCAAATTTCAACTTTAAAATTTGTCAAAGCAGATCAAAACTGCGTCTGAGGAGCCACAAAAATTGTAGTGTGTATATGTGTAAGAGATGTGTCTAACATGATTTTTGGGAGAATTATTCGCCAACTTTGGTTAGCGCGTTTCAATGGCCTGAGTATGAATGTTGAGGGGTCTGTATCTCTGCGAATATTATAGATTTGGAGCTAAGGTTTGCATTATTCGATAGATATCTGAAAATATGATTTTTAGAGGGAAGGTCGTAGAACAACAAATTTCCAATAAAAGTGGCTTTTTGACAGCCGAACTTGGGAAATCTGTCAATAAGGGCGAGTTTGCCCCTTATATCTCTGCAGGGCTGGACAAATGCGATGTAGTCATTGACATGACTTTTGGTATTTGGTATCTCTATTTTTTCGGGGTAGCTCTTGTCATGGCTCCTGCGTAGGAGGCGCTATATGTAGGTGAGGAAAAGGAAGGGAGGAAAAACTGACTGCTTCTTATTGTTAGAAGCTGCAGTAACTCTTGGACCGGAAGGAAGAAAAAATTCGCTTCTAGAGGCTACAACAGGACACTCATGTCATCGCCAGAGAGTTAATGATAGAAGATAGTTTGGAATTTCGGAGAAAAAGTAGTAAAAGAACTTGTAGTGTCCGTTCGGTAAAGCGCTGTATAAGCACTACAGAATCTGTTGTACCGGTAATGGCATTATGTAGTTTTCGTCCTTAACCGTTATTCTTTATTTCCTCGTCTTTCTCTTAGGAACCTCCAACTTGGAGGCCCACTCGCTATTTTGGTGACATTCCTCTTCCTCTTATTAATCTTTCACTCTCGCCCGGCATGTCACCCGCGAATTTTTTCACTGTCTTGGTTGATCTTGTCAATTGCGCAATCTCCTAGAGCGGGCTTTATGTGGTGTGAGTATGTGCGTGTTCTCTGCTGTCAGGTATAGGGGTGTACGGGCCCTATCCTGATGTGTGGGAGTACATAACATTAGTTTCTATATATATTTATTAGATAATATCTACATAAGAGGGGAAGTGTGGAAAGGGAGAGGTTGCTGTAGCAACCTGCTTGGCGGCGGTCATCGAGGGTCACTGTCTCGGCTCGGGCTTTACAGCCTGCCCAGGGAGGGGAGCTGCTGGTGGAACACCCGACACTGCCTTGGAAATAAATGGTTGTTGGGAGACGGTGCACTTGTGACCCAGACGTACTGGCAACTCGACATGGCTAAGTTCCAGCTAGTTGTTTATGGCGCGTGCTAGGCCCGTGGTGTAAAAAGCTAAATTTGCAACATTGTACTGGTACCGGCACTTGTTCTCCGGTCATGCCTGGGAATTGGAACGCGAGAATTTATGATAATGGGTTAAGGCTGAGTTATATAGACTGTGCCAGAAATAGAAACTCTGCCACGCTATGAATAACTGTTCCAGCCTTACATGGAGGTTCCGGCCATGAACTCAATCACTTTCTTACGATAGTTGTCGAGCTTGGCCTAGAATTTTGATAGCCTGAAATATTATGTAAGCGCGATTAAATTTCATAGCACCAGCAATGAACTCTACGCAACTCTGCTCCTACCTTGTCATTCATCTCAGAAACAAAGCCCCTGAGGAGTCAGAGGAAGACGGAAATAGGGGAGGCCGTCTTTCGGTCATGCCCGAAAATTACTCCGAGATTCTATGTAACATTTTATCGCTTTATCACTGCCCTAGAACTTCTTACTCGAGCCAACCTGACCGAGTTGTCGGCCAATACTATTTCCAGCTGGTGCGACATTCTGTTCGAAATAGCTCTGTCCTTAAATGGAAGCTGCGGCCTTTATAATGGGGACCACGGCCGCTACCGGGTCATGGCCTGGAACGCGGAAAATTTCTACTTTTCATTTCGCAGGTGCCCAACGCGCTGGGGCACCCACTGTCTGAGGGAGCACCTCAGGCAAGTGTAAGGAAACTTTCAAATACGCACGAAATGCTTTTGTTCGTACTCAGAAGCCGTGATCATTTGAGTAAGCGGAACCGAGGAAAAACCAATTGCTTCTTAGAAGCTGCGGTCATATCTGAAGTGGAAAGGAGGAAAAAGCTGCCTTTAGAAGTTTCAGCAGGACAATTATGTCGACACTATACGATTTATGATGGTTGGTAACTTAGCATTCAGAAGAAGAAGGAGCAGAAGAACTTGTAGCACCCTGTTTATGGAGCGCTATATAAGCGCCTTGTAGATAGCTGTTGTATGTTATGCTTTCATCTTTTTTGACTTCTACTACATTTTTCTATCCTCCTTCTGAGAAGGGGTCTCAGCTCGGGACCCTATCGATGTTTCCGGAATAATGTTGATTCTCCGCATGCTGTACCTTTCATACTTCTTACGTTCCCGTAAGGAAGCCTTTTCACTTTCTGCTAATGTACTTTCCAATACTAGGGATTAGCGAGGATTTTAAGATAGATTAGTGTGTCTGTATGCGTAAGTGTGCGTTCTCCGCTCCGGTAATAAATGGTTGTTAGGAGATTGTGTTCCCTTGACCCGAAACGATCGCAACATAGCGTACTATTAGCTTCTTATGGTTGTTTATGGAGTGTGCCCGCCGTCGGAAAAAGCAGAGTTACAACGTTTTTCTTTAAACGGTGATGTGTTGCTTAACGGCCACTCGGGTCATCCCCGGCGTAGATTGATAGTTATGGGCTAAGGTGGCGCGCCCTATAGAGAACGGCAAACAGTAGAATTTAGAGTAAAAATCCACCACTACGGAACTGAGCGCGTACCTTACATGGAGGTTTTGGCTCCGAACTCAATCATCTTTTTTCTGTCATTTACGATAATTACTGTGGGGACAGAAAAAAATTTTTAGGCCACTATATAACTACATTTGTATATAAGGGCTTAGTTGGGACGGAGTAGACATTGCAATGGAATGCCTTGAGTTGCTATTATTCATTCTGCGCACCATCAGGGGGGAGACTCCCAATTTCCCAAAGAGGGATTTGGAGGACTGGATGTCCCTCCAAAAGAAATCCCTCTCCCTCCCGCCTATGGATTTGCGGCATGGGACCCTGTTTGTGCGTTGCTACAAGCTAGTTACTCTGATCGAAAACTTGACCCGTACCTCTCTCGACCGCCTCACGGATTTCACCATCTCCGAATGGTGCCGTGTGTGGCTGCCTACAATATGGCAGCTGCGGAGTGCCGATTGCAAACCACATAAATTACCGGCTCCTTAGCAGAAATGCTAAGGAGCATAGGTTTTTGTGTGATTCGTGCCAGGGGGTGCCGCGAGGGCACAGTATTTATCGGCACTTGGCTATCAAGTGCCATTATAAGCTGAAATATACTGATGCCCCACTGATCGATTTTCCCCTAAGAACAGCGGATCCCTGGTACTTGCCATGGAGCAGGTCTGGCTAATATTTAACAATCTGCCTGAAGCTATCATTCATCCCCGAAATGCGTTGTTGCTGAGGAGAGAGCGAGAGGACGAAGAAAAAGCCGCTTCCGAGCGACCTTCCACTAGTTGGGACTGATTGTTTTTCATTGTATTTTTGGGTATTTTTTTGTTTTTGGGGATGTATGTTTTATATTTAGAAATGCTTCTGATAAATTTTGCTTGACTCCTTTGTAATTGTAGCAGAAGAAGATAAAAAGAAAAGAAAGAAAGACGAGAGTACATATACATTTTCTTTCGATAGGTGTGTCCTTGATAAGTCAACAGAACTCTTTAACATTAGGAAAAGAAAACTTGTATCAGTCTGTAAATCTAAATGGCTCGTTCCCTGTTGTTCAAATCTTTCGCGTCCTGCAGCTGTTCGATCAGTTCCGTTTCGGGCACTTATTAATTTGATCTTGTCTCGCAAATACTGCGGAGGAAAGGAGAAAGGAGTAAGAACAGGGCTTGAGACCGTTTACGGATCAAGCAAATGCTGTTCTCATCCCCCTAGAGAGCTTGGACATTTAGCATGCATTTATTGGAGTGGGAGAAGAGCACACTAAATAAGGTATTCTTTGGGAAAAAGCTGTAGATAAAATCCTAAATTAATTTAGTATAAAATAGAGAGAGAGAGAGAGAAGAATGCAATTTCTCTGGGAGATCGATTTTACCATATTTAATAGGATTGAAACATTAGAGGAAACGGAGAAACAATTAGGGAGCATGCTTCGTGGCCATTGAACACTTTCCAGTCAGAAACTGAGACTCGCTACTTTCGTACTTGGGATTCGACTTTTATAAGGTTCACATATATTACATTTATTTTTTTAGAAGAGTCGCAAGCGTTCAAAAACACATAGATTGGTATTTATATGCAAGTTATGTATGTCTAGTTATCCGCATTTCCCCAATTGTCGCATATATGTAAGCCCTCTTAGATTACATAGTCCTTGTGGAAATTTTCTTTTTTGTAGGCCGATATTGCATAGTAGACAAAAATTAGCCTTCTGTATGTCGCCAATTTTCATTCTTATACCGAAGCCGTAGTTATCGAATAGAACTTAGTACGTACAAGAGCGCTTACTTTTGGCGAATGTTTTTATTCATGATCACGTTTCGTTACAGCGAGCTGCTGTCAGAACGAGCAGAATCTTCAAAACAAACAGAGAGGTTAATACGACGTCTACGTAGGGAACGAATAAGATAAGAACTACTTACCAAGAATCGACTTAGAAAAAGGATGCCCGAAGATAGATGATGCCTTCTACTAGCATATTATACGTTTAAACACTCAATTGAGCTGACCACATGCATGTCATTGCTCCAGTGTCAATGTTTACCCTTTTCTTCTTTGTGGTTGTACAGCCATTAACGCAACGCGGAAAAAGTATTTGTATACGAGAGTTGTTGGTTTGAGGAGACGGTCAAGAGGCGCTATTTCTTTGGCTGTCACCAACTTGAAAGCCCATTTCTGCACTACATAAATTTTTTAAAAAATTCCAGAGAAAGTCGTTAAGCTTACAAGCTGTTCGAAGTTACCATTTACTGAGTTTCACGGCTTTAAAATGAGCGAAATATTCACGAAACTGCCATTATTTGCATTTTCATGGGTTTTTGACTCCAATGTTTCTGTTTTGGATCTTTTTTGAGATGATAAGATCAGACACATGCAACGATCTTCTATAATTACCCAGAAATTTGAAAGGCCCCTAAAACATTATTAAACATTTAAAATGTGCAATTTGATGTCCAGCTGGCAATAAAAACCGCGCCTCTTGACATACACCCGTTGGTTTGCCTGGCATGATGAAAGATCATACCTTATGAATGTCCCACTTCACACAACCCAACAATGTAATCAAATCCTCGCGCATAGGCGTTGTTTGAAGGCAGCGCGGGTAAAATTTCGCCTCTCATGTTTCTGCCATTCTGGGGCCTTTCCGTGGCCCTGATTACAGTTGTAAAGTCCGAACTGTTTGAAACCAAAAAACCCGGTTCTTGGGGACCCTCTCTTCAAGGAGCGGACGACTTTCATTGCTCGTCCCCATTGTCATGCCAGCGGGAGGAGCTGCAACTGCACGGATGCAGTTGCATTGCAGTGTGCAGTGCGAATGCAATGCAACTGCAATGCAACCGCACACCTGCGTAAGCGCTCTCCTCAGGGGTGGTTTGTGATACGAAGGGGCGGCTTGTGATACGTATCACAGGCCCGTATTTCCTTTTAGAGGGCACGTCAAAGGATTGCACCAACGCAGATCGGATACTCATGGGCCCCTCTTTGCAACTATGTGCTAATCTGGGTGGATGGATCTTGCCTGGACGCTGCCTTTAACAAGATATAGGCACGTCCGTGTATCAAAGGCAGTGTCCGGGAAAACTTTGAACAAGGGCCAGTCTTCTATTAACATGACATCTTCAGCCCAACTAGGCTGAACACTGCCTTCAAGTGTGATTTGTTGTTCTTATAATTCGAATGTCGCTGACCTATCACATATTCGATGGGTGGATACGGATGTAGCACGCTCACTGATGTGATAATGGCCTTCACTTCGCTAACCTTATGTTCTACGCCCATATGCACATACCCCCCTCCCCCTCCCTCTCCCGGAGGGAGGACATGAGCTGAGAAGGGACGCGGCATATCTCGCCGCTTTAAATGACTGCATACTTCTTTGTCTATCTATCTTACTAAGGGGATCCCACACCCTGTCACTGATAATGGAAGCCGGGCTATGGGCATAAATGCTGAGAGACTGCTTTTTGTGATCCCTGAGATTCCCAAAGGGCACGTAAGACAGGGAAAATCAGCCTAAGTCGTCTATCTCCCCGCGAGCGAATTGAAGTTGTACTGAGTACAACTAAGTTATACTGTACTGAGAATCTATGAAGCCTCAAAGATATGAAGCGTCTCTTCTCAGCATCCCTCTTTTCTCCAACGGGGATGTACGTGAATGCGGGCCTCAATCGTCGTTTCTTCTGACTTGTATTATTTTACTGCCAATCTCGACCGTAGACCCTATCGTCGTACGCTTCGTAAATAAATTCTAACGTGTGTAGGAAAACCTTTTCTAATGCAGGATTGCGTAAAATGATCACAAAAGCTTCTTGCCACTTATGCAAGAAAGGCCCTTATTTGCGAAAGAACTTGTACGCACATTTACGAGAAGTGCACCATTCTTTAGAAGATATCGTAGCCGAAGTAAAAAGCGCGATATTACAAGCGAAACTTGCGGGAAAAAAGATGCGCAAATGTGACATTGTGAATCTTTTTTCTCCTCTTCGCAGAACCTGAGAAATCAACAAAAGGTGCAGTCATCAAAAGGTAAATCTCGAAGAAAGCAGATTGAAGTCAGGTAAGGAATTGCGCTCTAATCACTATCCGCGCCCCATGGCGAATCCAGCCGTTTCGGCGCCGTGTCGTTACCGGTCGTCGGCCGCTGCCGGGTTATGGCCCGGAACGCTGCAATTTTCATTTCCCGTGCCGTAAGTGCCCTACGCGCCGGGGCATCCACTGCCTGAGAGAGCACCTCAGGCAAGATTCGGTGCGACTTTGCTCAACCCAGGAGCACCACTCCTGGATTTCTCCCAGGTGGGAGTTCGGGAGATGGTTTTTTTGCTAGTGAGCAAGTATGGTTGGTCGTCCCACGCCTTCTTATAACCATCCCCCGGAATCTCCTGGTGTGGGACGATGAACCCGAGGATGATTGGGAACAACGTTGTGGAGGGAGGAAGATAGTAGGGAGCGGGAGTGACCGACAAGAGGTCACCCTTCCCCCTCCCCCCACTTTTAGCTTCGCCTAAACGTACTACGTTGCGTTATATACGTTTTGCTTATTGTTTTGGTTTACTATGTAGTAAATTTGCTTTTCATACAATGTGGTGATTGAAAAAAAAAACAGTTTGAAGAACTTCTGTACGCCGTAGCAAGGCTCTATGACGATGTACTTGTGTCTACTTGCAACTCGACATGCCCAAGTTCCAGCTAGTTGTTTATGGCGCCTAGACCCGTAGTGTAAAAAGCTAAATTCGCAGCATTGTACTGCACCTGGACTTGTTCTCCGGTCATGCCTGGAAATTGGAACGCGAGAATTTATGATAATGGGTTAAGGCTGAGCGATATAGACTGTGCCAGAAATAGAGACCCTGCCACGCTATTGATAACTGATCCAGCCTTACAGTTTGGAGGGGTGTAGCTGTATGAAAGCACTTGAAGTGAGCTTTTAAATTTTTTTGAATTTTTCGCACAATTTTCCGCTCATTCTGTAGGAGACAACAAGGGAAGGAGGGAGCTTCACTTGAAGATATTGGGTGAAGTGGGTGGGGCTTTGGTCGGTGGGTCAGGTTTTGCAGTGTTTGATGGGGAGGTGGTGATGCCCACAATGGGTAAGTTGCGGGTGTTGGAAGGGAAGTGGGTGGAGCTTGCGGTTGAGTCAGCGGAGTCTTGGGAAATGGGTGATGCCTTAGGGTCCAAAGTTGGGGGTTTGAATCTCAAAAATTGGCAAAATAGAAACTTTTGAGGTTGCGAAATTTCTGTATTCTCCATATCTCCGATTTTGTAGATATTCGGGATTTTTCAACCTCCACGGTATCGATTTTATCGATTTTCAGGATTTCGAGGCCTCCGGAATATCGATTTTCGGGATTTCGCAACATTCGAATATCGATTTTATCGATTTTAAAGGTTTCGCAACCTCAAAAATTTCGATTTTATCCGTTTTATCGACATTGAAGGGTTCGCCAACCTCAAAATATCGACTTTATTGATTTTTAACCTGCGCTGTTACTTTACACCCAGCATATGAATATTTCCCTCCAATCACTTTATTTAGTCTTTATTTGGGGTTTTTAGCACGCAGTTCAGCAAATTTACTCAATTTGAAAGGATATACACGAAGTAGGTGTAAACTGTATGCTCCGCCCACTTTTGTCTTTACGTACGCCTATTGTATATATACTTGCTTTCACTCACTTCATATAGTCTTTATATGGGCTTTCTAGCATAAGATCTAGCAGATTTCAAAATTTTTGAATTTATACGCTTGTCGATGTGAACTGTAAGCCCCGCCCATTCTGATGTTACTATTTACCCAATAAATGTGAATTTCCTTCTACTCACCTTATATAGCCTTTATTTGGACTTTCCAGCATATAATTCAGCGGATTTAAATTAATTTGAAAATACACGCTCCATAACTGTAGACTATAAGCCCCGCCCACTTTTGATGTTAGTGTAGCCCCACTGTGTGCATATTTCTTTCAACTAACTCTAAAATAGTCTTTATTTGGCTTCCTAGCATGTAATTCAGCAAATTTACTCTATTTTAATGATACACTGAATAATTGTAAACTGTAAATCCCGCTCGCTTCAAATTAATCTGATGTATGTATTCTACATTTCAAATACCACCCTTCCGTCTCCATTTGACCTTCTTGCTTGAAAATTGGCTGAATTGTGGATTTCCAAAACATGATTTGACTTTCTGGTTGACCAGATTTTGACTTTCTGGTTGTAAACTCTCAGCCCGTCCATCTCGAATTAGCCGGAAACACTGTTTTTTGTATTTTCCATTCAAAATACTATCATGCTGTCTTTACCTGAACCTGGTAGCTTGAAAACACGCTGTACTGTAGATTTCTGAAATGTCTACATTCATGCGAAATTACTATCTCCTATCTAACGAAATTGCCACTGATCTTCCATATAGAGTTGGCGAATCGGTCAATAGCAGTGCTGGGGTAAGTTCTAGTGAGGAATCCAGTAGTGTCACTGAAATTCCGATAGGATGCATCAAAATAGGTTTATTTTCAAAATGATCACTTCAAGAGCGATTTGCGCCATTTCAGTAACAATTTTTGATAGTGCAATCGGAACTGAAAGATTCAACAAAAAAAAACTCTATCGAATTCTTTTTATTCTTTGCGCTACTTTCGGAATTGACCAAGTTACAGATTTTTGAAAATTGAAGTTCAACAACGAAGAGCTGTCATGTTGGGTATCGCTTAATTACCGGAGTGAGGGGTCGGCAAAAAAATTGCACATGCATGCATGCATTCAACCTATTAGGTTGTCCCAAAAGTAAACTCTTTTTTTTGAATAACTCAAGCTGTTTTTGTTTTCTTAGTACATCTAGGGTATCATTCGATAAAGCAGATTAAGCTCTACAAAGTGACCTTCAAGGGTCCGCCTAAGTCGCCTTCCATATAAAGTTTGAAGCCAAAATCGAAAAACATTTTGTTACCTGAAAATTGGATTTCTGCGACAAGGAATCCTACAGACCTCCAACTTGGTCATTATACATTAGGCATATAGTCGTACACAAATATGCCTTTACCGAATTTTTTCCGAGCATAGAAAGCGAGAAACCAAGATTGTCCAAAAATGGCAAACTCCGCTCCAGCCCCTCCCACATATGTCATTGTATACTACTAGCCTTACTAAGTGTAATTTCAAAACCTTACCTCTGTGTGTGCTCTTATAACCGAGAAATACCAAGTTTTACATGAAAACCCGAAAAAAGTGGCATTTTGGCCTTTTGGGACCCTACTTATTTCTCAATTTTGAGCTTCGGAAAAATGCACCAAATACATTTTTGGGTACTGCTATATATGTGTCTACTATATAGAGACCAAGTTGGAAGTCCGTAGGAATTCTCTGGAAGGAGATCCGATTTTTAGGATAGCTAAAAAATTTTGATTTTTGGCCCCAAAATTTACCTAGGTTACGAATTAGATGGAACTTTGGTAGTCTTTTTGTAGAGCTTGCTGCGCTCTACCGAATGGTATCCTAAATCTGTCAAATAAAAAAACAAATCAAAAACAGCTCAAGTTATTTGAAAATGGAGTTTACTTTTGGGACAACCCAATAGAAAAGCTCATAAATCGCTTCAAAGTGAAGATCGCGATTAAAAACTTACACAGCGTCTCCTACGATGGTTTGCTTACCTTACGCTAAAAATGGTACGAATATATGAGTTTATCGGCGATAAGTGATAGAACATCACTTGTAAGAGCGGAGGATTTCACAGTTTTATTTGAAAAATAAGGAAATGAGGGTTTTTAGAGCGTTCTGAGAACTTCTAGGTTTTTCTAAACTGCTCATACACGCTTTTTCGATTTTTGAAAATCAATCATAATTCGCGTCAGTTTGACCTCAAACTTGAAGCACGAGTAAGGCTTCTAAATAAGCATCTGTGAACAAAATCTTGGTTACTTACAAGGAGAGGATACTTAGTCGAAAGCACCAATCCAGATGAGACATATACCATCTTAGAACGCTTGAAACGCTGATTCCAAATCTACAGTTTCTAGCTGCGGAGAGGTTTTGTAGAGGGAGTTATGAGGGGTGTTTCCTTTAGGGTTGAGGCGCCCTCCACCAGGTCTCCCCCTACCTATAAGCACTGTAGAGGAGTACCAACTGTGGCAAGCGACCTAGTGGTAAGTGACGTGCCTGATAAAGAGAGTGTCAAGGTTTTAATCCCCTTCGCATGCTATATTGAACTTCTAAATGGCTTTAGAGCCCTAAAGCATGAAGCTTCTGATGATATTGATACTAATCGAAGTTAGACGTGTTAAAAAACTAAAGTAATATGAGTATCATAATCTTGACTGTAATCTTCATTCAAGTTATTTACCATTAGGTTAGTTGCCATCAGCTGATACTCCTCTACAGTGCTTACAGATAAGGGGAGACCGCTGGAGGGCGCCTAAACCCCAGAGGGGAGCACCCTTCATAACTCCTTCTACAAAACTGCTCCGCAGCTAGAAACTGCAGATTTGAAATCAGCGTTTAAAGCGCTTTAAGATGATATATGTCTCATCTGGATTGTTGCTTTCGACTAAGTATCCTCTCCTTGTTAGCTACGCTTAGTCGCAAGATCCAGGATGAGTACCATCGTCATCCCAATGTGTCCCATGGCCCCCAAAGGGAGCAATGGCACACAAGCCTTCTGTACGCGGTGGCACCCAAGTGTGTGCGATGGTGCACATTGGGGGCGATGGCCCCAAGCACATACATTAGATGCGCCTCGCCGAGCTGAGTCGAACGACGCTTTTAGATTCAAAATTTGTTCGCCCTGAATCAAGACATGGCAATGCGACATGGATCGCGGTGTACCTCCGGCTGAGTTCTGACATTTTACACGAATTATGAAAACGATATTATGAGAGTAGCCGACTAGCGTCTTTGTAAAAAAAAGTGGCTGTGAGAGTAAATACGCCACGAACTTGCAGAGAGGCAACTTGAACGAAATTCTACATAAACTCATCCATACAGGAACAACATCGTAAACTCATAGTTATGTTCTCTGTTGGCTTTTACACAGGAACGCAAGCCCTTGGGGCCCCGTGCCCCCATGTGACGCGGGCATTGACGCCAAGATTACCTCACGTCTTCTGAAACACGCACACCAAATCGTTCAAATCTTAGTAGGGTTAGTGCAGGATTGCTTTTCAAACTGATCACAAAGAAACGTTAAAATGTGAGAAGGGCATCAAAAACAGCAGTTAAGGTTTTACCGACGTGATTGCTGAAGAAAAACCTATAACTAGAATGACCAATTCAGACTGAGTTGGTATGAGTTTTCCTTTTTGGGTTACTCTGCAAAAACTTTTTCTTTTCCAGTGGCAGAGTTCATCTAAAGGGTTCGAATTATCCAACAGTAATTGCAGGATTCGTTGATTTGTTTTGCACATAGATGTAGATTAATGCTATCTTCTCAATGCAAATTCCAAGGATTTACAAACTGCTAGGATATGAGAGCTATATGTGTTTGTACAATGGATAAACTTCAATTAGCTCAAACTTGAATTCGTAGTAATGTTTGCTAATTATCACTTCCTGAGGAGTGCGCAAGGCACACACTATAATTTTTTGAGGAGTAGCTGAAAAGTAGAAGGTAAAATCGTATTCAAAACTCGAAAATACTCAAATCATCATAATATTGTAAGGCTAGGCTCTAAGATTTACGATGCACCTGTAGATTTCACTTCCCTACTCCAGAGAATCGTACATTCTGCTTGAAGGTGTTGCTGTGTTCGTGCACGAGAGTGCTCTTTAGCCTCTATTAATTCTCGATGTACGTCATAAAGAGCATGAATAAAACGTTCATCAACGTGACACATATCATCATCTTGGAGGCACAACCGGAAACCACACAGAACCGCATCAAAATGTTGCACTTCTGACATCGAAACGATAGAAAAAGAAAACGTAGTCCTGAGGACTAAAGCTTGCTAGTCAGTCAGACAGACTATATACACAGAAGAGCAGAAAAAAATTCCAATATTGGCTACCTTATATTGCTAGAAATTAGATATTCATACACCCGTACAGGAGAAGAGGAAATAGAAATAGAAATTTTCTCGCGTTTCCAAAGCGATTCATCATATCATATGATGCTATACAGGGTATTCGGCTATGTGTTGCGAATGTCAACCCTGAAGTTTGAGATCGAAATGAATGAAAGCATAGGAGATTATGCAGAGAGCGAAGAGTGTAGTTGTCACGATATATATATGGCAAAAGAGCTTCGGAAAGGAGAACAATAGGGACCGAATCCTGAGCTTTCAGACCACCTCGGTGGTGTTATCGTTGTTCTCGACTGGTGTCGGTTGGCTTGGTGGACGTTCGGCCTTGCGAAGGGTGGCCGCTCGGGTCCCAGTGGTGCTCATCGCACGCGTACGCACCTGGAAAAAAGTTATTAGTTTTGTGATTTTGCTCCTCGAATATATTTTTTAACCAAATTTTTGCACAACTCGCTGCAGCCAGCGCAATGTAATCTACTGCTTTACGGTTTGGAGGCTTCAAATCGACTTCAGCAGGTGACTCGGAATTTGCACCGTATTTTGTATCTATCGTTAGCTCATGGTGTTTATAATTCAGCGCATTTTGACGGATGATATGGTCTTCAAATTGTGCAAAAACTGGACACAGAGCTCATAGTTTCAGATTTTGTGTCTCATGGCTATTTCACGCGCAGTTATTGCCTACACCGCAGTGAGGCTACACACTAATTGTCGAAGACTATTCAACTGTAGCTAAAGGTAGATTTGTGCTGGCACTCATTTTGACAGTGCTCCCCCCACCCCTTCCCCCCGCCCGTCCCGAGAATGTGTCGCGAAATTTTTGAAAGTACGTGAGATGTAAAATTGTGCAAATGGCTGTTTCTGCTTGAAAACTTATTGTTAGTGAAATTTTTTAGGGCTCCTTGGAAATTTCGAGATTACACAACCGCGAGAATTTTGGAATACATCTTCGAAGGGCATGGCTAATGCTAATGGCCATTTATGCAAAAAATTCTTCCCGCGTCCTTCCGCTGAAAGAAATTTTTATTGACCGACACTGTTAAAATGATCTGCTCAAAATCACTAGTATCTATTTTTTGCAAAAATCTCCGTCAGGAAGTGCTAAGTAAGATAGGTTCGTTTAAACATATAGTAAACAGGTGTTCGATCCCTTGTCTAATCTTCAGAACAAAATTAGAAACTTCGATTACTATATTCACAAATAGAGAATCCCAAAGCGTTTCTAGATTTTCACTGCACTTTCGCAAACCGTTTGGCTTCTCGTAATTACTCTAAAGTGGCTATCGTCTTTGACACCTAAAAGGACAATTCAACTTGTTTCGATCAAACACCCGCGGCTTCATTTGCATATCCTATGTCTTGTACTGTACTGTACACTTGGTTATAATCCCCAGACGGCTAGACGCTTTACATAAAAGTTCAGCAATTTTTTCTTATCACATCATGCCGGAAAGCGGATTTGCTTCTTCTTCTAATCGCTCCAATACAAAGCTACCAGGGTTAATCTAGGAAAACTTGGAAAACGACGACATTAAACTGCAGATTTGGGAAACTTTCCGGCCCTAATCACCCTAAAATTACCATACTGAATTCATGAACACATTGCTTGAAATTGCTCCAATACCAGATACAAAAACAAGATGTTAGTATGGTTTTGTGACCAGAACGTCAAAAATCTGGCGGCTATGTAGTTTTTAGGGAGCGGGAAAGGAACGGATTGGTCATGACCTCATATCCGGTCGAAAGGAAATATACAGTTCAGTAGATTCCCGCCTAAATAGTGTATATACTTACGTTGCCGAGAAAATGCGGTAAAAGTCTGCGCGTGAATAAATAGCCACGCCAGCAATGCGGGTAATTTGCGCGCGCAAGTGACCGGCGTCACAGGTGTAGCTTACACTGTTCACGCTCACTTTTTACCGCATCTTCTCGCACCGCAAGCACACTGTGTTGAGCGGAAAATCTACCAGACTGTATGCTTTGAGCACATTTTTCTTGAAAAAATAACGAAGGAAGAGCCTCGTGTTTGAGGACAATCAGCTTTATTAGAGAACACAATCTGACATGTTTCGAATAAACTACAATTTAGCTCTTTTTCGTGCAATGACGTGACGTTGGCTTGGTTGAAAAAATAAAAATGAAGAAAATTTCTGATAGTGAGAAATCAGAATCTTACCTGTACTAGGTTGACGACTTGCCCCTGATTCATAACTCGAACAGATCCTACACGACCTTCAACCACTCCAGCCGAAGAAGCTCTCTCGCCTAAAAATTGGCCTTGAGTAGTGGAAGAGCTCAGAATATTCACGCCCAAGTAAAAGCCAGTTATCATCACCAAATGTTAGTCACCGAAGAAACCGTATTAAGATTTGAGAAAGAGTAAAGAAGCTCCATCAGAGGTGTTGTAGGAGAAATCACAGCAAAATAGATCATGTCCGTTAACGGCGCTCAATATCTCGGAATGTCAGAAATTTTGCTTTTCTTTTGAATTTTGTGATACTATTTTAAGATAAAGCACCCACTCACCCCTACTAGTGCCTTGTTCTGCACTGACGATTGGTGGCAAAGTTTTTGAATGCACGGTAAGTGGCACGATTGTAAATGCCTTTGCGCTGCTTGCGCTCATAACCTGAAACATTTCGCTCTCAATCTCCAAAATTTTTTGAAACTTCAAAAATCTAGAAGACCACTTACCAACTGTGGTGAAGTAGTCGGTGTGAAGTGAAAGGCATCTTGTAGATCATTTGCCGGTGGAAAACCATAGGCACCATTGCTTTCCGAAGAACTCGGCGGTTCCGGTGATTCTTCTCGATCACGGTCTGCTTCCATACGTGAAGGGTCTCCACCACCGGATGTGGACACCTGGAGAATTTCGGAATAGCTTTGAATGCAAACAGTATAACACATACTGAAAATCAATTTTTGTCAGTTTAGTGGGGGTACTATATAAACATTTCCTTACCTAAATATGGGACAGTTTTCTGAGAAAAAACATTTTGTGATTGGCATGACATGGTTATAGCCCTGCAGTTTGTACTATTGAGTAGTTCTTTTGCTTTCACTTTTTCGAAATTGAGTTTCACCTATCTCCTGTCTGATACTCTCGGTGCTTCTTTTCTTTTTTTTTGCAGAATTTGTTGTCCACCAAATTAGTAGCTACAGGATCCAGATCCAAGTACAGAAAACTTTGTGCAGAAGACTTTGGTTCTTTGTAAATTGCTCCCACACCTGTTTCATATTTGGTAATATGCCAAGTTTGCTTTTTGCACTGCTAATCCACTATATTACTTGATAAGGAAGTGATGTTTATGTGGATTAGAAAAAGCGAAGATCAGCGGTTACGAGAATCCCAAGACGAGGAAATGAGGTTTAGGTTGCGAGGAGATGTGTAGGCAGAGATTAGCATTCAGGGTAAACAATTTTTGCATCAGATTTACTGCTAAAATCCCTGGAATGAGTAGTGCGAGCAGTAGAAGAGGAAGTGACAAAAGGCCACATTTTTTTCTATGATTTTTTCAAAGTCAGATTCACTTCTATAGAGGGGACCAAGCCATAATGAATGCTTTGGAGTATGGTGGCCATTGAATATTCCGTAGCCCCTCATTTATTGTTTTTAATCAAGCTCTTTGCCTCTCTTAAAATGGGCACATAAAAAAACTCGCAATTTTCTAATTAAATTATCTACTTGATTATTATGACGAGGTACCTCTAAACCAACAAATTATTTCTACTCTTATCATTAGAATTAATAAAGTCTCCTAAAGCTATTTTTGCGCCATTTAGTCCATGTCGCAGCAAATATCCGGTAATTTCTGATTACCATGAGTGAACGGTTCTATTTTCGGAAACTTCACATGACTTTAGTGCGATAATCCCTCCGTTAAGGCAGCAAAAAACAGTCGAACTTTCGAGTCAAAGCTTTCAGGGTAATTAGAGCTATAGAGAATGAGAATCACCATCGGCAATTTTGTGGAGAATGTTTTGAAATATTGTGACCAACATCTCAAAATAAACTGAAAATGGAAATCGATACCGAAAAAAGAAGAAACCTATCCCTAAGCGTTTTCCACCCTATTAATATTTTTGAATTTAAAATTCATGTTTTCTTACCTGATAACCAAAGTACTTCAAAATATCTGCTTTGCACATTGGACATGTTCGATGTTCTAGCAGCCAAGGGTCTATACAAGATTTGTGATAGACGTGCCTGAAAAATGACATTTGAGAGAGAAATAAAAATAGTGCATGATTTTGTGTTCCAAATCAAGTTACTTCTCAAACCCTTCTACTTTTGAACTGAAATCTTGAGATTTTTATGTGAATAACGCAAATTTAATCACGTGCCAGAAACTTCTTTATCGTGCGCTCCCACACGGAACCAACTCACATCAGCTGAAAACTTGTAATTTGCTACTAGACATCAATTACTCATGGTGTTTTCAGTCTTCTAGCTGTTTACGCGAAAAATATTGAATGCTGTTTTTATTCAATTCTTAAGGAAGAGCATAAATTGAACACAACCATCATATTATAGGAACTTCCTTGTTCAAGAGATGATGCTTATTGTTATCAAAAATCATTGGAGCGCACTTAAGACAAGCACTTCTTTGAACCAGTGGAAGGGAATTTGATTATAGATTTGCTACAGTCACTGCTCAAATCTATTTTCTTGGTAGTTTTTTTCAGGGTGCTGTGCCCAAGAGTATAACCGTATATGGTAGCTTATTCTGTTATATTACGGCCCACGTTGTCGAGTACATTTTACAACTGAGAACCGAAATGCTAATGAACTATTGTCGCAGATAAGTAAATTGTAAAAAAAGAAATTACTGGATACTTTTCAGTTTTCGACGTCAGAACAGGTTTTGTAAAGAAGACGAAACTCATTACTCATCCATTTATGACAACGTAATTCTCCAACCACACCTCCATATTACTTATTGTTAGCAATAAAAATGGAAATGTGAAATAGACATTTTCCTGCCATCGAAAAAGGTTATTATCTGGTACAACTATCGAGATCTCGGAAAAATCTCGGTACTTTGTGTCTTGAACTAAGATCAATCTTGGACGAACACTGCAGGCTTGTTCTAATTAGCGTTTTACAGTCTCTCTTGTATTGAATTTGATTGAGTAGTTGAAATAGTGAAAGGGATTTCCAAGGGAAAAACTCCCGCGAAAGAGTAGAAATTAAGCCCTGTGAAGCTCATTTCATTTTCTAAATCACTATTTCTACATTAGGCCTCGGATAGAGTTCACGCGGTTTGATCGTCGCGATTTAATCGCCGCAATTTTCATTCATTTTCTTTTGCTTGTAGCGACTGAATCGCAACGAATCCTGAATGAATGACAACTGAATCGCAAGCGTCCCATTGCTAGCAAAGTCACTTTTTGGCGCATAGTGGTGAGTTGTAGTGCAATTGCACCGGAAATTGATTAAAACTGCCCCTCTAAGTAGCAACTGTAATGCATTTGTTTCGTCTTTCATATCTGAAGGTGACGTCTCATGCGTCCCACAGTGGTGAATCGCGTGAACTTCGTTTGAGACCTTAGAGGGTCGATTAAATCTACTTTGCGAACGATAGGTAAAAAGTATTTAGTTTCTGGAGTCGCATTTGCTTTATTTTTTTTGCAGTCACGCGCAATTGGTTCTACACATGAAAGCAGTAAAGCTACGCATTTATGCATTTTTATCTACGCATTTACGTATTTTTTATCTTTTTTGATTTCTGCGGTGTACGAACCAGATTACATACTTTCCATCCCCTCTCCATTGCTCACTCTAATTTCACGAAGTAGTTCCAGCTTCGTGCGAAAGTTGTTGTTGCGTTCGTAGGGTTGTTTGTGTGAGTATATGTGCATGAGTCGTTCTCTTCACTCAACTGGGAAAAAAATGGCGTAACTACAAACAGCAGAACGAGCCAAACATGCTTGTTTTCTGTGGTTCGCGCAATGCGAGAAGCGAACAACTCGTCCCAATTAGTAGCCGACGACGGCGACGTCGTTACGGACGGACGCTCGCACTCATCAAGCGCTGTCGCGGGTATCGAAAAAAGTACGGATATGGGGCAGAATGGGCTTTCTAGTCTTGTTGTGTGTAGTCTAGTTTTGAAATCCATGTAGCAGTTCGATGGAGACAGAGTCTGTTGTTTCATTGACTTTTTTTGAGGAGAATTTTGCTTTGAACTCCTAGTTTGCTGAAAAATGAGAAAGATGTCATCCTGCCCATACAGCCGTCCTTCATCCAGTCATTTTGTGCAATTGCACAATTTTTGAAATTCATGTAGCGGTTCGATGGAGACAGAGTCACTATCATGAATAAGGAAACAGTTAATGGAGAACGATTGCTTTAAGGAAAAAATAAGAGGCATCAGTCTGCCAAAACATTTGAGAAGTGGCGCAATTAACAAAATGAAGGCGATCTATGGTTCTTTGAATCGAAACGCAAACAGGCTAGGATTCTGGCATTCTAAAAACGAATTTCCTTTGAAACTTGAGAAATTCTGCATACGGTGTGATTCTCCCATCTTCGCATCGAGCTACCGTAATCCGATGCGGCGATTCCTAATCAATATATTGATTTTATGGCGGCATCATCGGGCATCAGGCTATTCATCCCACAACCTTTCATTTATCATAGGCGTACATGCGAATTCCACTAGCTTTCGGCTTTCCCTTCGCAAGCTCCAAAATGCCAAAGTATGGGAATCAACGAAAGCTTTATGAATTTTTTACTCGTGAGTAAAATTTTGTTGAAAAGCTTGAATGAGTAAAGCGATAAAAAATGGATGAATAGAAACTTAGTGTATGGAGAGTGTAAATCTTCGGTTGCAATTTCAAGGCGGTTTCATTCCTTTGAACAATAATTTTCCTACCTTTTTAGTCATAGGAGGTTAGAAGATTCAACGCACGCAAAGACAGGCCCACATTGCGGACATGGCCGACGTCTCTCAAGTCAAACGCAGTTTCTCATTTCTCTGACCGCTGCTGCCTTTCACAAACACAAACCGTCTCAGTTGGACGCAACGATGTCCAGTCTCTGCGTGGATGAATAGCCCACACCTGGCCCCTTCCCCTCCCTCTAACATTTCGTTTCCTGGCAAATTATACTAACAAAATGCTCGCAGACGTCGTACATCAAGCGACCACACAAATTGCATATTCATGTGTGTGTTGTTAGACTAATTGCTGCTTTGACGTCAGATAAAAGGTGTTTTTTGCTGCGTGCTTGTCATCCCCTCGTGTGAAGCAGAACGAATGATGAATATTCTTCGACAGCAATGCACGCTGAACGAGTCTGTGAGTGTGCTAGTAGAAAATTCGCATTAAATGCGCATATCCGCTCGAGTGAGCCGTTTTTCTGCGATGGTGGAGCTGCCGCGGGCGTTGAAAATGTGCTGCTGCTGACGCGCTCCCCGCTTGCCAAGAAATGCCGCATGCTTTGCGCGGTAATCCGATTACTGCCTGCGTGTGCGTGCTGACGTAAACATCCGGTCCCCGGCATATCCGAAATTCTTGGCGAGTTTTTTTCTGCGACTATGAGACCTCGGAGGATATAGCCAGCAAATGACTGGCAGCTCACGCGCTTTTCTGCAAGTCACACGGCTGGCTTCTTCCACTAATCAGCCCGCGTGGTTGTTTTCCTAGAAGATGCGACTTCCACCTCTTTCTGGGTTAAAAGTAATTGCTGCAAGTCGCATCAAACCCCTCACCTCTTGACTCAGCAACAAATTCTAGAAGTAGAACGGGAGGAGGGAAGAGCGATAGAAGGAAAAAAATTAAAGGTACTGCAGTAGATTGGTTGGCGGGTACACTCGACCAAAAAAAGACTTATCACGGGAGGGGGGGGGGAGGGGGAAGAAGATGGCAAGTAGAACGGGAAGGAGGGGGAGCGATAGAAGGTCTCAATGGTAGAGGTAGAAAGACCACATCATTTATCTCAAATCCTACAGATTTGGTTGAGCGTAAATTTGCTGCAACAAGACAGGATTGGGAAGGATGAAACCAAAAAATTAGAACTTTTGAACTTTTACCTTTCTGAGGTGTCCGGACTAAAAATGAAGAGCGAAAAAAAAAACAGCGTATAAAAAACCAAAAATTGCTCTTTTATTACAGATCTTTTCTTCAATTTCTACGGTTACGGTAAAATCAGTGCGAAGTTGATTTCTGCTTTCAAATTTATTTTCCAGAAAAAATCGCTATGAAGGGTTCATTTTAAAATGTATCCATACTTCGCTTTATTTTAGTCAACAATTTAAGAGTAGCCTTTTCTGTAGTAACTTTCTTATACAAGCTCCTAAGCTTTACATTGATGGAACTTTGTTACAATGAAAAGATCGTTGCTCATTTTTAGCTTGACAAGTGCACTCCATTTAATCCCTTGCTCCTTAGTTATACCAGTTTGATGTTGGAAAGGTTCATTTCAATGGAAAAGGCAGTCCATCGTATTTCTCGATCCTTAGTGGGGTTTTGAACTTTTTGATTATGAAGAACTTTCTTAGTTGAAATTTTTTATCTCTTCAAATAACGGTATTTTTTAATGTCCAAAATTATCATGATGGGATAGTCAAAGTGTGATCCTTTCAGCCATATATTCTCCGCCATATATTCTTATTATTTCAAGCTCAAATTAGCGCTTCCGTCACTGTTTGCGTAGACGCCTAATTAGCGCCCGAGCAAAGCGCAGACTCGAAGGCTTCGCATTTTGCCCCCATCTTTACTTTTTTTGCGCCATGTGAAGCGCGAACGCCACAACGCAGGGGCTCTAATCTGTTCAAAGCTAGACGAATGGCGTGGATGTGTGGAAGCCGTAAACAAGCGTCTCAGGGCTTCTCACCTGCATGGCAGTGTTCGCACAACGTCGCCTATTTGGTACGGATCGATGCATACGGCACAGTCGATGTCCAACTCGGGATCGCCAACTTTCAGACATCTTGTCGGTATACGCATCAACGCTTTGCGAGCCGCATTGAACAGCCTGAAATCAACCGATATATCGATTTTTGACATCACTGGGAAGCAATATCTATACTGGCAAGTAGAACGGGAAGGAGGGGGAGCGATAGAAGGTCTCAATGGTAGAGGTAGAAAGACCACATCATTTATCTCAAATCCTATCCTATCTATACTTGCCTTCTATACGGGTTTGACCAACACCCTCATACCCAGGTGCCGTAGCTCATTAGTCACTCAACGCATGTCAGTGGTGGTCTGCAGTCCTCACTCGGCAGGTTTAAGGTGAGCTGTCTATAGGCATTCACAACTTTCCCTTTTCCTGTGACGATAAGACAACTGGAGGGTAGATTTCATTTACTGCTCACTTTTTAGGCTCTGAAGAAGGCGAATCAGCCGAAACGTAAGCCTAATAAAAGAGTTGTAACAATCTTGGTCAAGGCTTAACAACTGCACATAAGAATATCTATACTTTTTAGAAAAAAACCTAGCACAACACAAAAATTGAAATTCCAATTACGAAGCTCTGCTCTAATCGGCCTCATGTAAGATTTCTACGATTTAGCTCATCAGCAGTTAATCCCGACAAAAAAAGGAACACCATCAAATGTAATCAGGCTTTGTAAATTCGTAAATTCGCACACTTTGCAAGGCACAAAAACGAACTGCTTTCAGACAATTACCACAGCCGTTTCAAGAAATTGGTGGAGGGGGAGGGGAGAGGCACCTAAACTGCTAACATTGGTTTGCTCATTTCGCATCTACTTACAAAGATTCTTGAAAACAAAAAAAACAGTAAAAATGAGCAAATTTTTTACTTAATTATCGTACATACAATCGTGAATTTAATTTTTTTGAATTCTATATCATTCTTGTGCTTGTTCAGTGTAGGCAATATCCTGAGTTACAGCAAGAAACAATCAGTTTTTCTGTGAAATTGTGCAATTGCACAACTCGAGAAGTTAGAGCAAGCACGTAGAAGTAATTGATATGTGAGGTTGCACACCCACGCGGGACCTTACGACTTGCTGACAGACAATAATTAAAAAATCTAGAGGAACTTTTTTACAAATTGCTCTTTTAAACCTGAACCTTCGGGACGAAACAGGAAAGAAAACAAAAAGAAAAGTGGAAGATGGTAACTTGTAACCATATAAGACGTAAAGTGCCGCACGTTTTGTGCAATACGCACATCAATTTACATAGACCACAATGTCACTTATGTTGGCTAAGGCTGGTGTAATTGCGTCGAAATGTTTCAAAGGTTCATTCGACATTTGCTAGGTTATACTCACATTCAAATTCGACTTATGGCCCAAGTGTGTAATTGCACGAATAACGTCAGAACTGAGAGCAAGTGCGTAGAGATTTTTTTTCAATAGCTAGTATTTCCCACTACAAAATAACAAATCCCTAAAGAATAAAGACCCACAAAAAAGCTTAATTGTTCACTTTGAAAGTATAATTTAACTCAAATGTCAAGTACAAGTACAAAACTCGTGTTTGTGTGAAAAAATACTAAAAAAGTGCGTGCGTCACAAAGTACAAATATTCAAGCTTTTCAGCATAGATAAGAAATGGGTTTGTAACTTTTGACGTTGGTATGCATAAGAAACCATATACTTTTCGTTCTTACAGTAAGAATAAGCATCAAAAGGATTTGTAAAAGTGCTATAAAAGCAATATATCTTTGATTGTAAAATAATGTGAATTGAGTGCGCAAAAGGTGGCTAAAATGTACAATACGCGTTCGTGCTCGTGTTTAATTTTCTTAGCGTAAACAGGCAAACAGAAATCTGAAGGGCAACTTGTGCGATTGCACACCAAGTGTGGCACTTCACGAGTATTCAGCGATAAACTGATGGTTAAAACCGCCCCATATAACAAACTCTTGAGAAATTATTTTCCTGTCTACCTACTTCCTCGGAAGACAAAACAAAACAAAAAACCGATTACTCGAGAATAGTGCCACTGCTAGCAAAGTCACTTTTCGGCGCATAGTGGTGAGTTGTGGTGCAATTGCACCGGAAATTGATCAAAACTGCCAGTTTATGTACGCAACTGTAATGCATTTGTTTCGTCTTTATTATCTTAAGGTGAAGCGTCATGCGTCCCACACTGGTGAACTATGGTGCAGTTGCACAAAGAACTAATAAAATTCACAACTAACGTAATTTACAGTTGTGTATGCAGCTGTGATGCGGTTTTTTTTCATTTTTTGGCAAAAATGACGTCCCATGTTTTTTATCTCCTTTTTTGTTCCCCCCCCCCCCCTCTAGGTGCATGCAAGCAGTGCAATGAGCGGAATTCGCCCCGATGCTAGTTTCAAATGCGTTCCATGCGATTACGAGATAATTTCCGTGTCCGCTTTGCAAGCGCAGCGTTTCAAATTGAGTGCGTGCGTACGCGTTTTTATGCGCGCGCGGCCAGCAATCGCCGACACGCATTGCGCGCCTCTGCGCATTAGTAATGACCGCGTTCATCCGTGAATTTCGATAAACGTCATCGCCAACAATGATTGAGCGTCACGCACCTCCTCTGCAGCCTGTCCTTTGCATGAGCATAGCGGAAACGTTGCACATAGTAGAAGACTAGCCAGGCTAGTGAGATCACCATCAGAATGATGAAGCTAATTGACACGAACAGCACTGATGTTTTCGAGAAACTTCGCAGCGCATCTGTGGATCCATCGCCGTCGATGGCTGAGACCTGCAAGGAAAATCTTTGAAAAATTCATAAATACAAACATCAAGATTTGCTGAGTAAGCCTTGAAATTGTTGCGTATTTTGTATTCTCAGAAAAATTTCCAGTTTAAAACATTTTTTGCAGAAAGTTTCCATCATTGAATAATTGAATTATAAGTGTACGGTATCCTTTTTGGTTTCTGTATTTATGCCACATACATATGTAAAGAGAACTACAGATTATTAATCGTCAGCCATGTTCAAAGGGAGTGATAGACGCAGACATGGTCGCGCCACGAAATTCCAAACCTTTTTTGCGAGAAATTTGACAAACATTGACAAAAATAAGTCAATTCATTACCAGCTTTCTAAATCATGCAAAGAATAGATATCTAAAGCAAACTACAATTTTTGTAGACGACTGTGAGAACAGACATGATCCTGCCACGAAACTTCATAGTTGATTAGCGCAGAATTTCTGTTATCAAAAATAAACAGAATTATGGGCTTTATGTTTCATACCATACAAATCATTTTTGGTTTCTGTATTTATGCCACATACATACGTAAAGAGAACTACAGATTATTATTTGTTAGCCATGTTCAAAGGGAGTGATAGACGCAGACATGGTCCTGCCACGAAATTCCAAACCTTTTTTGAGAGAAATTCCCATTGACAAAAATAAGTCTTCATTATTAGCTTTCTAAATCATGCAAAGAATAGATATCTAAAGCAAACTAAAATTTTTGTAGACGACTGTGAGAATAGATATGGTCCTGCCACGAAATTTCATATTTGATTAGCGCAGAATTTCTATTATCAAAAATAAACAGAATTACTATATGCTTTATGTTTCATACCATACAAATTAGTATCTAAGCAGAACGATCGCCTTCCGACGAGAGATTATAGAAAGTGGAGAGGGCAGACATGGCCCTGGTACGAAAACCTGTAGCTGCCAAGTGTGGTGCAAACTCGTGCCAATGTTTTCTCATTTTTTGCACGTTTACAGAACCGCGTAATTTATTCTGAAGCGGGTGAAGCATGTTTATATCATTCTTGAATAATTCTTTTTGAGAACTATCTTGAAAACCTTTGACACCTAAAATTTGCGCAAAAATTTTTTCTCAAATCATCTTACAGTTAGGAAATGGCTTCGTAGCTAGCGAACACAGGGCTCCGATTCAGCATTTCAGACCCTTCCACATAATTATTTGCACTGCTTTATAACTGTCAGCAAGCATATCTTCTCTTTTTAGTCATTTGCATTTGCAGAACAAATGCCTTGTCACTAGGATACCGCAGTTATCTAAGTACAAATAAACCATTTCCGTTTTTGCAGCTTGTTATTTGCCTGTCCCCCTATGTCCCCATTAGGTACGGTAATATTACTATGACAACGAAAAGCATATCATAATAGGGAGGATGCGACGAATGAGCTTGTAAATGGGTTGTGTAGTTGGGATGAGTGTGTTTGCCTTTTTCAATAATGAGAGTCAGAAAAAGTTGAAGGAAAACACAATAAAATATTAAGGAACAAATCATGAATAAAACATTTCACTTTGTTTTCCTGCAAAAATGCTGCTTGGTTAGGCATTGTTTTTTTTTCGAGCAAAAAATACGATTTAGGCGACAAAACATGAAATCAGAAAATTGTAGCGAAAAATCAGCCAAGCATATGATACGCATAAATTTTGTGGATACAAAAGAAGTTGAAAAGTTACGTACAGCTACAAAATACACGGTATTCAAGGAGAGGAAAAAGCTCCGAGTACTTTTCCCGCGATATTACGAAACGATAGCGAAAACAGTAGAAGAGTACCGATGCTGACTGGATTCTCATCAAAGAATGCTCCGTGCAAAAAAAATTGGAAGAAGAGTGTGCCAATATTTTCCCAGATTAATCAGTTCTGACGTAAGGTCTTTGATCGCAAAAAAAAGCAAAAAAATTAGTTGTAGAAACGTAAGACATACATTTCAAACACAATACACAGCCGAATAATCTGAATAATCACAATAATTTTAGCTGTAGTCCTAGAAAAATTTCAAAATTGCATAAGCTGTAATAAAAAAAATTACATAACTGACCTTTCCCAGATTATAGCCGGCTTTTGCCAGGTATGACTCGAAAATTTATTTTTGAAAGTTTTCTGAATCTGCGGAGAGGGACAAACATGTGACGACATTTTTTGAATTCAAATTTACAATGGTGGATTTCTAATGAGACTGAAAACAAAAGAAAACTGTTGGCATTGCTCCTTGATACTAGCTTGTTGTTTGTGATACGGTAATGGTACGGTAATTTCTTTTTGCTTGAGAAAAACACTCCAAAAAAGCAGTGATTGGACCAATACGAACAACTTTTGTTTCATTAATATATTTCGCAGTATTCTAATCCGGAAAAAAAGAAAACTAACCGCATCATTCAATGTGCAAGTCCCCAGCACAACACTGGCAGTGCTTTGGAACCAAATTGCAGCCAATCCAGGCGGTGGTTGGTCCCTCGATATCACTAAGACATTGCTTGGCAGACTTTGCAGCTTTGATAGGCACTTGCGGCATTCGTTGCATATGAAATACGTGTTCGGTGGCGGTGTCCCTGAAAAAATTGAAGAATTTTCATCTCAAATTTTCTTGATGGGGCCCTCGATGTTGTCAGAAAGATTTTATTCCCGGGCGACGAAGAAAAACAGATCTTGACTTTAATTTGAGATGAAGCGAACAAGGAAATAACAGAAGGAAATGGGTCTTTTCTAAATGGTAATTAAGTCGGCGACGTCTTGGTAAATAGCGTTGGGATTTGTTTCCTGAAGTCCATATAGGCATAACGCAAAAAAAAAAACGGGAAAAGGGAAGGGGGGGGGGAAGGAAGTGTGATTGATTCCTTTGACCGAAAGTTGTAACAGTCAAGTCCATGATTAATTTTATGTCATTTTGGTCATTCCTAATTCTAATATTGCCAATTAAATTGCAGTTTGATTTTTGCGTACTGTAATGAATTTTATGGCAGTCAAGATACCAGCTGTGGTTCTGGAACGAAGTTATACTACGGTAATTCGGGATTTCTTACTGTAACGTTGACACCGTATTGCTAGATAACTAGAGGCACATTTTGGAGCTTTAATAACAAAAGGTTTATAAAATAGATTTACTTAAAAAACCAGAAACGTTATTGTTATCATTTATGCTTTTTTATTAATATTTTTATATTTATTGGAGGAAGTTTTTTTTCAAATTTTCAACCTATTTCCTTCTTCGAAACTTGTTGACTACTACAGAAGATTCGTTGCCCTATTACGTCAACTTCGTTATTTTTATTTCGATCTTCTCTGCCGTACTTGTTTCGAACTTTCGACACTTTGAGCACTTTATCCTCATGTAATCTTATGTTTTCCTCATGCTTTCTACTAATATAGCTAAGAATCTCATCAGTACTTCATATGGTCAACGCGCTTTGATCTACTGATCTTGATGTCATTTTAAGCGCTGACTCATAATCTTCCTTGTTGGTTTTCTCTAGACATTATCCTGAGACATAAGTTTTCAGAAGCTTCTTATACCCCCTTTTTGTATAATTGCATGTCTTAAATATGTTAGACAAGCGGAAACCTAGACGTCTAGCCTAGTCGGCTTCTAACAATGCATTATACCTACACAAAGCCCTTTCTATACTGCCATTATAGAGGTAATTTTTCTGTTGAGGCAATTTGAAGCAGGTGAAAAAAAGCAACTTCCTGATGTGGTTATCGACGAAGGAAAGTGAATTAAAGGGAGGGGGAAATAAATTTGGATTGAGAAAATTGCATAAAGAGTTGAAGAATTTGATTGAGATGAAAAACTGATGTTTGGTGCAAGAACTGGCATCGCTTAGTTTTCATTCTATCAAAGTGTAGACCAATTCCCATACTCCGTAATCCTGTAACACGGTCAGAGCTTTTCCTTGCAGGACCGCAGTAGCGCGCGGAACGTCCTGCGGCGGATTTTGACCAATTAGATAGTGGTGCGTGACGCGTTCAGACAAGTCAAGCAGGGGCGGTTAGATACTGTAGTGCAAAATGGCCATCCATAACTTCCTTGAAAAATTTTCCAAGGTATTGCAAAGGTAAATAACGATATGCATCGTAGCTCATTTTTATAGCAGTCATCAGATCTGTGCTGTTTTTTTTTTGGAAAATTCTTGTGACAGTCAGATTAACAAATTTTTGCTGATACTATTATACCCGCAAAAATCGGCAAAATCCCGCAATTCGCGCAAATTACGCAAATTACGCAAAATCGCGCGAGATTTGCGAGAATGCTTGTAATCTGCTGTCATGATTGCCCTTAGTAAACCCTCGAAAATCAAGAAGAATCGAAAATTGCTGCATTTCCCCTTGCTAAAGGAAACTCATAGCGAAGTTCTTTATGACTTTCCAGGGAAAATATGTGGATTTGTTAGGCTTCGAACTTTTCTCACTTTTTTGTTTCGCTTTATACTTCCGCTAAACAGACATAAAATTCCGGTTTGCCAAGAAAATTTCAGTAGGCAGCTGCAAACAAGCCCAAAGCCCACATTCACAGAAAATTTCCAACATTCACAAATGCATAAGAGACTCTCTGCATAACGTCAACTGACGCACTTTGCCACATTGCTGTCACTCACTCAAACGCTTCTCGGGTTGCATATTCTCGGATGTGAAATGTAAAGAGAAATTTTTAATTAGGAGCGTTCTGATGACACAGCATCGTTAGAAGCCCTTAGACTTCAAATTGCCTTGAAAATTGAGCTAATTTAGGGAGGGTGGGAGGCATAACAGATGAGATAGACTTTTCTCAAAACAAAAATGCTTTTCTTTAGAATATTTTGAGTTTTTCCTAGGTGAAAATTCCTGAGAATCTGAGGTCCCCAGGCGCATGAGGATTGATTCACAAAGCCTCAGCCTGAAAAGGATGCTGACCAGGAAGTGAAGATGGCAAAGCAATTCGCGCTCATTTGCATCGATTTCTTCTTGTGAAAAGCCCCTGAGGGGATTTTGATTAGCTTGGGGAAAGCCCTAGATCTCTCCTTTGTTCATTTCATCAAGGAAAAAATTTTCTGAACCTAAAAGTCCCCAGAGAGGAGCGACAATACAAATCTCATCAACCTTCTCGCACTCGAATCAATTTGTAATTCATTGACCGTAGAGGACAAAAAGGGCAAAAAAATTGAGCTAATTATAAGTTCCGCTGTCGCCTGACTTATGTATAAGATTATTAGGACAACTAAATCATTTTTTTCCTTTTTCATATATTAGTTTTTCTGCGAATTCAGTCTCCTACTTTATGAGCACTTTTTGTGTAGCTCATGAAATGGTTCAAATTGCAGGTTTTCGCAAAAAAAACTTTTCCCGAAGCTTCTCAACTTTCAGCAAAAGCAAATGGATGTAATTGATATGTCGAAAGTATGTAATGTCCAATATATGTTGGTGTCGAATTTTTTGAGCATTAGTTGGGTTTTTGAGAAGAATTGGAAGGTCTAGTGAAATTTGATACAACATATACGATCAAATTCGTACTTCCCGGTTTTTGCATTCAGTAAGCTTTTCACTAATTTGAGTTATAAAAATGTTTGAACAGGTCCACCGGCTTTTACAATTTTGTTTGAGTATATCGCAATTTTTTGAGATTTTTTCTGGCATCATTCCATTTTTGAGTTTTTGTTTCTGAAAAGAACTAGTTTCAATACATAATTGCTAATTACAATTTTTCCGCTGTTAAAGAAAATATAATAATCGTTTCTTTTCAAAACCTTTCAAATTCCACTTTGTCAAAATTATTATAACAATGCTGGAATCAGCTCAATTTGATTTGCTCCAAATCTTAGTTGTTTTTGGGAGAAGAGGGGCAACAAATTTTCTCAAATAGAAGGCAGGTATGCCCCACAAAAAAAACCTTTAAGATGTCATATTTTCGTGTTGTGACCCCAAAAATTTTCAGAGACAGTACCTTGTTCCCCAGCCCCCATCCCCTTCCTCTACTTGCCCAGAAATTTTTATGAAGATGATTCATTTTTCCTAAACTGATTTGATGAAATTAAGAAGGACTAAGAAATGGGTGTATCTTTTTAATGGACACTTGTAACAAATAACAAATTTGCGACGTCAGCAACCCCTCATCAGCTGACGGGGGCCGCGAGCCGCACGTACCCTTCATTAATTTCGCGCCTAAAGCCACCCGTCCTCCTACGCGCGCTGCCGCAGGCTTCCCTCCCCCCTCCCCTCGTTCCTAGGGCCATTCAGCTGGAATGAAAATTTTGTGGAATATGAAGACTCTAGTTTTCGGTTTTGGCAGGTGGTCCCTGACAGAAAAGTCGAAAAGTCTTATACGCCTATACGAAACCAGAGAAAATAGAGATCTAAGTCCTTGAACGCTGAATCGGCTAAGCCTCTTTACCTCGACTTAGCTCCCCACGACGTGTGGATGGATGTGAAGTCATGAAGGGATAGAATGTGACTTTTTCGTACAAAAGTCCCCTAGGCGGATAGAGAAATGCATGAAGGATACTGTCATAGGAAATTAAGAACAAGAAGATGTGAAAAAAACCAACCTCCAGAGCAAAAATCGTCGCTCCACGGTGTGAACATCGTCCCTGGTGCAACTTGAGCATTTGAATTTCCGATTATCTGCTCGCTATTACACATCATTTTCCACTGAAAAAGAGAGAACGATTGGGTTGATGATGTCATTGTTGGCAGGGGAAAAAATGAGTAAATGCCTTTTCGACATTCAGCCATTAGGTTTCCTTTTTCGATTTCGAGTTTAAATCGACTCGCAAGCTCTAATGGACTTTGTTATTCATTTTCGCATGAGCCCGGTCGAGGAAACTAGCTAGTTATTAGCAGAATAATCGACTACAATTATAGCGGAGTCGTAGCGCTGATTGAAGGCTAGGAAAAATAGGATACAGCCATTGCATTGGCTTATCTCATCATACAAAAAAAAAGCAAAGTGTTGAAATCAAGAAAACTCAGAGCGTATGGGCGTGCCAAAAAAGAATTTTTATGAGATGGTATAGATAGCTAGTAACTATACACTTCTCTGTCAGAGCATTTAAACATTACTCGAACTTTTTCGACCGCAAAATTATCTTGTAGTGTATAAGTAACTGAAACGCTCTAAATCAAACCATTTAATTTTTGGGATTTCCCCTTACGAAGACTTTCAGAAAAGTTTCTCTGTTACCATTGGAAGCCTCTAAACTTTTTTACCTAGTAATTTCATTGAAAAATGGGTTGGTTATTCGTTAGCGTAGTTGCAACTTTTTCCCTTGATTTCATTCAAGACCACCATCTCTCTGTTTATCTGTTTACGATCAGCCGTTATTTTTCAATCCAGAGTTTTTTCTGCTTAAAGTTTCAAAATTTCTTTTTTTTTTGCCTGGCCATCCATAGACATAGACATATTTTGGGAGTCGATATACTTTCAATCAAAATTTGCAATTGAGAGCAAGAACCTACTTTTTAGGATCCGAAGCAAAATGTATTTCAAAGGTTTCATAAGATCATCAATAAATTTGATGTTTTTGGAGTTCTTCGTTTTCCTGAAAAATTCCATCTACCTAATGATACCCTTATCTTTCATGATTTTGTGAACTTTTGAGAGTAAATGATTCTCGCTAGTTTACTTTGTTATCCATCAAAAAATCGCCACCTCCTAATTACCCCCTTTTACTACGACATAATTCCCAAGTGGACTAGCATCAGTGGGCTTTGATGTTGTTATTCAGCCCGTGCAATGTGCAAAAAATATTCTTCGAAAAAATTCAATGACAAGTACAGCTGTTCTGAGGGGGTTTTTGTAATGAGTTCAGCGCACGATGTAGCTGGTTGTTCACAGGCGGAACTACGCAAGAAGTGCATCGGCCTCGATAAAATGTTCGAAAAGTACTTGAAACATTTAAATTCAACTGACTGGCTTGAAACTTGGATAAAAAGTTCAGCGTCGATAGTTTTGCATAAAATGGAAGAAAATGTAGAGTTGAAATAATTTGGTTATGTTGTTAAGTTTATGTTCAAAGCAGAACAAACTTTTAATTGCTAGGGCCCGACTTCTTTGAAATCATATAATTGTTCTAACAGTTGATTCCTAGTACCCATGAGATACTCACGGATGTCTGATGTTTTAGAATAAAAAATGTGTCTCAGATTAGCCTTAGTAAACGAACTCAATGGGGGAAAACTTGTGGGGAAGCAAATCTCTCATCAGATAAATCCCCTAGAAAAATGCGCCAAAAATAGTAATCTTTGAGAAGTTCTCCTCTACCTTGAGCCCTAGTTCTGAAAATATTCTCTTCACACTTTTTTGATGAAGACGTATAACAGCTACAATGCCCTTAGGGGACATATGCCCTAGAGAATTGTTTCGGTGTGAGCTATTCTATTTGTCAATTGCCTCAAGAGTAAGGCATAAGTTTTCTTGAGCAAAGGAAAAAGTTGGTATATTTATGAGAAGCAGTAATCAAGTGTTGAAAATGAGAAGTGGCAAAGAACAAACTCAAAAATGTTTTTAACTTTTCTAACCTTCTCACCATAGGGAAAGATAGAAGAGACATTTTTTTCCTTGAGTCATCATTAGTGAGGAGGTCTTATGAATTAAAAAATTAGAGTTCAGTTTTCATTTTTCTATAATACGCAAATTGTCATGTCTAGGAATATTATATTCTGAGGAGACCACATTTTATATCTGCAACAAATCTTTTTGACCCGCTAAAGGTTATTTTGCGAAGTCAAATTTCAACAGCTATTTTTGCACGAAACTGCTCAACTCTCAAAGTTTTCCTGAACAGGCAAAAAGTCCCATAAAGCATTTCCTCCTAACAGCCGAAACTAATTACTTGTGGAATAACTTTGCGATGGGGTTTCATTCACTATGGAAACTAAATTTTTGCGCTCGACGAGGCAACGATGGGTTTCGCAGGATTTTTAAGCAGATATGTTCAAGGTATTTCTTTCTTAATCGTTTATAGTCTGTTTCGAGATCAGGAGGATCAAACCGCTGCGCAGACTTGGGTTGACAGGATCGAGCATGTTTTTTCTATGATTAAGTAGGGAAATAAGGTGACGCACAAGTATTAACACGTTAGTTAACTTGCGCGAAGCGTTCTTGAGTTTGCTAATCGTAGAATGATTGGTTTTTTCTCAGAGAAAATGAGCTTTCTGACCAGGGGGAAGACAAAGTTCGAAAAATTTCCACGAAAATTCTGTAAAATTCCGTAAAATTCCTCACCGGTGTGGCAGAACTAGACATAGGTAGTTGTAGAAACAGTAATAAGGCGTAGAGGATGTGCATAAGCTCTGATCCGACCAAATCCATTGGCGAAGGCATGGCCGAGGAGCCGACGGAGCTTCTCGCGAGGAGCGCCGTTCGCGGCATGGCAGCAGCTCTGGCGCGGATCGATCCGACGTGTATCAGCTGTCCGGGGCGGAGCTTGAGCCGCGACGACGACGACGTTGACGACGTTGACGGCGTTGATGAAGAGCAGCCACGGTGGACGGACTCGACGATGACAGTCCCGCCCCTTTTCTGTACGAGATGATCTGCTCGCCGACACCGGATAATGTCTGCCTGTCTACTGCTCCTTGCCGGGGGAGGGGATTGAGGTCAAGTGAGATCAGCTGAGCGCCCACGAGACGTTCCTGGAAATCCCTCATACATGTAAATAACGGATTGAATATGGGATGCGGATGTCATGCGGAAAATGTGAAAAACACCCGGAAGATTTTGGAAAGTGAACGAATGAAGTGCAATGAGGAGGTCCACGAAAGCACTCGCAAAGAAGGAAGCGGAAAAGAGGAAGCGCGAGGTGAAAGATAGAAGAAAATGAAAGGAAAAATGAGGAAGGGTGAGTGAATCCTGCACAAGCGGATTCAGTTGAACAAAGTGACACCTTACGCCATAGGAAATATTCAAAAAATTGACTAGTAAAGTTCCCGCAGATAGCTTTTTTGACTTCAAAAAACTTTTCTTTGTAATCTTCATCTTAAGCGGAAGCGATAGTTTATTGGAACATAAGTGTTGCACCCAGATTTCGTGAGTTTTTATACACATAAATAATTTTCAAATATGAGATGGATGGGGAAAATCATGAACTTTCTAGTAGTGCGTAGATAAAGAAAATATTCTATTGTAAGGAATGAATTTTAGGCAGATCCTTTAGTTGTTTTCTTTTGCATTTCGTTGCTAAGTACGCACACAGCTAATTTTATTAGGTATCGTTTCATAAGTTCGTAGAGCTTTTATAAATCAACGAAATAATACAGGTTTAGCAAAATTCAGTTGATAATGTATGCTCCATTTTTGCGCACAACCTTCTGCTACCATACATGCCATCAGATTTTCAATCCGTTTTTCCAAAACTCAGAGGGTCTGAACTCCGAAAAGTCGTCTAACCAGTGCCTGAGACGGTCTCAGAATAAAAAAAAGCGTTATGTTTGTGATAGATTGGAACGGATGAGAATATGCTAGACCGAGATCTCTGGAGTGCATCGGAATGTAAATCCCGGTCAAGTCTTGCAGGACAGCTAGGACGACGTTGCCATAGGGGTCAAATTCTGTGCAGAAAAGCTCTCTGGACTGTTTATTAGGCCTTTTTTTGCAGTAGGAGTTCGTTTAGAAGGTGCAGGTGGTGCGTACGGCATGTGCGACCCTCTTGTTCTTGCCTAGTGATTTTCACTGCAATAGCTCCCATCTTGCAAAAAGTCTTTTTCAGGGAACACCCTGCAAACGCTCTGTTTTTCGAAGCAATTAATTCTTTTTTGTCACATATTGACGAGCAAACGCCAACTTCTATAATCAGGAAAAATCCGAGCCAAACGCTTTCATAAGAAAAAAAAACAATTGCCGAAAATGCTTCTAGTTGCTTTTTGAGACATACTTTTTCGGAAGTTGAGGAATCAAAGCAGGTCAACTTTTCACCAAAGATGATTAGATTGTTTTGGAGAGCATGGTAGCCCTTTTCAATAATGCGCATCCTACCGCAAATCAAGTGCCCTCCAAAAAAATAAAAATGAGAATGGAAACTCTACGAACTTATGAAACGACCCAATATTTTTGTTCTGGACTTTATGACCTACTTTTTTTAGCTAAAATAAACAGTGCCGATCGGATGTTTAGTATAAAAAAGTTGTTTTCGAATTCTGATTTCTCCGATATATGATCTCCGGTATACATATTAGAATACTATGTAGCTATATCGTATTCAAAGAAAAAATTAGCTACAGATTAAAATGGTTTTGTGAGCATACAAACTAAAACTAAGCAAGGTTTATTTCCAAGCGAACAGATGAAAACGATATTTTTAGAAGGAAATCGTTGACCTCATTGATCCCAGAAGTGCCAAAATACACTTTAACGGTGCTCTTTTTGGACTTCGAGAATTTTTCTCTTCTCGTCTCGATATGTAATTCGAATCCTGTCGAAATGTTGACTCAGTTCATTTCTTCATATCCAAGTGACTTTCAGATAATTTCATCTTTCGGTCTCCTGGAACTTCAGTGGGAAATTTACAAGAACGAGAGCAGAATAGCCTCTCGTCAACAACTAATGCAAGCTTCTAGTGCGAGAAAATCTCCTTAACTGTCGAGGATTACCACGACTATCAAAAATCTTTGTTCTTGGGGTGCATAAGAAGGTACAGTTTTTGCTATTGTAAAGTTTTGCCGTTTTTTTTTTTCGAAAAAGAGGCAGATAAGGTTATTCAAGTTCAATCAAATCTAATTTGTGTGTATCACTAAAAAAAGTCATATGCAGAGCGCATGTGCTAATAAGTCAATCTCAATGTTTTACAACTGTTTGTAAAACATATAATTGCATTTCCGAGTAATGATAGAATTCGAAGTAATTTGAGCGCTGTAATGTCTGACTTCAAGAAACGAAAGAGAACTGATGTTTATGAGATTTCGGAGAATTACCTGTGTTTCGCTTGTCGCCAGTTCTGATTGATGTGACAGGTGTAAAACGTAAACATAACAGACGACAAATCATTTGTCAGGTACGCGATTGAATGACTGGTAAAGTAAATTACGATTTGTAGCTAGCGCTTCCCTTGAAGTTTGTTTGAGTACAGTATTTTGTAACAATCGAGTTCAAAAAATTTGAGAATGAGAAGAGGCAGGAAACTCAACATTTGTGTGGCAAACTCCGCCTCCTTCAACTCCCGCCCTTCCTAGAGACGAAATATTAATATTCATAATAAAAGCAAATACGTGATGATAGTAAGTAGACACAAATATATACATGCCAGCAACGTAACGAGAGAAGAGGGAATTTTTGTTACCTACATGAGTTGTAAAAATGCGCAAGTGATTTGTTCATACTTTTGAAGGATTTTTGAAACTTCAAAAAATCCAAATTAGCCTTTTAAGATGAATATTTTTTCGGTAGGCAATCGTCTGCCTCTTCTATTATAAATTTCCGGGCTCATTAGTAGGCAAAGATTTGAGTAGCATCCCAAAAAAATTTTTTTCGGGGTAAATGTCCCCCCCCCCGTCCCTCCCCAGTTGGAAATCCTGGCCACTGATACATTCATACCTTGATGACATGCAAAAGAAGAAAGAACAGTTCTTGAGAGACTGGGAAAATTTTGTACGTAAGTATGACGTAAAAAGATTGTGATAGATAAGAACAATTTAGTATTCAGTCGACCTTCGTGTCACGACAACCATCACATTTTCAAATTTCAAACAAACCCTCCATTAGATCTCTGACGTCAATGAATAATGTATGTGTAGTGAAGCCTGACGACAAACCTTTTTGAGCTAAGGAATTTTGAGAAAATGGCAGGTGCATTTTTATGACTAATTATTTATTATAATAGGACGAGAATTACGCGTAATCTTTGAAAATACGTATTTTTTCCACTGAAGAGTTCGCATAATATAAGTCAAATATCAATTGTTGGGCAAGGAAATCATGCATATTCGTGTTCTACATACTCACCATTGTGTAAATTACAACGCAGTAATCAACAATAGAATTTTATAATGAAAAGTGCAATAGCAGAAAATCACGGAAGTGATTGTAAAGTGAAAGAATTTTATGTTGTTTATTGTAAAAACTGGTAACTGGGTCAGGGAGGGGAAGGGGGAGGGGGAGTGGGGAGGAGGTGATGGATCATTTTTGAGTGTGGTTTACCAGAGTTGACTGCAGTCACTTGGTTTCATCCCTGCATAAGAAATCTGACCAATTCCTGGGATCTTGGAAAGAATTGAGGAACTTTTTTTAATAGTGAATAAGAAAAAGTTTTTTTGCACAAAGTAGCTTCAAAAACTCCATTTTCTTTTGTAGCCGAGTGTATTAAGGCATTGAATTGAATTTAATTAGTTAATTAATTTAGAAAAAAATTTAATAATGGTACGAGTATTTAGTAACAAGTCGTCTAGAAAACATTTTGGATTTTTCAGAGGGCATGGCTAATTTCTTCATTCCAAAAGATTTTCGGTCCAGCCTCTCCAATCACCGATAAATTTTTTGAGATAGGCGTTGCTATAAACATGATCATCCCGAGCACGACTTGACCAGGAAAATTCGGGCATAAAACCAAAAAAAGAAGTCGGCCATTGTGATGCAGATAAAAATTGCTTGACCATATGCCATGACAGATAAAACTACCAATTCATACAATGAACTATTCCCATCGAACAACGAGAGTTCTTTCATCCAAAAGGACACTCTAAACCTTATGCGCTCATTAGGGCGAGGGCGATAATCTCATCGCCCTCTCGTTATTAAGTGTTCTTTCAGTGCTCGGCTGTGACGCAAGTAGCGAATGCATCTATTGAACATTTTGTTCCTCCATTGTTTTGAGTTTTATGCAGTACTGATGGACTCCTCAAACATCAGGGGCTTTGCCATAACTATGAATTATATCGAAGAAATATTAAGAGCTAACTGGCAAACCCGGCTTCTTCCGGCCCTCTCAATAGTCTCTTCGTACACCCACCCGTCCAGAAGTGTATGTAGGCAGAGTTTGGTCCGGATCAGTTCAGAAGTAAAAAGTTTTGTTAGGAACATACGTAAGACATGCAGACATACTGACACACATATATACAAGCAGACATTCAGCTTTATTCATAGAGATACTACGCTATACCAATGGTTCATTAGAGCTTATTTTTCCATTAGCACAGCCTGGAGTTATTTTATTTTAGTTTATTTAGAATGACATTCATGATGCACCTTTGGAAGAAAAACAAGATTGAATAAGCATAAGACCAGCAAGTCCCAAATATAGGGAGATTACGATATGTAAAAAGAAAAACAGACAAAAACGCTCTAGATTAACTGTAACAATGTTTTCTGCTCAAAGGGAAACACAATACTAGAAAAGAAAATTCATACTCAAGAATCTCGCTTTTTTCTGATGTATAACGACGTTATAATAACGTTGTAACGATTGCGGATGGTTCCCCTTATTTAGACTCAAGCAAAAACTTCAAATTGACTGATCAAAGTCCCGCGAGTCTTCGACGAAACGCTTACCTAGGCAATTTCCTAAAGATCAAAGTTATCAGTAGAAGGATGAAGTAAGAATTTTGATCAGGTGGGAGACATTTAAGAATAAATGTGATTGTCGTCCCTTTTTGATGTATAAATGTAACTTTCTCTCAAGAAACGCTGCCCCATGGAAAGCCTGGATATGACTTAGTTTTGCGGTATGCAAAATCCCACCTAACCCTCTTCGTCACTGTAGGATACGGCAAAATTCTAAAAGAGGCTTTGCCATATTAAGAATTGATTTCTGATGCAAATCAATAACTGGATTTGACTATTAAGGAATTGTGGGAGCCTTTTCCTGATGTTTCACTCCCTCCCCCCTCCCAACGATCGTGTCATCTAAACAACTTACGGGAAAGTAGAAAATCCATTTCAAGCATTAAGAAGCCAGTAAACTAGCCAGTAAACTAGTAAACTCTATTAAAAAGTTTTCGGATCTATCCTAAATTTGGAATGGTAGTTAAGTTAGTATGGTGGAATTCTCGTATTCTCAAAGTGAGATAGAGTGATTAAGCAATTTTATATCGAAATCTAGCCATGAGATCTGTGAAAAACCAGGAGACAAGCGAATTGACAACAATTAGACCAGCGCATTAATTTTAAGAAAGCCATGTATTTCAAATAACTTCTGTTTTTTTCAGACGAGCAATGCGCAAACTAGATTCAAGCGCGAAAGCAATGTAAGCATTAGTTCTAGAGCTTACGCATAGAATTTCATGGAACAATTATGTGAAAACGAAAATTTGGGAAAATTACTAGTATATGGTTGCGTCAACAAGAACTGATATCCATGAACATAAATTAACTTTCTGAAATGGGCTGTGAATCAAAACTTTACAGTCAAGTAGAAATCTTTACAATCTCCGGAAACAATGAATAACCTTCGCCCAATTCGAATGAGTCAAGAATCTGAACCAAAACCCTCTTCACATGGTGTTAGAAATAAATTGTAAAAAAATCGTTCAAACTCAAACTAGTGAACAGTAATCTAAAGTTGCTAGTTCGAAGAGCGTTCGCTTCGGGACCGCCACGTGATTTCCGCTAACTGCGAATTTTTGAATTGACAATTTTCTATAGATTTACAAAAATGACCGTAAGGATCCTCGCACAAATATATCCTTGAATTCAACTGGTTTGGCGGCTGGAAGGCGAGGCTTCGCGTTTTGGTTTAAGGCCAGCGAATGATGTGAGAGCACTTTTGCGAGAGAGGCGCAGACTGCGCCGCGGGCGCGAGCGGTCGCCCTCCAACCGCCGATCTCCTTGAATCAAAGAGTACAAAACTGCCTACTTCTTCCAGATTCTATTTATTCCCCACTATGACTGACTTCAATCGAAACGAAAAAATCCACGATTTTTCTAAAACGATGAGTAAGCTAGTCAACGCTATGAATAATTTAAAAATTTTAAAAAACATTCCGCACACCTTGCTTGATTGTAAAGTACGAAAAAGCAGTAACCTTTGTCCAGTGCACTGGTCGCTACAGCGAATGACGCATGCTGCAGCCTCGATAAATCACATTTAGTCGACGAGCGCTGCGGCAGAGCACGTCCGCTGGCGCCACCAATGCGACTCGCTCGAATGGCAACCAATCCGAATGCAATTTCGGTTTTTTTCTACTCAATTTGTTGCCCCTGGGACTTTATTTGACAGCTCCTAGCCATACCCATACCCTTA
Organism: Cylicocyclus nassatus; assembly: GCA_958299035.1. NCBI lineage: Eukaryota > Metazoa > Nematoda > Chromadorea > Rhabditida > Strongylidae > Cylicocyclus > Cylicocyclus nassatus. The sequence continues at coordinate 54,843,566 of CATQJL010000223.1, read as the reverse complement.
CCTTACAACCCTCACCACATTTTTACACATTTTACTAGACTATACCCATCTACACCTATCCTTACCCGAACCCTCGCGCAAACTTTCACCAATACCTTAGACATGTCACACTGAATCTTTACCGGTACCGATAATCATACTTTCGTCTGAGGCTCTTTCGGACATGCATACCCATACCTACCCTTACACCAACTAGAGCCTAACACATGTTCTAATCCAGGTATACCAGAGGCGGAGGCGCCCCGCGAAATCTTTGAAAGTTACTCAAATGTGTTATAAAAATGTGGCTGCCGACACGCCCCCTTCTTCTGAAATTTTGGGGTTAGGGGTTCGGAAAAATTTTGGGAAGCATGCCAAAAATTTTTTCGGTATGCGTGGCTAACGCCATGTACCTTCATCCAAAAAAATTTTTTGTCGCCCCCCCCCGCGAATGGAAATCCTGGTTACGCCACTGAAGTATACACACCCAAACCCATAACAGCCTTAGTCTTCAGTTGCCTGTGATTCTATTAACTGCCACCCATATCTTTACCCATATCCTCGTACAAAATCTCATCCACTTTCAAACATGGTAGAATCTATATCCACACCAAAACACAACCATGCTCAATGGTAGCTGCTTTGTTTTAGACCTCATATCCTTATCCATATCCCCCCCCCCCCCAATCATGTCTTACCTATACCATACCCGTACACCCACAGGGGCACTCGGAACATGATCTTGCAAACGCAAGCAACTGAAAGCGCCGCCCACTTTTGCGCCAAACCATTATATCGAGACGAAACGTACTGATAAGCCTGTAATGTAATGACCAAGACCTTTTTTGATGACAAAGTCGCAGGAGGCGGAGCGTCTTTCCGTGGGTCGAAATTTGAAACGGTCGCCTTCTGCACTGCACCTTACCCACATCTTACCCTTACCCTTTACCATATCTTAAATAAATCTTTTCGGGGAAGGAAGCGCGAGGATGATTTCAAACAAAGGGGTATGGCGTTAGCCATGCCTTCCGAATAATTTTCGGAAAGGCTTTATTTTTGCGAAATCATAACCCTGAATTTTTGACGATAGCAAGTCAAGCCCCGAAAAACCTTTTTGAAAATGAAAACTACTCGTTCATAAAGTTATTTTACTTTTGCACTCTTTTAAAACTCATATAGGCTATTTTTGAGAATGTCATGACCCGATCTCGAGGGGGGGGGGGGAGCATGATGAGACGTATCCATACGCATACTTCAACACTTCAAACTACCCTGGTACGGAGCGAAACACTTTCCAATTTTGCGCCCAAAACAAAAAAAACCCATCATCAAACCATGAAACTGGAATCTACTACAGGTCCTGACACGATATGAGTCGTACAGAAAGAGTGGGCGGTGCTTCAAGTTGCTTGCGTTTTGCACGTATTCCACTCCCCTCATACCTCTACAAGGCTCATTTTCACTATGCTATACTTTGCATTCCTTTTTCTCAAGGAAACATAATTGCAACAGTAATGAGATGTCAGTTTTTATTCTCGAAAATGATAGCATTCGTGCAAATGCAGAACATGACGGCGCAAGCAACGAGATTAGTGTCACGTTTGCTAGAAAATAAAAAAAAATGCGCTTCACCTCGTCCAGCATATTGATTTTCTTTTTTCGGCTTTGTTAATTAGCCAATTAGCTGCGTACTTCGTCTCCGATACATATCGAATTGGAAATGTAATTCCTACCCTTTACTGATGACATATGAGATAGCCTTTTACGTGCTTGCGATCCATCATTTTGGAGATCCCACCAAGGCTTGCTGGATTTTTTAGGAGTCAGAAAATAATAAAGAGTGTGACGCTAGCCATGAGCTACAAAATTTTTTGGGAAGCCCCTCATACTTTCTGCATGGGAATTTTCTGGAAAGTTGACAAGATTTTCAGGAAATTCGAAGGAATTTGTAAATCTGTTCAGCAGGTAAAACGACTATCCAAATTTAACTACTTGAATCGCCCATGATCTCTGAGCTCTCGACTTCCAGCTGAAGTCAAACGCAACATAAAAGGATAATTTTTACGAAGCCAGCAAACTTTTTCTTCTTTGAACATTTGGGATCGCGGCATGGTTGTTGGATGAATAAGTGCGATAAAGATTACATCTTGTTAAGTCGAGATTTCCCGAAAATGCCAAAAAATTTGCAGCAAAACAAAAGCAAGCTTTGATTCAACTGGCTTGGCCGCTGGAAAGCGGGGCTTTGTGACCTATAAGGCCGCTCGCGTCCGCGACGCAGTCTGCGTCTCTGTCGAGCGCATGCTCTCTGATCATTACCTAACCTTGATTAGATTACGCAACCCCGCCTTCCAACAGCCAAGCCAGTTGAATCAAGAGGTAATTGGATTATAACCAATGTTTGTGTGCATGTTGTCATTTGTCGTTCTCTTCCAGCAATGGCATGAACTTCCATGGAAGAGCTGCAATGTAGAAAAAAGTGTACGAGCGTCATCAAGCTTTATGTTCACGCATAGAAGCGGCTGCTACAGAACAAACTGGTCAAAAACCCAATTCGTTCAGGAAAAACAACTTGACCGAGAGATAGAATGAAAGCTTTGCGCAACTGTAGAGTCATCTTAAAATTTTTTTTCGAAAACTTTTTTTTCTTGCTATTCTTACTGCCAGACAGAGCTGCAATTAGAAGCAGCCGTTGCAGGACAGCATATCGTTTTCCCCCTCGAAAAACTCTCGATGAAAAGTTAGCACAGTGAAAATACTATCGTCATAGAAAGTAAAGTGGAAAGAGAGAAAGAGAATAAACAAAGAAGACAAAGAATAAGTTGTGTGAGCAGGAGGAGAAGATCTTTGCTTTGTATAGAAAGCTATCTTTGGCTCCAGTTAATGCAAAGAAAAAGTTAAGATTTTTTTTTGAGATTTTTCAAAGTAAATTTCTTGTAAGGCAATAGAAAAGATGTTCGGGATTTGGACCAGTCCAAAGGGTGTGGAATGACTTTAGAGGAATTTAATTTTAGCTGAGAACAACGAACGAAACGCGAACAACTCACAAGGTACTGACCATACATGTGAAAAGGCGATAATGTGTTCCTACCCCCTTCACCCCAGGGCCGGAACCCAGCTGACCCCCCTTCATCCACGGCCGATGATGAACTGGAAAAAGTGAGACTAAGAAATTAACATTTTAAGCAAAATTATAAAACTATCCACATTATTAAAATCGAATTTAGTAATATTTTAATCCCTAATATCATTAATATGATCATCAAAAACCTATTTGCAGGCTGAGAAGTACATCGGAAATTTGCCGCCTATTGTTCACTTACAGAGAACGATGAAAAAGCCTGGAGAATTACGTGTGAAGCCTTTGTGTATATACGTCAATGAAGTTATTACTCACGTATTTGCTGAGATAATAAGTGAAATAATAATTGAACTTTGATGATCGGTGCGCAGTTGAATTGCATTCTTTTTGAGAGGTATAAATTTTCTAAGCAGATGGCGGAATCCGTGTAAAGTCATTGAATGATTCCTTGAAGAGTCATTGTTCCAACTTTTAATATTATTTCTAAACTCCGAGAGATCGTAACATTTGCTTAGAGAAGCAGGTGCAACAGAGGCACCGATTACATCGAAGAGTTGGTGTAATCAGGGTTAGACTTACTGTCAAAATGTTATAGCTACGAGGATCGTGGAGTTCTACAATCCGCCTACTTGGACGACGATAACGACAAGGAAGGACAGCCAGAGATGCATTTTCCCACCTTGGAGCACTATACAAGAGGAGAAGGACAATCGCATGTGATCACTGCGTGATTATTCTGAAAAAATTTTTGTTTTCCATCGAAGAAGATTGAGAAATATACGATCTTAGAAAGCTTGTCAGGAAAAAGGGGGGTTTTTCCTGCTAAACAGAAATAGTTTTAGTCATTTTTTCAAAATTGTAGAATTTTTCTATAAAAAATTGTAGATTTTTGATATGAGAAGATAAGAGAGTCTCTAGCCATACATTGAATTACTCTTGTTGAAAGCTTCCAGAAACTATATAGCTTACCAAGAAAGAAAGGATTTTCCTGTATTGTGAAGGGGTCGCAATTGTTTTTCTAAAATTAAGGATTTTTTTTAATAAAAATTCATAACTTTACTATACGAAAAGCTAGAAGAGGGCTTTGCACTCTATTGGAATCCCCTCGTCGTCCGCTTTCAGGAAATATATAGTTTGCCAGGAAGAAAGAGGATTTTCCTATCGGGTGAAAGGGGTCGCAGTCTATTTTCCGGAATTAAGCCAATTTTTAACTTAAAAAAATCATAACAATTTTATATGAGAAGCTGGGAGAGTGATTAGGTGTTTATTGAATTTCTCTCGTCGTCCGCTTTCAGAAAATATATAGGTTGTGGGGAGAGGGATGCTAAAAGTACGTGGTGAAAGGGGAGGGAACATGGTATAATGGAAATCTTCCTTTCTGTACTCAAAAAGCGTCGTTTTAAGGAGCTAAAGGAACATGCCCATTATACCATGTTCCCTCCCCTTTCACCACATACTTTAGCATCCCTCTCCCCACAACCTATATATTTTCTGAAAGCGGACGACGAGAGAAATTCAATAATTACCTAATCACTCTCCCAGCTTCTCATATAAAATTGTTATGATTTTTTAAGTTAAAAATTGGCTTAATTCCGGAAAATAGACTGCGACCCCTTTCACCCGATAGGAAAATCCTCTTTCTTCCTGGCAAACTATATATTTCCTGAAAGCGGACGACGAGGGGATTCCAATAGAGTGCAAAGCACTCCTCTAGCTTTTCGTATAGTAAAGTTATGAATTTTTATAAAAAAATCCTTAATTTTAGAAAAACAACTGCGACCCCTTCACAATACAGGAAAATCCTTTCTTTCTTAGTAAGCTATATATTTTCTGGAAGCTTTCAACAAGAGTAATTTAGTGTATGGCTAGAGACTCTCTTATCTTCTCATATCAAAAATCTACAATTTTTTATAGAAAAATTCTACAATTTTGAAAAAATGACTAAAACTATTTCTATTTAGCAGGAAAAACCCCTCTTTTTCCTGGCAAGCTCTATGTTTTTTGAAAGCGGATGAAGTAGACTTCCAAACTAGAGTAGGCTAATTATGACTGAGTTCTCCTTCAAAGATCTTGTATATTTTTCAATCTTCTTCGATGGAAAACAAAAATTTTTTCAGAATAATCACGCAATGATCACATGCGATTGTACTTCTCCTCTTGTATAGTGCTCCAAGGTGGAAAAATGCATCCCTGGCTGCTTTCCTCATCCCTATCATCGTCCAAGTAGGCGAATTGTAGAACTCCACGATAGTCGTGGCTATAACATTTTGACAGTAAGTCTAACCCTGATTACACCTCTTCGATGTAATAGGTGCCTCTGTTGCACCTGCTTCTCTACGTAAATGTTACGATCTCTTTCGGAGTTTAGAAATAATATTAAAAGTTGGAACAATGACTCTTTAAGGAAACATTCAATGACTTTACACGGATTCCGCCATATGCTTAGAAAATTTATACCTCTCAAAAAGAATGAAAAGAATGTAATTTAACTCCGCACCGATCATCGAAGTTCATTTATTATTTCACTTATCATTTCAGCAAATACGTGAGTAATAACTTAATTAACGTATATACAAAAAGGCTTCACACGCAAATTTTTCTCCAGGCTTTTTCATCGTTCTCTGGGAGTGAACAATAGGTGGCAATTTCCGATTTACTTCTCAGTAAGCCTGCAAGTAAGTTTTGACAATCATAATAATAATATTCAGAATCAACATGTCACTAAATTTGATTTTAATAATGCCGATAGTTTTATAATTTTGCTTAAAATGTTAATTTCTTAGTCTCACATATTCCAATTTTTCTTCTTCGAATTTCAGCGGGTAAAACCCAATATTCGACTTTAACCCGGTTTGGCTACAGTTTCACTTGATGTATGTGAATGAAAAGAACAGGAGAAGCAATGATGACGAACATTGACCCCCCCCCCCGGTCGACGCACCTCCAGCCGCGGCCGCTCCCCCCCCCCCCCCCCAGCGGCCCTCATACCCCCTTCACCCTGGAGAGGCGGGACCCCTATGACCCCCTTCACCTTGGAAAGGCCATGTTCCCCCTTTGCACACGTATGGTACTGACTAACAATAAGTAGCATGCGACTGTACTAGGGGCTTACACTTGTATGACATAGGGCGAACAATTCGAGGAACGAGTACGAGCGCATACAAATTATACAAATCTTTCGTTCAAATAGTACTTCTGCAAGTTTTGCAGAAGTACGGGGCTCGAAGAAGGAATTTGAAGATTTGGGGTCACATCAGATACTATTCCCCATCAGTAGAAATAGCGGAGATTTTGAGGGAGGGGGGAGGGGGAAGGGGGAGAGGGGGAGGTAACGATGGTCTTCCTAGTCAGGTTGCAGGTCATATATACTAAAATGAGATTTTTAGACTAATTGCAAGCGCAGAACATAAGGGTAGCCACGCCCAGAAAATCACATTCGAATCATCATGAGATTCACAAAGGTTAGTCTCAATATCAACAGTAGAAAAATTTTATGCACAGTTTTATGACTTAGGTAGGCCACTCTCAGAATTTCATTTTGCAAAATTTATATATGGAAGATCATCTGATCAGTCTTTTTGAAAACGGTACCACAAAACTCACAATGCTTTTCGAGACTGTCTGGCTGGTGCTTCAAAAAAAGTGCGGTTAGATAAAGTGACTGGTCAAATGAGCTTTATATAACTTTTGTAAATTTGCGCAGGAACCTACGAACAAATTTTCTGAAGATGATGAGCGTACTCCGCACCACAATTTAACCTTTGATTCAACTGGCTTGGCGGCTGAATGGTGGAGCTTCGTGACCTAGTTAAGGCTAGGTAATGATCAAAGAGTACGCGCGCGGGAGATGCAGACTGCGTAGCGGGCGGAAGCGTCTTAAAGGCAGTGGATCGGCAGAATGGACCCCTGTCAGAATTTGGTAGTTTCAGGTAGTATACCCTCCAAATACACCGTAGATCCAACCCCACCCTCCAATTCATGCACAGTCCTGTTAGGGAGCTTCAAAACTCTACCAGCCACGCCCACTTACATTGAGTGGGCGTCATTGGTGAAGTTTTGAAGCGCTTTTTTCACTTAGCGCGTGGATTGGGGGGGAGGGGTGGGGTTGGGGCTACGGTGTATTGTATTTGGAGGGTATACTACCTGAAACTACCAAAATTTGATAGGGATCCATTCTGCTGAGCTGCCTTTAATTAGGCCACGAAGCCCCGCCTTTCAGCCGCGAAGCCAATTGAACAAAGGTTATGAATGTGAGTATGGATATGCACACGTCTAGATAATGGAACTTATATATTTTGCAGGCGATAAATGCCAAAAGATCTGTGGTGTTATTGTGTCATACTGCGCATTCACATGCCATATGTTTCATACTTGAATGTTCATAGAATATCAATTGTCTTCGGTAAATGTTTCATAGTGCATCACTAAATCAAAAAGTGCATAACAAATTGACTGCTTAGAAACATTCGATAGAAGAAATGTAACGCTGAATATCATAGAATTCTGTCGAAGATGTTATTCGACTGTGTCATTGCTCTGTTACAGTATTCGATATTCACCTCTTCCATGATAAGTAATATAATAGAATAACCAAAATCATTTACTCCTTTCATGAGAAGAAAGAAGAAGAGGAAAAAGAGAACGAAGAAATGAAGAAGGGAAGGAGGGAGATGATTGTACAACTAGCAGTCAAAGCAAAAAAGTCGTAAAAGCATTTTGAGCAGAAAAAGCGGAGAAGCAAAAAAGGAAATTTTTTTTAAAGACGAGGTGAATAGAGTTGTTGAATTCTTGCTCTGCACAATAATCATGCTTGAGTTACTGTTTCTGTTTAATCCTCTTTCTATCTTCACTTATAAGCATAGATGTTATTCAGATACTCTCCAAATCTAGTTTAGCTTCTTGATGCTAGAACGTTTCCTAGAACGGTTATACCTAATTATTTATTTATTTTCAAATATTTATATTGCACTCAAAGAATAAAAAACTAAAAAGGAATACAAAGAGTTTTTACATTACCCTGATCAAACATGATAAAATTAATAGTACCTAAATCATTTTCGGTTCAAGCCAAGTTCTAATTCACCTGCCATTAGGTGACATTTGAATAAGTCCTAAGGTTTCACTTTTTGTCTACTTCCGCATTTACGGATCAAATCGTAGACAAGCTAATCTGTTTCAGGGAATCTCTGATGTTAAAGAGTTCAAAGCTGTTTTCAAAACATGGATGTTCCAGGATACAAGGGACTTTTTTCTTCTCTCCTTACCACGGCTCGGCACCAGGTGGCTAACCGAAAATGCAAAAAATGAAGCCTCCCTTTTCCCAAAACTTTACGGATCTCCCTTTGATCCTAAATCAAAAAGTAAAAAACCCTCAAAAAAAAAGAAACGTCAACTAGAAAAAAACTTGATCTAAGTTGTGCTTTTTCGGCCACAAAACGATATCCCCTTTGCTTTTTGTCTCAAAAACAATATCCAACTGCTTATAAGTCATATGTTCCGAGCCCTGCACATTACACTTGATTGTAAAGCCCAGATACTTAATTTATTTTCAATAAAGACATTCTTTGATTTTGAAAGAAATTTAAGAAGGACTGAGAGGAAAAAATTCTGGTTATGTGGTGATTCATAAGCGGAAGTTGCTCCACAGTCCTACTAAGAAGTTTCTTATGTCCAGCAATGGTGACTAATCAGAACATTATGGCTGTAAAAAAGGCATTAGACATATTTAGTTTCTATGCAGAATCTCAGTTATTAAATGTTCTGATTGTTAATCAAGGTGGATGTTTGATCATCTAAAAAAAAACTTGTGGGACCTAGACGGTATACAGCACTAATGAGTTCTTAGCAAAGTATTATGTCGAAGACATCCTTGGAATACTATACATCCAATTAAAACTTCTTTCCGGTTTTTGGTCGCCACAGCGTTTTAAACAGCTATTTTCTAGGAGTTTTATATTTATCGCAATATTTTAAATACTGTAGAAAGCGCTTTTCTTGCTATTTTTGGTGCTTACTGGCTCTTAACGAAATGCTTCCTTATTTACGAAATTTCAAGCTCCGAATTAGTCGTCAAAATGCAGCTATGCTCGAGAAAGCAAGAAAAGGCTTCTCTAAACGAAATCTCCGCAGTGTCTATAAAATTACCTATGCAGAATTTCATTGTGGCTAAGGATATGATGAGCCATGATATGCACATTTTATTCTCACATGAAAGTTATCTTTGTCTCCAAAGGTTGAACATTATTTCAGCTATTCTAAGCGATAACAATCTACTAATAGCGACAAGTGATTTAGTTTTCAACGTATACTTTGAAACAAGGATACTGTATACTCCAAAGCAAGAGCACAAAGTTCATTAGCCAATTAGCTTTTTTTCGTCCGCGAAAAGAAATAAAAAAAAATGATTATTAGAAAGTTGCATGCTTGCATGTGCAAAGGAAAGCTCAAACAGTAGTATTTTATCGCTCACAAAAGCTCAATGCATCAGAGATCATAAATGTCTTTTTAGGCATAACATAGACTTGGAATATAGGCTAGATATGCTTGCAACCAAACAAGTCCTTCTATTTTTATACGGGAGCGTTAGTATGTCAAAACAGACGATCTTGAAGGAAAGTTGTAAAATTCTCCAGATTTTGGGTTCTCTTTCGCTTGCCTTTTCTGTATGAATACTGTCACAATAATAGCCAAAATCGTGCTATATATAGCAAAATTCTAATTACTCAAAAAGCAGATTACGAATAAAGTTGTAGAATTTGAATCTGAAAGTGTACAAAGCGGACAGCATTTTCGGTAGGCTAGATTTGTTCAGGCACTGTCCAAATTTATCTTACAAAAACTGTTCAAACTTAATAAGTCACTATATCCTAATCAGATTTCAAAAAAAATTATAGAGCATAAATTGTTTTACGTTACAAAAATGTTGCCAATGAAGGCAATCAATCTTACAATAGCGGCAGAGAATGTTTTTTCTAGGCAGTCGGGTTAGAACCAGTTCTTAACATTCGATGGAACCCCAGAAATACAGAAGTAAAAGAATATTATCAAGAAACAAATGATGAATGTTCTCAGGACTTTAGAAACAAAAAATATTGGCAGTTCTGAATGTCAGTCAGATTACTACATATATAGATTTGACGATCTGCTTCATAGGGATACGGAGTGATAGGAAAACATTAGCAAACTGAGCTCAGTCTAATTTTTGCAGTTTGAATTCAGCGTTGCAACCAGACGTTTGAGACATATGAGATATTTTTGACAGGTTATGGCTCATTTTTACATAACTGAGAGAATCAAAAGGAAGGAAAAATAATCTTGTTTGTTAGACAACTAGAATCTAGTTTAGAAGATTTTTTATAAATCGTAAAGTATGCAAGTAATATAAATGACGCCTGAAAAGAGATATTGAGAATCATTGGAGGAGGCAGAAAGGGAGAGGGAAGAGGGGGGGGGGGGTAGAGGAAGGTTTGATTCTAAATTAATCATGCGAGAAACTTGTTCGTATTTGGATTGTTGTTGAATTTGTATCTCATCAAGTTTGCCATTTCACAAGCAGGTTGGAAGAAATTACGAAATCCCCCAAAATATTTTTTGGAGTGCTTTTTGCCAATCCCACCCACCCCCCCCCCTCTTTCCCCGCCCAAATTATTTGTGTCTGTCACTGCTAACAGTTGGTAAGTAAGTAAATACATTAAGTACGAAAGCCTACACTTTTAGCACCGTTCTGCAAAGACTATTGAAGAATGCGTAACCGTCTTCATCATCTGTCATCTCAGCACCATATGTCAGCAGCAAGGCCCTGCGGAAAAGGTCGTTGGCTTTGATGAAAAATGGACATGTTCCTTAGCCTGGGTATGAGTCCCAAATGAGCAAGCTAAGCATACAAGTCATTCTGGAAAGAGGGAGGGGGAGAGGAAGAGATCATCCGTGAGATATATGTTACATTTTAGATATATCAGTCCTCAACGATTACTAAGTCAAAGAAAACCATGGATTATGAATGCGTCACTAAATTAGGTTGAGATTTTCGGCGACGGTGAGCCACATGTTTCTTGAAAAAAATTTGGGATGCTTTCAAGATTCTTCACATTCTTGCAACATTCCGATTTTGTAAAAAGTAGGAGTGGCACAGACCGTGACTAAGAAAAAACTTTACACGGCCGGTTCAATTTTACTTCAGTTTTGTGGAAATAAGGAACAGGGCTCGGCACGAGGTGGCTTACAAGCAAGCTGGATATCGTTTTTGGGACGAAAAGCAAAGGAGGTTTCGTTTTTGTGACCGAAGAGACACGGAAAATTGGCGACGGCGACCTTTTTTTTTAGTCGACGTTTCGTTTTTTGGGGGATTTTGGGGAATTTTTCAGGTTTTTAGAAGAAATTTGGTTGAGGGTCAAAGGGGACTTCGTAAAAGTACCCAAAAGTCAAGGGGGACTTCGTTTTTTCCATTTTCATTTAGCCACCTCGTGCCGAGCCCTGATAAGGAAATTTCTTCATAGTCTCATAACTCAAGTTTACCTTGTGAAAATTCTCTACCCTTGCTAACTTCTTCGTACGTCACAAAAATTTTTTATAGACTTTATCAATCATGTCACCAACGATTTTTGTTTTTTGATTTTACGCAATTCATCTCACATCAGTGTTTTGTTTGACTGAGTAAAGAAGTAAAAAGCTTTAAGGGATCAAGATTCTCAAAAAGGAAAAGAATTGCTTCGAATAATTTTGTAACTTTGAAGTTCCTCGCATACAAAAATCCAAGTTTTGTACGTTCACTTTCATTAACTTAAGATTATAGGAGCTAGTGTTCCGTAAGAGGGAAGACTAAAAACTTTTCCGAGTGAGGTGTTCTAAAATATTGGGAATTTTTTCAATTATTTACAATTGTAAGGCTTATAAAAAGGTACAAGTCACTTGTACCTTTTTATAAGCCTTGTTAATAGCTTTCAAAGATTACACGACCATAGTAGGAAGCTTCCTCCTCTTGGTTCGCCACTGTTAGGAAGCAAACTGATCACAAAGCTTTTTCCTCTTTCAAGTATTTGAGCTGCGGATTTTATGATTCTCAAAATGTGAAGAACTGAACCTCGCAAACCAAACAGATACATAAACAGCTGCATCACGTCCATGCAAAGAAATTTCAAAGTCAATTTTCCCAAGGACTTTGAAGAGCTGGCTGCCTATAGATACAGTGAGGATCAGGTGAAAAAGAAAGAAAATACTTGGTATCAGCGAAAAAAAAAGATATTTACAATTTGGTGAATCTAAATGGTGTTTGGAGGACACGTTAGGTTTGCCTCAGCAACAACGCGATTATGTAAAAAAGCCTTTGAGGAACAATGTCACATTAACATTAGCTAGGACAAGGAGGAAATGGGGATTATGGGTCGCGGCAAATAGTGCGAGGCGACATCGAGGTACAAGGGGCAAATACAAAACAAAACATGTAGCAACATAGCCTACACATTCTTTGACTAGGAGACGCAGCACGCTTTGCCATTTCATTAACAATTTCATGAATGAGTTTTAACGCATTTTGGTTGATTTAGTATTAGAATTCGAGGAAAAACATGTATGAGGTCATTAAACCACTCTGGCTTCTGCCACGAATTCCTGATAATAATTGACCAAAACGCGTTCGAACTCATTCATGAACTTGTTGATCAAACGTGCTCGCGTCTCTCATGGTCAGCCAGAGAATGAATGATACTTTAGCTTACTCTCTCTTGTGAAATTATGGTTTATTTTAAATTCTGAAATTTAATGGAGCGATAGATTGAAGACAAAAATCTTTGCTTACGACGAAACGTGGCGCTGGCCATGTCCTCCGTTCTGCAATGAATTTATGGTAAAACAAAATTAATTTGACTTCCAAAAATTATAATTACATAATTACAGTTGCATGAAAAAACTTTATATGGTTTTATAGCTCATTCAAAGCTCATGTAAAAAAAAAACTTCGTAAAATTTAACACACCCTCATTTCCAGGGGAGTGAGCCAAGCCAGCGCATGAAAAATCATTTTTTTTTCACAAAAAGAAAGTGCTTTGTTTCAACCAGATCAACCGATGGAAGTCGAGGCTTCATGACCTAGAAGGCGACCGCTCGCGTCCGCGACGCAGTCTGCGCCTCCCTCGCAAACAGGCTCTCTGATCATTCTAGCCTTAATTAGGTCACGGAGCCCCGCCTTCCAGGGGTCGATCTGGTTAAAGCAAAGATTACTTTGTTTGAACGTTAATAATCTTTCCCTCAACATTTCCCGTGGAGTTTAAGATACAACACCGAAGGGCTGGCATCTACTGTACAGGAACAGAAACAGCAAAATCTTTGATTACTGTAGCGTTACGGTATAAATTTCTAAAGCTTCAAACGCCGTTGAAACGTATCGGAATATCAAAAAAAATAATCGTTTATTGGAATTTTTAAACAAGATGAATTCGCATATGTGAAGTCTACGCAACACGATAATTTAATAGGTTGGCACATAAATTTTGCAACTAATTTCCTTACTCTTCTCTTTTTGGCTGTAACGCCTTAATTTTTGGGTAAAATGTAGATTAGGTAATAGGGTACAATTATGCTCAAACAGTCTGATTTTTGAGAGCGAAATGGGGAAGTTTTACGCATTTTTCGAAAGCTGTTTCAACTCGAAAATTCAATTGTTGGAAAAGCAAAAAATAGAGCCGTTCTCAGTCTGAATCAAACGCATCAGGCCAAAACTGTGCAGATCATCAGAGATTCCTCTGTCAACAATCTAGGTACAGTTTCGGCTTGATGTGTTTGATTCAGACTGAGAACGGCTGCATTTTTGTTTTCCAATCCCTCAAGTTTCGAATTTGACCAACTTTCGAAAAATGCGAGAATTTTCTCTACATGGCTTTCAAAAATCAAACTGTTTACGTACGTCTGTAGCCTACTACCTAATCTATATTATGCTTAAGACGAATGCGTCACATTCAAGAAAAGAAAAGTTACAAAATCAGTTGCAAAACTTATGTACCAACCTATTACATCAAAATGTAGCCAGTATTGCAGAGCAGAAGCTTGAAGTGGCACAGTATTAGCTGTAGATGTTATGTCAATATAAATGTGTCATTGGGCATTGTTTAGAAAAACATGGTAGTAACCATAGATGGAAGTTCGCGACAGGTAGTAAAGTTACGTGACCTCAAGTTTATGTATACGAGAACATTTGGACGCAATGAAAACAGGGAGTAAAGGCCAAAGACGACAAACATTGTAAATGGTTTCTTATGATAGAATGGACTGCGTTGATTTCCAAAGAGGTAAATAACTCCGATTTTTCGCTAGTGATGAATGAGAAACAGTAGAGGAGGCTCCAAGAATAGATTGTGGACACACTTCCTGAGTCATTGCATTGAAGGTAAGACAGGAAAAATGGCAGAACCTTTATTTTGATCCTCTTATGTACAACATAATTAAATCAAGTCGCTCTTCGCATTGAGTATAAAGAAAATCGCAAATTCCTACGATGTTTTGAAGTACGTAATCTACTTACCATCAAAATGAAACTCCGAACGATTTTTTCTGAAGCACCTAAAATTTTTGCGGCCTTAAAACTCCAAGATTTCCGCTCCCGAAAATACTGCAAAGCTAATTTGAATTTTTGAAATTTGTAGGTATGTAAGTAAGGTACAAGGCAGTGGTTAAGAAGTGGTATTTTGAGGCACAGTAACGTCAGAACAACCTTTCAAGGAAAATTTGCTCGTCAACCACTGATTAACAAAAAACAGGCTTTTCAGAACAACTTTTGCTCACAGATCAGCGTCCAGGCAAATCTGGGCCTATGGGAATCTCATCTGGAGGGTAGTCTTGAAGCCCTCACTAAAACACTGCCCAAGCGGCAGCTCAAATAGTGAGCTCACAGTGAAGATATTCGCCTCCAAACTGCACCCCGCGATCGTGTTCGCATGGATTCATGGCGCGACACATCAGTTTCGCGCGAGGACCTACGCGGGTCGCACCATAATCCATGCAAATGCGATCCGGGGTCCAGTTCGGAGGCGAATATCTCAACTGTGAGTTCACCATTTGAGCTGCCGATTGGGCAGTGGCTCAGTCAGTCCCCACAAATTACTACGCACGTGAGAGCCCCATAGTCCAGATTTGCCTGGACCTGCCTTTGAGACCCAAACCTTAATCTGAAGAATTTGAAGTAGATACCAAAAAGTTTCATGAAATAATGTATAGAAAGTCTTAAAAACTACTTATGAAAAATCTCTGAATTATTTACAAACTTAAATTACTGCGTAGTCTAAGTTTAGATAGGGATTTATACACATTCCAAAGCTGACAGACAGAAAGCGAAAACAAACATCTGAAGCCTAAAAAATAAAATGCAATGTTTTTTTACATAGAAAAGAGCGAATGACTTAATATACAGATGTACATAATGCATGCTTGCTTTGAAGAATCATATGGTTCCAAATTCGCAAAAACATAAAAGAAAATTTTTTGTAGTACGGATACGAGAAAATAAGCCTGATTACAGAATACATTGGAAAAAGACATGAGCGAAATTAAGGGAAGGGATAGTGAGAAATATATGAAAGCACTTTTTGACAAGCCCTAGATGTTGTTTCGCATAGCAAGTCCAGCAATTGAGAAACTGTCCACCATAACCATGAATCAAAGTCTTTTTTTTTGGAAAAGTGCAAGACTATGTGTAGAACCTATAACGCTGGCTAATACGTCCCACTTTATCAACGACAGAAACAAGTTTGTTTTCGAAGCACTAAAACTGAATCTCAAATGTCGTCGTCGTGAATTTAGCACCGCTCAAAAAACCACAAATTGTCACGAGGGCTATTCATCGCTGCATAAAACACTTCATTAACGGCGTCGTAAAGTTTTCGTCATAGTTTTGAGAATTTAGCACACGCAGCGAAGCATAATAAGAAATGCGAGCTTTAGCATGAGCATAGCCTACTTATTTTTTTGATTTTTTTTGACAAGTTGTGCGATTACACACAATGTACATACTACAGATGCATGCAGAAATTTGCTGACCGTTTCGCAGTTTAGTAGATTCGACTATAGAAAAGGACTAGAGGACCACATGTCGGTAGGTTCTACCCGTGCAGACAACTGCCACGAGCATGTAATGTGCAGAGATGCATGGTTTGTTACAGATGTCCGCGACTTATCCAATGACATATGTACTGTAGTAGAGTGTTCTTGCCCTGATGAAAGCGCGTAAGCAATGACAGTAAGCGCTCTAGCCTTTTTTTGCGCTATTCGCAACCGAGCTATCGAGATTCACAAATATGGTATTTTTCCGCGCTAATGTTGTTGTCACCGCGAGGGCACCACATTGATCGTCGAATGCGCTAACCTGCACAAACGTGGGGGATCTTCACCAAATCTCTCTTTCGCTATATGAGAAGAGCAAAAACTGAGAAAAAGCCCCTGTAAGAGCACTCACACGGATAGAACTCATTCCCGCGGTCCAGGAATCAAAAGATATAGGCGCAATTCGTGCAGCGTGTGCAGTTGCACACATTAGAATATCAAACAACCAAATTGCACGTTTGAGTACACGAAATGTAGCAGATTGAGTCTGTGCAGTGATTTTATTGAAGGACACACATCTATAATGACCATGATGCACATACGCCCGCGCGAGGCGAATAATGGGGGCGTGCGATCCTTTCAAGAGCCCAATCTATGAATGGGCTATGAGAGGGTCATTAGAGAAGTGTCATCGCTCGCGGATTCTAGCAATTTCAATTGTAGATGGGAACGAATAGCATTGCCTACCGAAGAAATTCGAATCCTACCGGAAGATCACTCATAGTTGCGTTAACTCCAAGTCACTTGGTGCAGTTGCACTACAATTGCATTCTGGGATGTTACCTTCAAAATAACCGGAACAATCTGCGTCAAAAACGTAACTTACAAATAATAGTCGGGAACACTGGATGAAAATCATTACATGGTCAATACGCTCCGCTGTCCGGTCATCTATCACAAGTTATGCATCTTGACATAATGCAGCTCTGTCACTTGCCCAGGAGGTTATATTGCACTGTGGCTTTCTCTTCCATAAAATATAATTCATGATTCATAGTTTCAAAGTCCTTGATGGTGCAAACAAACACTAAAATTTTACAATCTAATGAGTATATATCTGAGTTCAGGTTCAAGACCTCACATCACCATAAACTACACAAATACCTCCTTTTCTGGACATATAAATGATGTGTTTGGTCCTAAAAGCTGTGCCCAGACAAAAGAGACTTTGTTTCTCAAATGAGAAAGAATTATTGAAAAAAGCACAAACTCAGAAAATTTACTCGTGGTCGAGATATCCACCTCTGAACTATAAAGAAGGCAGTATTTTCAAAGAAAGCTAAGACGCTGATTGGCCCTCTGAGAAAGCTTACGGTTTGGGCTGAGGTTCAAAGCTGATTTAACCACGAATGAATCATATCGACTGCCACATGATAAATTGCTTAGTTAAGGTTTCCCACTTATTTGCTCCTTTATGAAGTTCAGGTATTCTCCCCGACACTGCCATCAATTTGAGTTCGTAGTGTACCGGTTGGGAGAGCTGATGTAATGTGCGTGAAAAAAATAAGGAAAAAGTTGAGAAACTTGGAAAATTCACTCCATTACGCTATTACAAGATCAAATTTTATTTACCATTTAGGCACTATTTACAAAAACAGTGGAAAGCTTTGAGAACGGAAAAAAATAATTTTGATCTTTCATCTTCTGTCTGAGCAAATCAGAGCTGGTACAAAGTTTTGCTCTGCTTTACATTCAAAAGCTTTCTCGCAATATTGTCTAACGAGAGTATATTGGAGTATATTTTCATCGTCTAAGGATTTGAGTAAAGGTTCCGAAAACCCAAAAATGCGTTTAAGTTCTCCCGAATGAGCCGCAATAAAACTTTTCTTTTTCAATCGTCTTTCCTTCATTATTGTACGTTCATGAAGCCAAGGTTCGGCACAGGTGGCTTATAAGCAAACTGGATATCGTTTTTGGGACAAAAAACAAAAGGGATATCGTTTTTGTGGGTTCGAATTTGGCTTTTTTTAGTCGACGCCTCGTTTTTTAGTCGATTCGGGTATTTCGGATAATGGTAAAAGAAGATTTTGTAAAATCTTGCGAAAGGATGAGTGAACTTTGTTCTTTGCATTTTCGGAAAGCTACCTCGTGCCGAGCCCTGGATGCAACATCAACGATTTTGTCAGAGAGTAGTGATAGTTATACTAAGTAAATGTAATGGATGAGATGACCACATCGATCAGCGTTTCATCGACTTGGATATGTTTTTACAAAGAACCTTCAGAAAACCGAAAATGTCGCAGCCAATCAACTCTCAGCAATAAAGACCACGTGAGATTTGGAACTTTTTGCCTCCGCGTAAACGTTCGTCATCTATTGAATCTGTTCTTTCTGGAAACGATTCAATTCCGTTATTTCGTTTTTGCGTCACTGATTCGATCTAGCTCGTACAGCATTTATCAGGCTTTGAATGGCTTATATGCAAGCCATTTAAAGCTTGATAATTCATCGCAACTCCATCATTTCAATAAGACGTAGCAGTTCGTAATTTTTTTGTAAAACTAAAAACAACTTCTGCATTTATATTCATATTTATTGCACGCGAAGTACTCCCGTTACAAAATCATACACAAGTAATAATCGCAAAAGAAGAAAGACTGTTAATAAGGCAGAAACTTAACACCGTTAATAAAGAATAATGATCAACAGCCACATTCAGGTTTGCTAGCTCTAAAACTACCATACCAACATGACATGACGTTGAATTATAGCGTCCAAAATTGGCTACCCTTGCTGATTTTGATCATTGAAGCTCTATTAAGACTATACATGGAACAAAGATAAACATTTCAATTAATTTTGATTCTAAATGACCAGAATTTGATGTGAAAGGGTGAGTAAAGGCGAGTGGGCCAAACCTTGATTGACGAATGATTGAGAATGATTGAATCACTGTGCTTTGTTATAACTCAAAAAATTCTGTAGCAAGTTTAGCAGCTCCGTCACAAAATGCGTGCCACAAAAAATTAACTAGTCGAGTTTGAAAGTATGCTCAAATGGAAAGCAGACGCAACTCTGAATAATATAGAAAATGAGGTTTCTAACCAACCGTAGAAATCTTACTTTTATTCTGACAATGAAAGTTGCGAGTTCCAGCCAAGTAGAAGATCTTCAACCGCAATTGAATAATCAAATAAGATGCAACTTAAATTTCACCTAGCGAGTTGATCCGAAGTGACGAAGACCTCCGTACACTCAGCATCATCTTCATACAGGAGTGATGAAGTGTTGATTTGTAATCAACTAACTAAGTTGTCCCAAAAGTCTTGGCCAAGCCGTCGTTTTTTTTTCTCAAAATTATCCGAGATTTGTAACAAATTCCAGAGCTAACTCGCTCCCTAAAACTTTGAAATCATCTGGTGCCCACAAACAAGTACTACTGCACAACTTGAAAACTTTTTCCGATATTTTTGGAGGGCGGAGGCTTGGGGTGCTACCTTTGAGTAGCTAATATCACTTATTGTTAAAATGTGATTTATCGCAGAGCCGTCATCCACTTGGACCGATGCATTTACGGAAGATCTGAGATCTGATTTATTCAGAAATGTGAATATTACCGAGCAAATCGAAAAAGGCGGAGATAAGCATGTGGAAAGTGTGCATTATTATGGTCGATATGATATGATACAAGCTATAAAGAACAGCCTGGTATACAACTAGTGGCCCTTTACGACGTTTTACTATATCCCTTATAACCCACCAAAGTGCCAACAAACTAGAGTGTCGAATAGAATCAATTCAACTAAAAAATTGATTTATTAGGTTGTCACAAATCAAAGCCCTTTCTCAAATAAATCAAACGTATTGCGTTCCTAGCAAACTTAGGGCATCATTCGGTAGAGCAAAGTATAAAATAACCACTGAGATCCGCCTAATTTGTAATCCAGGTAAAATTTGGAGTCAGAAACTTGGGCTTTTACAACCATACTATAAAAATCACATCTTTCTCTGAAAAACCTAAGGACCTCCAAAACTGGTTACGGTAGACACATAGTAGTCAAAAATGCATTTGCTGGATTTTTTGGAGACTAAAACTAAAGAGTAAAAATAGGCCAGAATTGATCAAATTTAGTTTTTTTTTTGAGTTTTCAATAAACTTGTATTTGTTATTTCTCAATTATCAGGGGACATGCAGAAGTATTTTGAGATAATGCTTATTAAGGCATGCAGTTTACAATCGCATATGGAGGAGCTGGAAGCGGAGTTTGCCATTTTTTGATTATCTTTTTTTTCGATTTCTTTGCATTGAAGATCCAGCAAATGCGTTACATGTGTATACTGTACGACGACCAAGTTAGAGATTCGTAGAAAATTTCCAAAAAGAAATCCGCTTTTTGAATTGGTTGAATTCTAGTTTTTGGCTAAGCTTTACCTATCATGACTTAGATGGATCAGCGGTCATTCTGTAGAGCTTATACTTTGCTCTATCGAATGGTACCCTAAATCTGCTGAAATAAAAGCAGCTTGGTCTATTTAGGAAAAGGCAACCTAATAGATATTCTCTATAACTCTCAAAGTGCGTCAAGGAACAAGAATAGCGGAGGAACAGCAATTTAACCAAAAAATTGATTTATTTTGCTATTCTCAAATTGCAGACAAATGTTTTGTTCTTAGCATTTTCGTGCTATACAAAAGAACAACGTTTGAAATGCGGATTCGTTGATCCATCCAGTTTCATTTTTTTCCAATCCAATTCATTCATCTTACTGTTAGCTTCCTGAAAGCGCAGAACAGGTTCTTTGTGTGCGCGAACGATGAACGATGAACTCATCAGATTGCTAGTGCGTTTTTGATGCTCATTAGGTTCTCGTACGGAAAATTCCAGAAAAAAAGGAGTGCTCAGTTTTGCGCTGTCATTTTTTCTTGTCATCGGACACGGTGTGATGGGCAATTATGGATGGTATAACTTGCTGAAGGTCTCTCAACAAATTTGCACGAATTAAAGTATAAAAAAGAAATAAAAAAATTTGTTCTAAAAATGTTTTTAGCCGATTTGTGATATCCCCCTTTTCGAAATAACAGCAGTCTGTGACTTGACAATGAGTGGTCTTCTGCGAGAGGTTTTTCTGGAAATTTTTTGTTTATCAAAATTTGTAATTTCAAATCCGAAAACAATTTGTAATATCCATGGAATTAGCAGCGACGACATTCACGCTTCTATGGGTGGAGGAACGAACACCTCAATTAGGCACCGCCTCCGCGGACTACTGGTCCCAACACGATGCACAACAGTAGAACGAAAGGACCAACAGCCCGCGGAGGCGGTGTCAAACTGAGGTGTTCGTTCCTCCACCCCGCTTCTATTCTTCAAGTGATTAAATTATAACTTGTGCATTATTTCTTGATTTGGAAGCCCGACCTATTGAAACTCAGAACTACGTACAATAGATGTCACAGTTAATATGGTGTATTTACGTTGCCGACAACATTTGCGCGTAAAGAATATCAATGTGCGCTTATGGCCGTTTCTTACCCGCAAGTCACGCGTAAGCTACGCGCACGTTCCTAATCACAAGCAGAGCATTTGTTTCCGTGCAAAGGTTATAGTTACCGTAAAGACACTAGGTTAACTAACACATCCAAATGTGTAATCCGACATAAAAATTTGATATTTAGGGGTTGTCGTCTAAACGATGACTGATATGACATAATATTTTGACATTGCAAATTTTTTGCAGATATTTTTGGAGGAGAAACATTTATAAGGATTGTTTTAGGTTTGATAGTAACTCCAGATAACAGCCACTGATGTCATAATAGTACCATAATGTTCAAGATCATGCCGGTCAGAAGAGGAGGAGAAAGCAGAGAATACGCAGCTGAATAAATGGTTTAGAACGTGACTCGAGCTACAGTGGGAGGCCTGCGCGAATCCAGCTCTGCAACCGGCTAATCCCTGCGTTTTTTGAACAAAGACGCATGATTACCTTGGTGGAATGCCGCTTCTGCTAACATCAGCCAATGCATCGTATTAAAGTTGTGGATTCTCAACGATGCAAATCAATGACGCTTATCGTAATCACGATCCTAATGTTAAAGAGGTTTTCTTCAAAATTTCTAGTTCTGAGCTTTCTGGATTTTATCTGCAGATACAGTAGCGCCCATGATTTTCCAAAAAGTCACCAAACTTAGCAAAGTTCGCCGAAATCGGCGTCGCATCGGCATATTTTGGTTCAAAGTGAACGAATACTGAATTAAAAAATACCGTTTGACTCAGCTCTGCGATGCGCACCTTTTGATTTATACATTCGTCGTTTTTCAGTTGGTGATCAGATTTTATATTGCCTGCGATATCCTAGTCACTGTGCCATAAGTAAGCACATTACTAACCTACCATAAGCAGAAAATTCAAAGGATTTGTGAGATCCGACAGCCTACCATGCTCCTACCGTATCACGAGCACTTGCATACATCAGAAGATGCGCCTCGTCGAGCTGAGTCGCGCGGTTCCATTTGTTTCAGAATTTATTAACTCTTAAACACTATGGCGATGTCACGCGATTTTGGTGAACTCTGGTGGAGTTTGGTGACTTATTTTGACAGATTATGAGAGAATGCTTAAGTTTCAGTAAATTTTCATCTCTCTTTTTGACAGCAGTTTTATTGTACTACATACAATTTCAATTTCCAATTTTATACAATTTGCAACTACATGCAAATTTTTTGCACCAAGGCCACCATCATTATCTAGCAGACAGGTTCGCCATCAGTGTAAGCATATACAGCTCGACAAGGAAAATATCACTATAACAGAACTGAGATTGCTTAAAATCGAGTGCAAGTGGCTTTGCTTTTGGTCTATAAAAGAGCCGTTGATAATATTTTGTTACTAAGAAGATTGAATGGAGTCAGAAGCTAAGCTTGTAAGAGAAAATTGATTTTTGATGGCGAGTTGCTGAAATATTGTGAGATACTGAGATTTCTTCCATTGCCAAATAGTTAATATTCAAAAGACAAGTCGAAGTTGGATTTAGGCAGTAGACTTGAAGCATTTACAATGTCTTACATTGCCAAATTCTCAAATCCCTCACATGTGTGGGGAAAAATCGCGAAGTGATAGAGATTTAGAAATGC
This sequence comes from Cylicocyclus nassatus, assembly GCA_958299035.1. Classification (NCBI taxonomy): domain Eukaryota; kingdom Metazoa; phylum Nematoda; class Chromadorea; order Rhabditida; family Strongylidae; genus Cylicocyclus; species Cylicocyclus nassatus. The sequence goes on along the minus strand of CATQJL010000223.1, from coordinate 54,820,348 downwards.
ATGCTACTACTAGTACATACAAGGTGTTCGGAAAGTACCTGGCCTAAACGTATTTCGAATTTTGACGCGCTTTTTGTTTTACTGTATTCATTAGGATCAAATTCTTTGTGGTTTCTTTGATTTTTATTATTAGGTTGCACTTTAACGTGGTTATAACTTCTTGATAAATCAACATTTCTGGATGCGGCAAAAACCATCGGAAACAGCAAATTTTTTTCAGCACAGCACACATTTATCTGCATTAATCTCATAGAAGGGCGAAAAATATGAATTGTAAAACAAAAACAGAAATTTTCTGAAACCTCGTCTTTGACGAATTATAACTTTCTTCAAAGTGTGTTTGTATGAATGATAAGTGGCCTATCTTGTAGTCGCAAGCTAATGGTACAAAATACGATCAAAATGGTTTGGAGAAAAAGTTCGGGAAAAGGAAAAAAATTGAAATTCAGAATTGTCAGATTTTCAACATTTTTTTCAGTATGTCTCAAAGTCCCGAATACAGAATTTGCCAATTTTCTGCATGTTGAACAGCTGAATGTTGTAATGACCGCAACGGCTACCCTGTTAAGGCGCCGATATCTAGGTCTGGATAACCTCAAAGTATACAGTGAAGCATGCATAACGTAGGCAATTTCTATTACGTATAATAGCTAAATTTTCGAAGAGGTGCCATTCATGCGCGCTTGAATACTGGCCATAAAAGTGGATGCAACAAATTTCTGAATTTGGATGCGATACTTGAAGCTCAGTAATTTTGTAACAGATGAGGTCAGAAGACCATTTCAACCGCCATCAGATAGGGCATGAGAACAGCTTTTCAATGGTATGCTAAGTAACTTACAAAAAAGACATTTTGGTGAGAAAAAGTTGCGCTGAAATAAGACTTGGAAAATTGGCCACTATTTTTGCATCAACCTAATAGATTGAACACATCATTATTAGAAAAAGGAAGCATATTTACAGAAAGTTTGATATATCCTTTGAAAGCTCCTTTTTTAAGGTTTCTCACATGTGCTTTTATTTTTTAGAATTGAGTTCGTTTTGAAATACCGCGCCTTGAAAGGCAAAAGATCCAGTTTAAGGAAGTTTTCGCCAAATATCCAGCGCCAAAATTTTTATGTTCTATCTTCAAAACTTTTACAAAAATGCAAATTTTTAAAAACGAATACGAGGGAAGTTAGAAAGTTATGTGTACAACTACACGTTAAAACAAGACTTCCAAAAATTTTCAAACTGAAAAAAATTGCAACGCAAACCTTGTGAAGCGATTGTCTGCTGTAATTAACCACATGGAAAATCTGTATTTGCAAGCTACTGGAAGCTTTTGTCATAAAAAGAAAGTGTAAATTTAGTACTACTTGTAGTGAAAATACGGAAAGTTGTTTATATTTTTCTGCGCTGAAAAAAAAAGTAGAACAAATCAGATAGCGCACCCTTTCGCTTCTTCAAGGTAGCTGAAAAAATTGTTTACTTCCAAATTTCTTAAGGTATCTTGAGACAAGAAATATTTCCCTTTGTTAATTCAGTGGTTTCTAGGTTTAGCGAACACATATAGCAAAAATCGAAATAGGATTCGCAGTTGGAGTACTTGAGGTCAGAATCTTTTCAAACACCCTGTATTACTTGACGATTAAAAGGTGAACGTTTTCCACTTCACTGTGGGGGCTAAAGTACAGTCATTTGTAGAGAAAATTTCTTTTTTGCAACCTCAATTACGCCTCATTTTGAAAGTTTTACTGTAATGAAGTTCAACTAATACTAGCGAAGTTCATGAAAATTCATCTGCGTAGACCTCTTATATAGTTGAAGTGTCAGATTAGGTCTGCCAGTATTATTTTTCAATTTAGTCAGCTGTAATTTTCTTCGCCAAAAAATGGCGACAGGTGGAATGTTTAGGGATTAACAAATATTGAAATTCTGAATCAGGCCATTAATCTGGACGCGCTAGCCAGTTAGGCGTAATAAGATTGCCTGCAAGTCTAATCGATGGATGAAAACATCAGATTTTGGTATCTAAAACAAAAGATTGAAACAGCATTCTAAGTGCCTAATTACGACGAAAAAGGAAAATCGAATTAAATGCAAGCAAACTTGAAAACAATGGAGTTTTGTGGCCACTATAGTCGAATGAACGATTATTCTGGAAACAGGTATCATCAATCGCTCGCAAATCCAAGGAATGTGAAGAAGATGCAAAACCTACTACTTAATTGCTAGTTAGGTAGGTGAAAAAGTAATGCATTAGCAAGAGAGTGGCTTCTAAAAGAAAGAAAGTGTGGACGAAAGTCACGTGGCGGCAGGAAAACTTCAAAACGAAGTCTCCTTTGACCCTAAATTCTAAACGTAAAAAATCTTCAAAAAAAGAAACAAGACCAAAAAAAGTTGCAATTTCTGTGTCTTTTAGGTCATTAAAACGACAACCCTTTGCCTTTTGTCCCCAAAACGATATCCAGCTTGACCCGGTGCCAGCTGTGCCATGCTCCGGTCTCTAAAATCCAGACTGGAAAACTACTATTTTTTGAGCTATGAAATGGAACAATGAGGGTGCCACTGAGTAATGTGATAATTGCTGTTTTTTAAATCAAGAAGCATCGAAAGAGAATGAATTAAAAATAAAAAATGATCGGATACAGATGCTAGTCCACTGGAAAAATCAAAGATGGAAGCATTAGTCAGAAAGAAATCTCATCTTTGGCAAAACCTCAAGTGCCTATAAGGAAATAGAAGCGTGGTTCGAATCACTCACAATATTTGGACGATCTCAAATAATCATCAGCGATTTTTACAACGTACGAATATGACTACTGTCTATTTGTTGTCATCAGAGTTTTGGGTGAAACATACGATTTTCACCAATCGTTTTGAAAAAAAAAGAACGTCTTGCATGCTTTTATTAAAATAAATCAGTCACGAGAAACAGATATAGGAAAGACATCATGACCATTACCACTGAATACGAATTTGTATTTATAGTCATCCCGTATGAACTTCGAAGGCGCTGTTTCCTTCTCCCAAACTGTTTAAATCTGACTGATTTGATGCAAGTGAAAAAAACTTTTGTTTTCTAACATAAGTAAAGCGAGCATGTCAGTGTTCACAGCAGTCTTACACTTTCGTACAGTGGTTTTGTACAAATTTTATTCAAGCAAAAATTCCGGTAAAGATGTGTGAAGAATATTATGTGAGCACCATAAGCATTATCGAGGTATAAAAAGTATGCCAAAAAATTCTAATTCTATACCAAACGAGTTTCTAATTTGCTTGGCCTAGAGTTGAGGGGTATGCAAATTATATTGGAATACGATCAAATGAATCAAGAAATGCCTGGTCTACACTTGAAGAATGGATGTCATAGCAAATATAAGAATTGCAAGAATATAAAAATATAATAAAAAATATTAAGAGGAGAGACACTTTAATTTACACACTACAGTGAATCATACTTTGAGGAAAGAGTGCAATTCTCACATCACAATCGTGTTAGAGAACTCACAGCTGAACTTTGATCAAAAATGTTGGTTTACTGTATATGGACTAAATAAGATCCATACCGAAAAAAACTTTTCGAGTGCATAACTCGGAAGCAGCTAATCCATCACTGGAGAACCTTGAATTATTAGGTTGAACCGAAAGTTCGTTCGCATCATTTTCAAAAAATCATAACTTCTTTCCGTCACGACAATTTTGCGCATTTCAAGCTTTATTATAAAGCGAAAAGTATGTAGTTTCCAATAGTCCCCTGGTGACTTTCCAGCATGTTCAGATTGCAGAGATAAAAATGAAAGAACGAGAACATCCGAAATTCGGAATTTTTGAGAAACAATTCCAAAAATCTAGAAACTGCGCGATATAATCCAAAAAACCATTATCCTAATTTTTCTTATATTTGATTACTAACTGAGTTAAGTTTGTGCTGATCGAGCTCTTCTTTCAAAAGTTATGATTTTTTGAAAAAAATTCCGAAAAATCACTTTCCTAAGAATTCCTAAGAAATTGATTTTTCGGCAATTTTTTCCAAAAAATCATAACTTTTGAAAGAAGAGCTCGATCAGCACAAAATTAACTCAGTTAGTAATCAAATATAAGAAAAATTAGGATAATGGCTTTTCTGGATTTTATCGCGCAGTTTCTAGATTTTTGGAATTGTTTCTCAAAAATTCCGAATTTCGGATGTTTTCGTTCTTTCATTTTTATCTCTGCAATCTGAACATGCTGGAAAGTCACCAGGGGACTATTGGAAACTACATGCTTTACGCTTTCTAATAAAACTTGAAATGCGCAAATTGTCGTGGCGGAAAGAAGTTATGATTTTTTGAAAATGGTGCGAACGAACTTTCGGTTCAACCTAATATAACATTAGGTTGTCCCGGAAGTTTTGTCCGTTTTTCATCGCTCACTAAAATTCACAGAACAATAATCCATAGATATTGGATCTTATAGAATCCATAGAGTTAGGTACCATCTGATTCAAATTTTTATTCTCTTTCTTACAGCTGTATTCACTCTCTGGTCTACCCTGTCTTTGCAAAGTTATCGCCATGACTTTTTGAGCTGTTTAGCAGTAACGCCAAATCTTTTCTGAATTTCAAAAAAATTTTATCCGGATGTTTTCAAAGAGCGCTGGTAACCATTATGTAGAGCAAACCTTCGGCTACATTGTACCCATTTCGAATTACATTCGTTTATCAAGTCCGTTATAATTATTTATTTGATAAAAACGCGGCTTTTTTATTATGCTTACCACGGAAAGCACTGAAAATTTCAAAAAGCTTTTATTCAAAGCAGATAAAACTTGGTTATGTTACATGAATAATGTTTAGTAAGAATCATGTTTCAATTCGCAGAAACTCTGAGGTGTTCGTGTACGCAATTGCGTGTTTCATGACTTTGCCAAAAATCGACACCTCTGAAGATATACATAATTTTTCAAAGCTAAAAGCAGCAGTTTAGGAGAATCTAAAACTATTAGCTTATAGTCCGAGATTTGCTCAATTAATCCATACCTAAACCTTTCCGAAACTTTCATATTTTTAGAAATCAGCAAAACTTTGAGCAGATAAAATTAGAGAGAGAAGGAAAAGCTGCATCGATTATATGTTGAAACTCGTTCAGATCTTTTGCATGGTTATATATAATATCATGCACTCTATGACTAAGAGACACAAAACCGCATTGCGGACATTGTCTTGACAAGTTTGAGTTTATTCTTCCCCGTTTCCAAAAAGTGAATAATTCTGGACGAATTAAATAACAAGCATAGACCCGCTAAGTACACGATTAAGCTTCCTAGACAATGTGTGCAATGCGGTCTTGCGTCTCCTAGTCATAGAATGATAGCGGTTTGAAGAGACGGACAAAACTTCCGGCGCAACCTAATATTTTGCAGGGGGTCAAAACACATAGCTAGCTAAACGTTCTTACATCGTAGAAATAGTGAGCAATAAATTTGTATCGCTCCACAGAAATGATCGAGCGAACATCCCAAGAACGTTAATTGAGGCAATCACACAAACGTGCGATTTGTTTATATCTCCCGACCAAGTATATTTTCAGACAAGTCATGTGCTCGAACTGAAAACAAAACTGTTAGTCATCCTTTTTTGGTTGTCAACCAGTTGATGCAGTGATAATATAGACAGCAAAATCAATTTACATTCATAAAACGGCAAGTAAGATCGAGATTCCTTAAGTGAGCAGGATCTGGAGAAGTACGAGTGCATAGGAGGATGATTTGTGCAGCTTCACTTGTTGCTTTCGAATTGAGTAATTGTAAAAAGTTATGAATGGTGAAATTGCGGATTGTCTCATTACGCAGATAATATTATCATGCCTTCAGAACAACAGGAAAAAACCCCAGCGCTGGATCGTTTCCGATTTTCAGATCATTACCAAACATCAGATTGTCCCGAAATTTCTGTGGTCTCATTTTTGAAGACTTGTAACTTTTTGCTATCTGGACGGCTTTGGTTCCTTTTTACTTCATTGGAAAGAAAGTCTTTCTTTTTGTAGACGTTTTTCGATGAGCTACTACTAAATACTGTTTGCACAGATAAAAACAGAAAAAGAAGACTGCTTGAGCTTTGGCCATTTCGATCCAGGGCGCCAAAAATCTTAAAACTGGGGAAAAATCTAAACTGTTAGTACATAACTTATATGACCTAGTTTCTGCATTTGAGAAAATTTGTGCTTTTTGGATGTCCCTGTGAAAAGTTATAATTTTAAGTTTGCAATAGAAAACGCCAAATTTGATTAATTTGTCACTCTTTTCATTGAAATGTCCAAACGGAGCAATTTTTCAGATGCAAAGAGTAGGCCATAAATCTTATATATCGACAATTTCAGATTTTTCTGCGGCGTTCCAGACTTTTGCCGACCTAAATTGAAATGTTCAAACCTCACATGGTCTTCTTTATCCTTTTTTATCCCTGCAATGAATGTTTATTTGAAGCTCACCGAAATGCCCTTGCAAAGAAGAAGACTTCTTCTCTCCACAAAAAAATGAAGCAAATCCATTGAGAGAGCAAAAATTTGCAGATCTTCAAACACAAAACGACAGAACTTTCGGGACAACCTAATACTAAAAATCCAGAAAGCGTTAAAGGCAGCGTCCAGGCAAATCTGGGCCTATGAGGATCTCACTTAGAATGTAATCTTGGAGCCTCCAGTTTGGAGGCGAATACCTCAACTGTGAGCTCAAATGATGAGCTCACAGTTGAGATATTCGCCTCCAAACTGGACCCCGCGATTGTATTCGCATAGATTCATGGCGCGACACATCAGTTTCGCGTGAGGACCCACGCGTGTCGCGCCATGAATCAAGGCGAATACGATCGCGGGGCCAGTTTGGAGGCGAATATCTCAACTGTCAGTTCACCATTTGAGCTGCCGCTTGCGCAGTGTCTTAGTTAGGGTCCCAAAATTACTTTCCACATCATAACCCCCTATGTCATTTGCCTCGACGCCGCCTTTAACTGAGAAAGTAATATCTAATGCACCTTTCTTTGGTCAGGTTAGTGTTAGGAGATAATGTAATACTTCTTGCAAATGCAGTGGATTAGTACATAGATTTTCTAGTACGCAGTTCTTCACAATCTTCAATTTCTACTGTTTTCCATTTTTTTCTTCCTCAAAATAGACTAATAAAACAGAGAGGATAGATGGACATCTAATGGACACTAATCCTACTCAAGTAACTTTTAAGTATTGCAGTTTTTGGAAACTCAATTTTTAAGTTACTAGCAATTGTGTGACACCCATGCGAAAGTTTTCAACGAACTTGAAAAGACTAAGGATTTGATTACCCGCAAATCAAGCAACTGTTGAGTGTTATAACCAATGCTTGGAATCAAATTTTGCATGCACTAAAGATAGCTTGATTCCCGGTGAAAAATCATAAAATTTTTTCGAAAAAGGCATACTTAGGAGTTTGATCAAGAAAAAACCTGCAAATATAATATAGTCATTGTCCAGATTTGGAAAAAGAACGTGAAAGTTGGAAATCGTAAGAAGATTAGACATTTTTTAAATTGAAGTAAGCACAATATAAGCAGCTACGGCCAATTTGCTGTTGAGAAAAAAATACTAAGAAGCAGTCGGCCAATTATGAATGCACTTATAGGTGGTCCGCAAAAAAGGTTTATCAGAATTTTATTGGCAAAAATATCCCCAAAGTAATCCAAGAATCACTTTATATGAGCTACATGTGGATTGCAGCTCTGGAACGTTTCTCAAATGCACTGTGAAACTTTCTAAATAAAAATGACAGATCGAGTAATGTGAGCGTGACATAACAAGTTCATAGGAATTTTCTAGAACAATCATGCGACGTAATTGACAACAAGTATGAGTGAACACAATGTCAATATCCAAAAAAAGAAGTACTAATTCGATTGTCAGGCAAACGGCAAATGCAATAAGAACTGCAGTCCCATTTCACATTCCACTAACAAAAACAAACATCACAAAAATCCACGTGGATGGTGCAATGAGCTAATCGGGGAATTCAAACGTCTAAATATGCCGATAGCGGATTCCGGAGGGGGGAGGGAGGGGAGGAGGAAGAATGAATGATCGCTAAAATTACAGGGTCCACGTAAGTTTTACAATGGAGCAAAGAAGTTATTTCATTTTGTAAACCAGATTGATTTCCCAAACTCATTAAGGGGATTAGCAATGTGTATTTCCCACTTCTTATTGTTCAAAAATTCTGGAGTAACAAAATTGAGGACAAAAATATGGAACTTTGGTAGCATACAGACATGGAAAGCGCAGGTGACTTGCTTTTATCTGTAAATGATATGACTGATTTTTGACACTTCTAAAAATTGGGATTAGTTTTGTAGAATTTTCAGGGACTCTCACTATCTTCTCCCCCCCCCCCCCCCCCCTCCCCAATTCCTGTAATTTTGGGATTATAGACCTTTATCCTGGCTTTCGCCACTCGCCTTCATTAGAAAAATTTCTGATCACTGCCTCACTTCCCTCTCCCAAAAAAAGTTCTCGTTTACCACTGCTTGATTATTTTCCTTATTTCGATCCCCTCTCCTTACATAAGTAGAATTTTGTTTACAGATTTCAATGTAGAAGATGAATCACTATCACATTTTTCTCCAATAAGCCAGTCCTTGAAAAAACGAAGACGATGGCTATATAAAGTGCAATTTAATGTTACGGGTTTGCTGGACGCTCGTTAAACTCCATTTCCGATGTCATTTCCAAGGTCATTCTGCTAGAGTGCCATTAATGGCGAAGGTCTCACAGGCACTATTTGAGCAAATTTTTTCGTAAAAAGAGTATGGGAGGGAGAGAGGGAAGGAAACGAGCACGTATATTTCAATAATTCCCTGATAGTGCATGCATAGCGAGTCAAAAAAAATTGAAAAATGAAATTTAAATGCAAGACCTGGTCCCTGATTTTCAAGAATTCAAACTAGTGTTTTCAAAGTAAAGCAAAGCTTTTTTGGCGAAGTTCTTCTCATGAGATCCTGCAAATATAGCAAAATAATTTTTTCCTATGTTCGTCTTCTTTATCGCCGCGCTTTTGAGCATTACATTACGTAAATCAACAAAAATGTATTCTTTTCTGAGGCGCTGCAACCCTGAATAAGCAGAGAGACTTACAGCCCTGGATACTCTGGATATACACGAACATAAGAAAGGCTCCAAAAAAGTTAATCTCAAAAATCAAAAAACAATCAGATTTTCAAATAGCAGCAGTCGTAATCGGTTATGTAGTGCAGTGTGTGGCTACGGAATGGCACAAAGGACGAACACGAAAGCGGACGCTGTTACTGGTTCTATAGACAAAACCCACAGTGTTGATAATGGAACAACATCGCTTACGATGCGCGGTCATCACGATGGGTAAAAAATGAAAAAAAATTGGCTCCAAAAACATATAGAACGCAGGTAGTCATGCCACATATTCTCGAGTAATTTTAGCTTTTCAAGACATTCTAAGAGCTATCTTATAGGGCATACAGCATCAAAAGAGTTCTAAGAATAGACAGAGTTTGCAAAATGTGAGTAAATTTAGCAACATATTTACAACAACGCAGTAATCTATTGTAGGGTCTGACATAGAGTTAGCAATCCTGAGGTGGAGTAAAGTTGAAAAATTAAGATATATTATTATAGAGGTTCCTTTGATGTGGTCCATCTTTGGGATACCGTTTTACATGGTTACGATAATTACAAACATGAAGTACTTATAGAACGAGGAAAGCCTTTTTAGTCGAAGTGGCCTTTCCACATGACACCTATGTCACTTTGTAGAGCATTTAACGGGAATTTCAAGAATGTCTTCCTTATCTGCCAAGGCCCTCTGGAGGCTGAGTTATGAGGATTTTTCAAGTTGAAAAATTAGATATGTAAGTGAGTAACAAAATCGTTCAGAATTGCTCAACTAGTTAGGTGTAAATTATCGGGGCACTTTGTTCAATGAATATATTTTGTCTAATAAACTCATACTCAAAACTGCTCCCCATAAGCGCAGAAGAGATTGTAACCATTGTTTTTACAATTCTGCGTTCATTTTCCACCCTAAAAAACATTCATAACTCGGCGCTTAGCAGTTGATAAAGATAGATATGGAATCAGCGTTAAGTGTCCTTCAAACTGGTATGAAACTCATTTGAAAGGCCACTTCAACTAAAAAGGCTTCCCCCGTTTTGTCAAATTTTTGTGAATTTTAGCCGCCTCCCATTTGTCGAACAAAACAAGAATCACATGCTCATTCACCCAATAATCCGTTGATTTGTCAATACATCAGTTTTTCGCATTTTCATCCCATGGAACTGGATTTTTTAAGCAGCTTTCACCATTTCGTGTAAAGTTTTTAGAAATCGCACTGAACTTTCTAAAAAGAATGAGCTGTATAAACTTTCCCTCCAATCAGTGTACTTCCTTTTTTGAGAACCAACAAATAAAGATTGTTTCGTCATTAGGACTCAAAACAGCATCAAGATACGTCCTTACAGTAACCCATGGTCTTAGCCTTTCACTTTAAACTACCTTAACCTTACCATATCACGCCGGAATCTGAAATACATGTAACTCTTATGAGGGCGTCATTAAACTCAATAAAGAACTTTTTCCCCAATAGTACCAACTTGCGATCACGACCCAAAAATCGGTTGTAAGTTCCACATTTGAGGAAAGGCTATTGTCAGAATCGAACTGAAGAAAAATGCACTAGTGAAGACAGGTGATGAAGTGCACAAAGCGAGATTGTTGAGAAGCTTTAAAATGAATTACACCAAAAAGACGCTAAAAGACTAGAATATACAATAAGGTGGGACATTAATCGTTCTTCGCCTCTGAATCAGCCCGGTTCTACGCTCGAATCGCCGAGGCTATGTACGAGGCGATAAAATTGCGTTTTTCTATGCTAAACGGCAACGTCGCTCAGCATGGGTCAAGCACTTGAGACTCACGAAACCTGCCCTCAAAAACAAATTGAAGGCAGATTCGCGTGAATCTTATTTGGGGAGCGCTGGAAGGAGGGAGGATGCTAGATTTACATGTGCATTGCTCATTATGGCGAGGTGCAAATGAAATAAAGGATAAATTTGACGTCTTCAATACCCTCTGCTGGCCTGCGCCAAGCGCACTCTATCTCATAGTTGAGAGGCTACTGAATCCCTGCGAGCCATTCACAGCAACTTGCGGGGTCCAGCCGATTACCAAGTCAGTGCTCCTATCCTCCAAGATTACTCTGGTACCAATCTATCGGCCCCGGAGGGTAGAAGGCTTGGTTGGCCCAGGGGCGGAGATAGGACCTGGGTCCGATCTGCTTTTAGCGGCGCCTCATACCACTAGACACTCCTCCTCGAGGTACAAATGATCATGACAATAATGGAGGTACAAAGAATTTCTTCGGGAGGGGGTGATGTGATATATATCTGAGAACAGCGGCGTTCCTTACGTCAGAAAAAAAAATTGGTTTTTTTCGAATTTTTATCGAGCTTATGGTTCCGAAATTTCAGAAAAAAGTGGGGTAGTAGCTATGCACCTGTAAAAATTTTTTCGGGCTAATTTTAATTTTACATGAAATTTTGTCGTTGTGTATAAGTCAGGACTGGTCGGTAATATTTTCTTTGTTTTTCAGGCAGACCACCGAAAATTCAGTAGTCCATTAGTCCACTCTCGACCCCGAAGTCAACAAGTTTCATGATTTACACGCCATATGGACATTGAGTGTATTTGCACATGTTAGATTGGAAGTTATCGTATGGTGAAGTACACGACGGGCAAAATGAGAGATTCGATACGCTTGAATGAGACTGGGATCGATTTTATAGAAACTACAATGATGGTCATTCAAAAATGTGTTCGCTTTTCCTCCTTTTTTCGCATAACAGTCAGTTTGTTCTCGATGCAGTTAGAATTGGACAAAACTGTAAGAAAGTAGTGGACAGATAGGAATGAAATGCGCGCACAAAGTCGCACCTTCATAGTACTTTAGGAATGAGAACTTGGGAAATGTTGGGTCAACAGAATTCTGGGATAGGACAACGAGAGTGAGTTGGTAAGTATTATTTATTATTTCTACAAGGTGATTCGGAAAGTGTACCCACTCAATTTTTCTTCTTTTTCGGGGCAATTCTGCATCTCGTTTATGACTTATGACTAATCTGCCTTTGCTTATTCACACTGCGTGACAGAAGAGACTTATGGATTAATTTAGCGGGTTTTCACTCTGAAGACGGTGCCCCAGCAAATTTTGCACTTCCCTTTCCGCATGCTTTAGTACTTTTTTTACACGTAGAACCCAAATTTGGGTTTTGAACCGGATGAAAGACCGTTTTTGGGCCGTTTACCCAATCTCCAAAAGGCAGCTCCTACGAAAATCTCAATGAAAAGTTGGAGGCCTGGCACGAATGTAATTCTTTGCTTTGGGTAGGATGGAATGGTTGTGGGGTCCTGCGCCAAACATGTAAGCGAAGCCACCTGAGCACGCGCCGATTGGGGTTGCGCGCGCCTGTTCAAGGGCCATTTTCTCGGCCCGGAAGGAACATCAACCAGCCAGACTGCGCTTGGAAGTCAGTGGGGTGACCAGGAACCCCACCACACCTTTATCCCACAGTGCGCAAATCTGCCGGGACAATGCCTTCAAGTGAGCTGAGAGTCACGAATACAATTTCTATTCAGGATCCATTATTCTGCAACATGAAATAGACGAGCGTAACTCGAAAAAGAGGAAATTCCTGTTTAGCACGAAAACGTTTGCTACTTACTGGAGACATTCATTGAAGACGACTCGCCCAATGAGTAAAATCTTTTGAGGCACCGCCTTGTGACAAATGAGTCCAATGAAAAATCTTGCATGGTCAGCCTTCTTCGAAATCTCCAGGAAATGTATAATACATACAAGGTGTTCCAAAAAAGATGTGCCTACCGTTTAATTGTGGGTAACTCTCTTGTAATGAAGTCTTTCGAGAAGCTTTAGGCACCACTTTGTACAGCCGGCTTTAACTTAGATTTGGAATTTGGTGCGAATCAAAATCCTTCTTCATTACTTTAGGATTACGTTAGGAACTTTGAAGAGGGTTTTGAGTGGATAAGGGTCATAATTCACCCCTAAAAAACCAAAAAAACTAAAGGCTCCTACACTGGTTAATCAGAGTCGCTGATTTCAAACATAACTCGCATCTCGCCGTAACGCATTTTTCATAGGTTAGGCCAGATACATCACGACAACTAATTTCTGCTATTCGTCAAAAACCTGCTAGACCATTAAAAAAGCTCTACGAAAGCGCAAAAACTTGTCTAGGAAATCAGTATGCATGCGAACCTTGTCACACAAATTTTCAGAATTTTCATTTTTTTGTTTTTGGAAATCTTTTTCCGAACGGCCTTTTCCGCAGTGGCGCCATATGCTGCAAGTTCCTATCGTGCTCCTACAGTAATGAAGATAGATTTCTTTATTCGCTCCACACTGTAGATCTAGGTTCAAGCCTCTACAAAAAGGTACCTAAAGCTTCTCGAAAGACTTTGTTACAAGACAGTTATTGACAATCAACCAGTAGGCACTTTTTGGGACACCCTTATTTGCCACAAGTCATCGAATAATCTTCAGCAGAATGAATTTAATTTGGCAACGGCAATTTTTAGGCAAAAAATCTCGTCATCCTAACGTTGCCTATCTTCGTAATTCCGCTCCTATGCGACTTTTGAAAGGGTGCGTTGATCGCAAGATTTTTCTCTGTTATGCCATGCTTAGAAGATGTGAACTGTAGAAAGTAAATTTTTTACACATAATGTGAAGGTTTGCGCAGTAAGAAGTTAATTACAAACTACAATGGCTTTTGAGAAATTCTATATTATTATATAAGCAATTTCAGTCAGAGATTCAAATATGGCGATTAAGACATAAGGAAACCAAATTTCGGAAGCTTTGCTATCTCAACATCAATAAGATTTTTTTACGGCTGTTTTAAGTATAAACATTGGGACGTAAGACAGTTCATAGCGCTCAAAGATTAAGGACGTTCGGCGTCTCTCTCATCGAGCGCTCTCGCTTCTCTCACCATCTGCTGTCTCTCCCATGCATGAACTCTCCCGGCCGGACGCAACGGCGCCCGGTCTTTGTGTGCCATGAAATGTGTATATTAGCACGGTTCACTGGCACGGTTCACTATCCTTACATGAATTGCACTGTTTTTCAAGGTCTGGGTTTGGCCATAGGTAGCTGCTGTGCTACCAATGATTCCGATATGCGTGGAGCGCAAAACTTCCACATCTGCAGTGTAGGATCCCAGCAGTAAGTGGCATTTGATACCATCCCTGAATTTTCTGTTCTCAGTGTAATTATGCCATTGTTGGCTACCACTGGAAAGAATATGCAAGACGTCGGCTCTGCTGCGTCTTCAGCGTCAGCATCATTTTGAAGGTGGTAACTTCGCGTTCTACAGCGGGAACCAAAGATACAGTTTGTCTCAAAGGGGACCAGGGCAAATGTTGGGGTATATGTCAAGATGAACGAATAGCTGGTACAGGTGGCGCGCGGGGTCATGAACTGGCAATAACATGTTCACTCGAAGCTCCGCCCTACTGCGGCGGACGTGTTTCTCGGACGATACCGTCAAGTAAAACTAACTTTTGATAGTGAACTATAAGCTTGTTGCAAGCTGAGGTAAAGCTTGACTATTTACAGAACCTTGTTTTGATTTTTTGTTTCTTTTTTTGGCAATCAATGAACAGCTGATGTGTTGCTCGTGAAATTCGAGAGGTTTGCTGATTTACCTATGAATGACCAAGTGCTCCTGGATATCCAACTTTGAAGTGTGAAATCAATTTAGAACAGCTCAAGCATAATTATTTGAGTGACCTCACATCTTACGACTAGTTCACACGCAATTTCGATTGAGTTACAGATAGACTTATATTGAGGATAGCAGTTTTTGGAAGCAAAATAAAGGAATTTTGATATTTAAAGCAGATTCGAAAATTTATAAGTGCATTATGATTTTCCTGAAATCTAAGAAAATATATATGATATGACCGCATATTTGTAAAACGAGTTGGTTTGCTTGAAACAAAATTCGCCTATAATGCTTGTTTTGAACACTCTCGCAATGAAATCTGTTTTTAGCTTTGATTAGGGTTTAATTTACTTTTCCGACAAAAGAGATAATGGTATTGGTCATTTCAGCAATAATAATAGTATTTCTCGATAAGCTGACTTCTTTTTGAACTAAACTTGAGAGTGCACAACAAAGCATATTCAATATGGTAACAGATGTGAAAAGAGAAGAACACTTTTCCAAGCATTTTCGAAACAATTTCCTCATACCTGCAATGGATCATTTTGGACAAGCCTACTAGGAATAAATGATTGAAATAATTTTATCATGAAAAATGATCTGAAAATTGACTTTCAATTTAACTGAAATTTTGAAATCTACTGTTATCCAAACTGCAACCAACTGAAGGCATGAACGAAGTATTAGAGAGTTTTCCAATAGCTGCAACGCATTCCATTGACAAGGGAGCGGAGCGATCAGCGCATCGCGTACGGTACCCAGCTGGCGGCTGGCATATGTTAATAGTTCATCTTGACCACCCCCCAAATGTTTGCTTAGATTTGCGCGCTCGCAGCGCTAGAAGCTTGCGATGCATACAGTTCTTATCAAACGCAGTGTCGCTTGCATCAGCATCTCCACTCCCGCGCTGGTCTCTGCGTCTCTTCCGCGAACATGCTCTCACTTTCCTAGGGCGAGCGTGAGAAAGGCGGAGCCTCAATAATCGGAAGTGATTAGAGAGCATGTTCGAAGAGACGCAGAGTCCAGCGCGGAGTGGAGATGCTGCGGCAAGCGACACTGCGTTTGATAAGCCCTGTATGCGCACTGTCGGAGAGAGCGAAGAGAGGGCAGAGAGGTAGACAAGTACGTTATAGACTTGACGCAAAAGCATGGCGACGCGAATGCGCCACGCCAATTTTGGCCTGGTTGGGATTGAGACACATTGTAGTGCAAAAATAGATGACCAACCTTTTCTTCAAAATTCTTAATGAGCAACCAACACTTGACACAGGAAACTAGGACCGCAGTCAATTGTTAGATTACAGCAAAGATTTCACTGTTTAAAATACTGAAGACTAGCACTATGAATCGCTAAAGGCATCAGTACAGAGGAGTTGGCTGTAGTTGGCTGTTTGCCTAGCAAATTCCATGGAACTGCACGTCGAAAGAAGGTCTAGGCAACATTGCAAAGGTAATGACGAGCAGCAGCGAACACGGGAAGAAGGGGCGCCTGCCTAATTGCACCTCGCCTGTTCCTCAACGTCGAATATGTGTGTCAAGCAGCGAATCTGCGCGTCCGCCGGTCATTGCCTCGCAACAACTTGCAAAATACTCTCTTCACACTCAAGGTTGTCGACAACACAATGCAAGTAATGCGCCTGAGTGGCTGATTGAGACTGCTTATGAAGTGTCAGCAAGTTTCGAAAAGCACCAAAATGAAGAAATGGAAAAGTTTTGATAGATTTTGAGCAAAGAATATCAAAATCTCGAGTTTACTATAAGACTACTTTGTCTTCCTAAGTTTAACAACAGCGAGGGTTGATAGTTCTTTATATATTTTGTGCCAGGTTTGATCTTCTCTATATACTGGCACTATCGTCGATTAGTTGACCGCACGGGCTGGACATTACCTGAGAAGCACGCGCTAGGTGAAAAGCCCTAGCACAAATCGCCATTGTACGAATCGTGCTCTCGCAACGTTTTAGCCGCGCCTCCCGGTCTGCAGGGTGACAGTGCGTGCGGTCAATGAATCAACGACACTTATTTTCCTTTTTATTGCATTTTTTCGTAATTCATTTTCTCGAAGATGTACAGACTAGTGATTTGAAGATTTACATTTGCCAAAGAGTGTAAAGAACGTTTGATCTTCGATAACTCTCTTGTTCGAACACCACATGTTCATTGCTATAAAATTACGGTAGGAATTTCTAACATACAGCTACATACCAGGCATAGCTTGTAGAAGAAGCACTAAGGCCAGCGTCCACCCAAAATCTCGCCTTCCATGTATTTTTTGTCATTCTGGTACCTTTTCACCTGATTACGGTTGCAAGTAGATTTTCATCCGAGCCAGATTCTCGCACCTACTCAGATAATCGCCGGGGGCAGGCGGTCCGCAAACTCGCGCTTTTCTGCAGGCGGTCAGCAGGATTTCGGGGCGTGGCCAAATCTTCAGCGGGCGGTATTTACGTTTTCTGCAAGCGGGCATCAATACAAAATTTTCTGCAAGCGCTCGTCAAACAATCTCTTTCAGCGAGCGCTGGCCAAACTTTCAGCAGGCGCTCAGACTCTTTTTACGCAGTTTCGGGCGTACGCCGAGAAAAGATGAGACTCTATGTGGCAGAGGTGCCATCGATGGTTTTATTACCCAAGTTTGGGGCACTTTCTTTCAGCGGAAAGTACCTGAGGGCTGTGCGGTCCTTCAAAAAGGACCGTGCGGCTCTCAATAATTTTGCATGTTCTCGCGGAAAATCCGCGAGAATGCGGCCACTGTGCCGCAACTTATGTATAGAAAAATCGCGATAGATCTTCGAGCGTTCGTCTAAAAATTGGCCAAAATTATTCCAAATTTCTGCAAGCGGACGACAAAAAATCAGCGAACTATTTTTCCGGTGCACGCTTGCTCAAAATTCGCATGGCCGCTTGCCCCCGGCGATTATCTGAGTAAGTGATATGCCTGCTAGGCAGATTCGGAGTGGCTATAATTACAAGCCCTTCAAGATACCAAGACATTGCAAGTCCAGCCCCCTTATCCATTGTCGCTCTGATGCTGAAATTGGGATTTTCAATAAAGTTTTAAGATCGAAGTTTAGCAGCGAAATTGCTCCAATTGAGACCAAATATCAGATTTAGGAGTTTTTAGGTCACTCTTTTCACTCTTTCTTTCCCTTTTCTCCCGCCAGAGTGCCATGCCAGCGCTAAGCCAGCGCCGAGCCAGCGTATCGATCGAAACACGTGTATTTCGTTGGGGCGGGGTCCTGGCTGAGAACTAGGTCACCTAGCCCCGCCCCAACGAAATACACGTGTATCGATCGAAACGCTGGCTCGGCGCTGGCGTAGCGCTGGCATGGCTTCGGCACTCTGGCGGGAGCCTCAGTAGTAAGATTGCTTGTTGCAAAGTCAAAACCTAGCACCGATAATGTGCAACCAAGATTAAAACTCGTATTCAGCTGAATTTTTCTTTTTTGAAAAAAGGCCAAGATTCAGTACGAGTTCTCAAAGATTAAAAATGAACTTTTGAAAAGAACATGCGTAGCATGAATTTGATTATGGTTGTTTTCAATATAATGAAGATGTTTTTATCTATTGCTTGACACCATTTTGAGCTCTAGGTTACTATGAAGTTGGCACTGGAACAGCCACGATGACGTCGGTGACCTGTGATGTGAAATACTTGGCTGAGTCACTATAAGTGCTGTACCTTGGCATATTCTGAGGCTTAATTTGGGGAAAAAATCAATACGGATCACATAAAGGCTACTGCATGACGAAGGACGAAGGTGCAGAAGCAGCAATAGTTGCGCGGGCGCGAACGCGGCGCGCGTATCTTCACCGTAAATTCTGCGCCTCATGCGCTCTGTGGCTAATAAAGCCGCGTTCGCGCCCAAAGATATTAAGCCTTCGTCATGCCATGAAATTCGCGATGAACCACAAGTCGAAAGTTGGGGTTTATCGAAAAATTTGGTATTTCGAAAACTCATTTGTTCTTACCAGCAATATGCTTATAGTCGTCCTCCCCCCAGTAGATACTCAGTGGACAAATTTGAATTTGAGCAGGAGCAAACGGCTAGCGTCAGAGCGCGGCAGACGCAGCTCCGGTCAAAGTGTGCGCATATGCTGTTTTTCCATTTCCCTTCGTGTTTCTTTGTTGTTACTCTTATTGCGGCAATGTATCACATCAGATTCGAGATTTTGTTGCCCGTGATCGTTGTTTCATGCTGTTATTATCGCTTGCCTTATATTTTTCCAGGTAAAGCTGGAAATACGACGCAGTGAAGACTAGAGGCTAGGAATTCACTTTCTCACAAAGAAGGAAGCGCTAAACAAACAAACAAACAACCAAGGTCCAATCAAGGTTATACATATGGCACGGATATTGCCATACAGAACAAATATGTCGGATGCATCATCCAAAAAACTCATACTTCTTGAAAACATTCAGGTCTGAAAAAAAAAGTTTGGAGAGCACACTCAACTGAGAAATTGATTCACAATAAACGAAGACAATGCTTGTGCATGAGTTTTTTTGCCGGAAAAGGTGATACGCTACATTCCGCCAGAAAATCTTCAACTGCGTCGTATTCCCAGCTTTACCTGAAAAAATGTAAGGCAAACGATAATAACAGCATGAAACAAGGATCACTAGTAACAAAATCTCGAATCTGATATGATACATTGCCGCAATAAGAGTAACAACAAAGAAACACGAAGTGAAATGGAGAAACAGCATATGCGCACACTTTGACTGGGGCGGCGTCTGCCGCGCTCTGACGCTAGCCGTTTGCTCCTGCTCAAATTCAAATTCGTCCACTGAGTGTCTAGTGGGGGGAGGGCGACTATAACAGGGAAGGTTTATTACTCGCAGTGGAGTTCCCTATGAGGTGTACATCACACGAAAGGTTTTTGAGCGCTGTTTTTATAATAACTTTCTATATCTGCTTATCGGTTTACTGAACAAAGTTAGAGGCACTTTTCCGTGTCCAATTTGCATGGTAGGGTACTTTGTAAATGACCTAAATACGTAGTAAATGCGAATTTGGTCCAAAGTTACATGCCCAAATGTCTGAGATATATTTACTGTGCATGGAAAGTTTGATAATAACAGTTTTAGAGCTACTCTGCCGCCTTGGTCCTGCAATGAGCAACCAAAATCAGTGTCATTTAATGCCAAAGAAATGCCTGTAACTTTGTTCACTAAACCGATAAGCAGATATGGAGGGTTGTTATGAGATCAGCACTTAAAGACCTTTCGACTGATATACACCTCATAGGGAAACTCCACTGCGAGTCATATACCTTCCCTTGTTAGCACAATTGATTAGTCGAACGGCACAACTTTGGAAGGTTTTCGTTGACTTCGAAGAAACAAAAATGACTTTGAAGAAAAGACGGCCAACCGTCGGGATCATTAGGAGTACTAAAAAATGTGGCTTGTACAGCTTCTTGCCGCTGTTCATCATGTTCATAGTGAAAGGTGAGAGTACCTACGAAAAGGTATACGGCGTGAAATCCACATATCTGAAGCTTTAGGATATGAAGCTCTCTTTTGAGCTGCGATCTCCTCCCCGGCGAGGTTGTTAATCAGGGCCTGACTCGGTTTCTAGAGTTTTCAAAAACGAAGTGCTTTTGACTAACTGTTAATCAAGTCCCCTTTAGCCCTTATCGGAAATCTTTTAACTTAGGAGAAGATGGAATCATTAGACTCACAAGTTTGGAAAGAAAAACGTGAGATATGAGTGAAAGTTGAAAGTGGAGCTGAATCCTTCGCATGCACAAAAGCTTGTCATTGGAGCGCGATATTTAACAAAATGAGTTATGAAAAAATTGAGGCAAAAAAATAAGGGAAAGGTAACACTATGAAATGTTTTCGTGCTCAGGGATGAATTCTTGACCGGGGAATCCGTCCATGATAGAAAATCTTAAGCTTATGTGAACTTACAAAAATATATGCTTCATCTCAGATCGTCTGCTGGCAGTCTGGAAACGGACTATGTTCGGAAAAGGTACTACTTTGCACAAGTTTTCAGAACTTTTTAAATTCTTCCGCAAATAATATTCTACGCCTACAGTCCAAATTTGATGTCATATGCTTGGGTGGGCACGCGGAAGGCAACAATCGGCGAAAAATGGAGGCTGTGTATCATTTGTCTCAATGACTTTTACGGATTTCTACTTGTGGCATTGAATAATGTATCTGCCCCCACCCCCCCCCCCACCCCCGTAGGCCCCCGGGGTGTCACTTTGACACCGGAGAGTTTTTGATAGGCACAAAATTGGGGATTGTCGCCTTCCGCACCACACCCATATGCTTGCCTCTACGCTATAAACAGGCAGTTTGTTAATTTTGGCTTTGCTTTCGAATCGCACGCGCTTTTCGCAAGACACGATAGAGCACGTCCATCGTGTAATAACCTGTCTTGAAAGGTTGTGTTTGACCAGGGTCAAGCAAGGGGTGTGGCACACGATCGCTGGCTACGACCCCCCCCCCCCCTTGATTGCTGTCTTAATAAGACCCCCTCCCCCTAAACTAAACACTTAAGATAGCATTACTTGAAGGCCCCGTCAAACATAATGGGCAACATATCCATAATTAGCATGTCAAATAACCCCTGCAGACAAAGTTTGAGCGAATTCTGAAGATTCAAGATACTAGGCTACCTAAGTGAAATGGTCAAATTCCAACATGGTTAACTTTGTTTCAAAGGTGAATTATCTATCCGTTTTTGCACTCAAGACAAAGCGCTACTCCTTCTTTGTCCATCTCAGGAATCCCGCCTCAGAAGACCTTCAAACTGTGGAATTAGGAGCCAACAAAAATCTCGTTTTTCCCATTTTTCGCTTTTAATGGCTGTGCTTTCACCAAATATCTTTCAGAGCAAAGAAAACGAATCAGGCTCAAATCGCTCCTGTGAAGACTAGGAGATCAAGGCTATCGATTCATATAAATATTGTCCGCTAAAATGGTTTTTTTGATATAGTTAATGGGGTGCGGCACACCCCCTTAAAAGCTGCGGCGGCCGCAGCTTTTAAGGGGGTGTGCCGCACCCCATTAACTTACCTTGAAAAACATTTTTAGCGAGCGATATACACATGATTCGATAGCTCAAACCTTCTAGATTTCGTACGAGCAAATTGAACTCTAATCGTCTTCTTTGCTTTGAGTAGCAGTTGGTGAAAGCACAGCGATCAAAAGCGAAAAATGGGAAAAACGAGATTTTGGTTGGCTTCTAATTCTACAATTTGGAGGTCTTCTGAAGCGGGATTCCTGAGATGGACAAAGAAGGAGTAGCGCTTTGTCTTGAGTGCAAAAACGGATAGATAATTCACCTTTGAAACAAAGTTAACCATGTTGGAATTTGACCATTTTATTTAGGTAGCCTAGGATCTTGAATCTTCAGAATTCGCTCACACTTTGTCTAAAGGGGTTAATTGACATGCTAATTATGGATATGATACGAATATTATGTTATCACTATTATCAGACTACCCAACTACGACCCCCTCCCCTTTTGACTCCTCAGTACGACCCCCAGGTGTGGCGTGCCGCACCCCACGCTTGACCCTGTGCTTGACTGATTGGTCGCTTCTGCCGCTACAGGAAGCGTGCTGAATTGTCTTGCACACTGTATGTGCAGTTTTCCTCCACATGCTTCGCTAGTAATGCATATACCATTTTTTTCCGAGGCTCCGCCCGGACGTCGCAAAAACGATACCCTCTTTGCCTTTTATCCACAAAACAAAGTCCAGCTGCTTCCAGACGATCTGTGCCGGGCCATGATGTTAATGCATGCGGCCCTTAGATTTCACTGAAGCCTTTGATAAGGTACCACACTATAAATTGTGGAGAAACTGACAATGAGAATCGTAGGTTTGAGTCATAAATCATTTTTGCAGGTGCGCCAGCCATGAGTGGTCGGCATTGCAACTCTCTCTCTCATCTTCCGTTGTTGTTCGCACCAATGTGTTCCTTTTTATCATCCACACTCTTATTTTTTTGGTTCCTTATGTGCTAAGAGGTTTTTTTGGAAATAGAACTATTTCTTTTTTGATTCTTTTTCATTCTGTCCGATTTCCACCGAACTTGGTCCGAATTTGTGTTACCAGTTTTTTTTTCAACTTCAGCGAGACAGTCCATCTTCTTTGAATCTGGTGAAATCTGGTTGATTCTCTTTTTCTTTTCCTGAACTTTTCTTTCCGTTTTCGCTGTATATGACTTGGTATCATAATCGATAACTTTGCTTCCAACACTTCTTGCCTACCCTATCTCCAAGCTATTCCTGCAAAAAACACAAAATCAGCGCAAAAATAAAGGAAATGATTAAGCAGATCTTCAAGATAAACATGTTAGTTTCGATCAAATTTCTGGCTTAGTTTCTTATGACGGCCACAATTGTGATTCCGGTCATGAATCGATCCTACAGCTTTTCAAGAGACTGTTGGACCTGAACATACCGAGGGCGCGACATCACTAATGAGATTCTGTTGCGCTTAGGTGAGCTTGGTGATGGGACGATTGAGAAAAATGCTAGACAGAGAAGCATCATTGCAGGCCTACCTGAACTGGTTAGGGGGGATGTATAGACCATTTGGCTTTTGAACGCCAAAATGACACTGAACAGAAAGTTCGTGGAATGGACCAGTTAGATATCCAGTGTAAACCTGAAAGTCTTCCGAATGAGTGATAGAGTGACCAATAGATCACGCCTTATGAAGGTTGAATTACCCACAGGAAGTCCTTGGACGTCAGCCCTTTCTCGACCCCGATTGCTCCGAGACTTTCCAGTTTTCAAGGAAGTGTACATTAAAAGGGGCATGACGGCTCGGAAAGGGAACATGAGCGTGGTCTTCGCAAACAGGCTAGGAGAATGAATCATTCAAGAAATTTTGAGGACCGTTTTGTGCTTTATAAAGAAGAGCTGGTACCATTGAGCTCACTCTCGATAGCAAAGCGATTCCTTTGGAAACCTCAGCTAATTCTTTCCGCCAACCTTATACAACACTCCAGGAAAACTGATTTGCTGGCGAGGTGACTCTCTTAATATTATCTATTGAATGCAAGATCATTACAAAGCAAATTATCTCATTTACACTGTTTTCTCACCTCTGAAATCCCTGATATCCTTTTTTTTTACCGAAGCGTGGTTATCTCCCAAAATAACCTATGCATGAATTGTATCTAATTTACCGTATACTATCTTTCGAAGTGTTAGAATGCGAGAAAAGGCAGCGGACTTTGTACTTTTGTTAATTCGATACTTTTGTATAAAGCAGTCGAAACATTACCCACAACAATTGTGAAATCACGATAGTTGATTTTTACCATCTCCGCCACTTGCCAAGATACGCATGATATGTATCTATCGTCCTCCAAATTCCGATCAGGACTCTGACACTGCTCTCCTAGACCTAATCTCTGTTCACGCTCTGGCTCCTACCGAAATCATGATCGTTGGAGAACTTCAACCTTCGCGTAAGGTGCCCCTCAAGTATGAATCATCACAATCAATCATTGGCCGACTTTTTCGAATTATTCAAAACTTTGAACCTGCATCAGTTCGTCAACAAACCAACGCGTAAAGAAGCTATTCTTGGTCTAATCTTAGCACATACCTTTTCTATTGACTGTCGGTTTCCGCCCCTTTTAGAATATCTGTGGCCATATTCATCATTGATACCTTGAGGTAAACTCTACCTCCAGTTAGTGTTATCACTCGTTATCAGCAAGTACCCGTACTCACAAAAGTACCTTGAGGTAATAGTGGCGGTAGGACGGTCTAGACCGCAGGTTCCACTGACTTAGCAGAACAACTGGTAAAAATATAATGGTTTATCAATAATATGACAAACCACAAGAAGAAGCTGATATACAAATACAGAGAATAGGAGTAATACAGAAGAGCTAATACAGAACGGTAAATAGAGGAGGTTGAGGAGCTATTGAGGAACTGTTGAGGAACGAACTAGACATCCTAGAACCGAAACACGAGATATGGTGCTTCGTACATCCCATGGGTTGGGTTCAAGACTAATAGTGTGACAAAAAAACCTAGGCCGGGCGCCTTTAGGCTACATAATCTCTCAATGTAAATTTGCTGGTAATGAGTGATAAAACTACCTGGAGGTAGAATTTACCTCAAGGTTTCAATGATGAATACGGCCACTGGTCATAATGTAATTATGTTTCGCTACAAATCCAACATCACATAAAGCACATTCATTCCACATCCTCAGTTTTTTAAGATTGATTTTAAAGCAATGAAAATAGAGTTAAACAACATCGATTGGGAGAATTGCTTTAATCAGTGTCTACCCTAATTTTACGTATATAGGACGCGCAGATTTTTTCTAAAATCAAACAGCACAGATACGCCGAAGGACTCTGCGACCAAAAAACTACTACAGTGCTGCATATTGCCTGAGAGTATCGTGCACCATATGTCTCGTTTTCCTCAATACAAGGGCTGAGCGGCACGCTTAAAAAACCGAAAAAGGTGCATCTTATACGCGTGAAAGGGTAATTCCTTCCGGTGTGTACTACAGATTCTGCAATATTTTGTACAAACTTATGGCAGCGTACACTCCATTTGAGACTCATAACTTCTTACTTACTTACTTACTTAGATACTTAGATGGCCCGGCTTCACGTGACGTGCGGGCCCCAGCTCAGAAGTTTTCATTTCTCCCTGTCCCTCGCTTCAGACATCCACGATCTTCTTGGCTGACGTCGGTGGCTGCGTCCACGAGTTCCAGGTGCAAAAATCGTATCCAGCTGAGGGTTCCTTCATACTGCGCCGCGCACGCCACCTACGCCGCGTACGCTACCTACGCCGCGTACGCCGCGCACGCAGCGTACGCCGTGCAGCGGAATGGAAATATGGAAATATGAAGAAGAGGAATCCTTTTCACCCAGTGGTGTGTTTGTAAGGAGATGTTAACAGCGCAAATATACAACCAGATACAACATACAACCATACAACCATATACTACCAATACACAACCGATGACGCAATGTGCAGTCAGTTACGATACAAAATGTGAAACTCAAAAGTAGAGGGAGCACAACAACCTAAGTCATTTCATCAATCATTGATATAGAGAAAAAAAGAGACAGCATAAACAAAGCAAAAGAGAAGAAGAAATGCATAATGTGAAGGAGAGATATACTATTGAGGGACACGAATGTGCAGCAAAAATAGAGATAAATCAAAAAAAAGTGGAACTCTGCTGCCGTGAGCATATTTCCATTGCGCTGCAGCGGCGTACGCTGCGTGCGCGGCGTACGTGGCTTACGCGGCGTAGTATGAAGGAACCCTGATTTCTCAGCTGGTCCATCCGTTCCACGAACACGTCTGCCCATCTCGTTGGAGGTCTTGTCTTCCTCGGGGACGTTTTGCTTCGCGAGGAACCCACTCCGATGTTCTTAGTGTCCATCTGTCGTCTGTTCTTCTCGTAATGTGACCGGCCCATCGATGTTTCGCTTTCGCAACGTAATCCGCTGGGTCACGAAGACGGGACATTCTCCTCATATCCGTACTGCGGAGTCCGACAAGATGTTGTTTGTTTCGGCTCATCTTCAGAAGACTACGCCCTAGCGCTCTGTGGGTGTTCCTTAGGGCTTGGGAAGTGGCTATGGTGTCAGCCCAAGTCTCAGCTGCGTAACAGAGCGCCGGGAGAACGGTTGAGTCGAACAGGTGGGTACAAAAAGTCCGTCAGCTGGACGGTGGCTTCTTTCAAAGGCTCAAACGCGGCCTAGGCTGCTCTTCTTCTCCTGTTCAGTTCTTCCCTCAAGTCGTCGTTCCCCATGTTCATCGAAAGCCGAATTACACATAAGAAGACGTCTTCATAATAGGGGTGCCTTCCAGTTCTATTTCTGCATCTTCGCAAAGGGCGTTCTTCATGAACTGAATCTTCTTCTTTATTCGCAATCCGACCTTCTTCCCTACTTCGCTCATTCCTTCAGCATCGTCTCTGCTTCAATGATACTGCTCGAGAAGAAAACGATGTCGACCGCAAAACGAAGGTTGGACAGGAATCTCCCATCAACTCGTATGCCTCTTTCGTCCCAGTCCAGTGACTTCATCACCCACTGCAATGCGGTGAACAGCTTCGGCGAAATAGTGTCGCCTTGTCGGGCCCCCTTCCCGATCTGAATGGTCAGGGAGCGATGAAATAGCTGCATCGTTGTTGTACAGTCCTTGTAGCAGTCAGCTAGTGTCCTCACGTAGGCTCGGTCTACTCCTTGATCGACCACTGCTGACAGAATGGCATTCGTTTCGACGCTGTCGAAGGCTTTCTCATAGTCGACGAAGGTTAGGACGAGAGGCAGTCGGTATTCCCGGCAGACTTCTATGACTCTCGAAACCGTCTGGATGTGGTCCATGCAGCTGAATCCTTTGCGAAATCCGGCTTGTTCTTGGGGTTGGGCTTCATCCAGTGTCCTAGATATGCGTGCGAGGATAATCTTCGTGAAAAGCTTGTACAGCGCACTCAGCAGGCATTTTGGACGGTAGTTCCGAAGATCTTCCCGTTCACCCTTCTTGAAAAGAAGGACGGTTCTTGATGTTCTCCACTGGTTGGAAATCCTTTCCTTCTGAAGGTAAGATGTTACGTGCGACGCGAGAATCTCGTGTAGACGTTGTCCTTCAGCTCGCAGAAATTCGACGGAAAGATGGTCTGGTCCTGGAGCCGTGGACGTCTTCATGGTCTGAATCGCTGTGCGCACTTCAGCAGGTAGAATTTGTGGTGGTACTTCTCCAGTGGGAACAACGAGCACGGGTGTTGACGAGCGGAAGAGGTTGGTATAGAAGTTGTTCGCAATAGATTCCATCTTGTATCGGGAAGAAGTCGGAGTCCCGTCTTCATTTGATAGTGCAGCCAGCGGTACGTGATAATCGCAGAGGTCCCTTCGGCAATTCTTAAGACTTCGACTTCCTTCGGCTGCTTCCAGAATATTGGCTTGCCTGTACTTCCTGAGATCCTCCTGCAAAGCTGTTCTGCAACTGGAATTGGCTATCAGTCGCTCGAGATGGGTTGCATTCGGATCCTGCCTCAGAAATCTTCTTCTTTCGAGCAAATCCTTGATGGTCTTCGAAATACGTTCCAAGTTCTTCTCAGAAGTCACTGAGGCACATTCTCCGCAAGCTCGCAATTCTTTCAAAAGTCGGTCGTACTCGTACGTTGGGTCCTTCTCGATGGGCTAGTCACATCTTGATATAAGCTCCTCCAGCCTTTAACTGTCATAAACGACTTCCTTCCTTCTCGCGGCACTGTGACAGACTTTCTTTTCCAGCCTTCGGCTGAGTCGTATCTTCGCTCAAAGGAGGCGGTGATCGGAGCCACTGCAGAAGGATGGAACTACTGAGACATCGAGCAAGCTCCACCTTCGGTTGGTAAGAATGTGATCGATCTCCGCGTGAGTCGTTCCGTTGGGAGATTCCCATGTCCACCGGCGATGTTCTTTCTTCATGAAGATGGAATTCCATGGAAAAGTCGTGCGGCGGAGAGAAGCCCAACGAGATTGCCGTTCTCGTTCCGGAACCCATATCCAAACTTCCCGATTCTATATCCTTTTCTAGTGGCATCCCGATTTTGCATTGAAGTCGCCCACAACATACTTGTAGAAGGACTTTTCGTTGCGGACGACCTCCTTCACGTCTTCGTAGAAAGTACCTAGTTCTGAGTCGTCAGTTGCTGATGTTGGAGAGTAGCAGTTGATGATGCTGATGGTCTTCTGACGGGGAGGGCGTAGTCGTAGGATGGCTAGTCGGGGTGATAGGATCTCGTGCGAATCGACAAGATGGACGATAGATGGGTGGACGACAAAGCCAACGCCTCCCACGTTTCGTGATGGAACCTTCTCACCACGAATGATGAGCGTCCCATCATTCATCTGTCGCACGTCCTTCTTCCTGGACTTCGTTTCCTGCAGAGCGATGATGTGGTACTTGATGTGCTCTGCAGAGTCGAGAAGAGCGTGGAGGTCGGCGTTTGTGGAGACTGTCCTGGCGTTGTAGGTGCAGAGCATGAGGCAGTTTCCATGGCGTGTTCCGGGCAAACGTGTCGTTTTTGTCCGATCCAAAAGGCGCTCTCTAAGGACCCTGACATCGTTCTTGCTACCACCCGGCGCCGTAGGCGGGAACCGATGTACAGGGTTTTTTCTATATCTTCTTGCTGTCTGAGTAATAATATTTGTTCCCCTACAAGAGCAGACTTACTAGGCCAACTCTTGATTTCCACGGGGCGATCGCTGACCCCGGGCTTGGAGAACCGCCTAGCGACCAGAAGAAGCCAGACGGCGGGGGATCTGGCGTGGCCGGTTCTTAGCTAGGCATCCGGCTGAGACCGGAAACGTCGAACTCCTTCACAGCTTGGGAGACCCTGCCAGAGTATACACTCGGCTGTGCATCGCAGTTCGACACCCAGTGTCACCCCCACGCCACGATGAGGCGACCGATCATTGTGGGAGTAACTTCACGAACTGTGATAGATCCTTGTATAAGAAAGTTTGTTCCGATAATAAAATACCATCTCAGAAATTTTTCGCAAACTAGAAAGACGTACGGCTTCCTCTAAGTACTTTAAGATCTTCTCTTATATCCAATCACAAAATGTTGACCAAAAACTACAATGCCTTGAAGGCAGTGGCTCGGCAAATCTTAACCTGGTCAAATTTGTGCTTACCTGGGGTTTTTTAATACGATGATCCGGAAAATCTACTTTTGAAAGCTTGCAAACGGCGAAAATGAGCGTTTTTCAATGCCCTTCCTTTGATATTGGACGAGTGGAGCAAGGCCGATGACGCTAAATCGTGGCAGGACCCAATGGTTGCAGCGTTGCGGCGGGCAGCCTCCAATGGTAAGCAGGAAATTGCCAACTCGTCCAGATGCGTGTAAGATTGGCCTGCACGTACAAGTTTGAGAGCGATTTTCTCGGCAGGGAAAGCATGCTGTGCAACCGGGATTGCCCTGTTTTCATAATTGGGCGATAAGGAACCTACCGCGTTGAAATCCCGAGTTGTTGGATTTTGCCGATCCACTGCCTTTAAAAGATACGTTAGGTACAACTTTGCCTAACTGATCAAAACAAGGCAGAAGCCTTAGGCAAATTTTTTGAAACACATTTCCTACTGATAGTTTTGCTCCAGAACCTATCGGACCTCCCCTACGCCATACATGTACAGCTCCTACATTATGGCTTCTACTGTCGGACGCTTCCTTAGAGAACTGAGAGCCCTCAACATTCGAACTTTCCATGGACTCCCGGTGTCGTCAACGACAAGAAAAGCAAACGATTATGCTACGGTTTGCCTGTTACAGTATTCCTTTCCTTGCAAACTTATTTTAGCAAAATCACTGCAAGAGCAAGTGATTCAGATGCCAGCTGCGCCAGATGGTTTTGGAATTCGTTCAGAGGAGGATCTAACTGGCGAGTCGAGAGCCAAAATAGATGCCCGGCTAAGTGCCGGTGACTTCATTATTTCGCATCACTATATGCTCGTAGGTCCAGTAGTATTGCCTTGAGCCTTTTATGTACTATCTGCCTGCTTAGCGTAACTTGTAGCTAAAAATATAACAAGTATCGCAGCAATTTGAGTCAGCGCTGAAAATGAACACGTATTTTTGCCATTTATTTCGGCCAGGATCACTTTTTTTAATATCATTTATTATGTTATTTTTGTTGCGTTTATTTTGTTGTTTCACAAGTAACCGGTTTAATTACCTAAGTTTGAGGTGAGGTACGCTACAACACGAGTTAGCCCGCGTGGCATCCAGTATTACTAAGCCGCTTTGGTATTAGACGATTATTGTCCTACTTATATCGTGCGTAAACCTCAATCACACGGATTCTCTTCAAGACCGCAAAACAACTTCCAATCCTACTTCCTCATATTTTCAACATTTGTCTCATCCGTAGACAAGTGCTAATTTGGAAGGAAGGGATTATTACTCTCATTCCGGTGACCAATCCGCATTCCGTAACCGAATTCGAACCCATAAACATGAGCTCTATCCCATGCAAAGTTCTTGAAAAAATGTTGCGAGGCAAACTCATTGACTGTTTCGATAAATTCAAACTCATTCCACCTGAACAACATGGGTTCAGTAGTGATGCATCTACAGTTACCCAACCACTGGATTGTAGCCATGACTGGATCAATGCTGTTCTTGATAAGAAGAAAGTCGAGTGATATATTTTTACTTATCTGAAGCTTTCGATCGCATCAGCCGTGAAAAATTGTTGTACAAACTCAGTCACTATGGCATCAGAGAAGATCTATGTAACTGTTTAAGCCCTATCTTCAATATAAATATATGATTGTCCGTGTTGGCCCGAACATTCTGAGCGCTTTCCATGCACGAGTGGGCTTCCGCAGGGAGAAGCGCCATCACTCTCTTGCTCAACATTCATACGGCCGATTTGAAGATACTGAAGATTCACCCAGATGTACACGTACTGATGTACGCAGACGAAATAAAAATTTATGGAGTTTATAATAACGAGGACCACGTAGCAGTCAAAAACGCATTGCAACGTGCCATTGATTTTGTGGTAGAATGATGCAAAGTCTGGGATATTTCTGCGAATGTCAGCAAAAGTTTCATTTTTTAAATCGGTTTTGGCACAAATGATGACTTCCATTACAAACATGCCGGCATAACTCCAGACGAGAAAGCATTTGTCAAAGAATTAATAATCCTCATTCCATCTTTGAGACCTGACTTACAGATTTAAGCCGTTACATCCTGTGTAATTTCCGTTACCTACCTCATATATCGAATACAAAAATCAATGACCCTAAAATACTAACTTTACCAAGCTTTTGTTATTCCCATTCTAAAGTACGCGAATCAGGTGTGGAGACCCTCGCTGGTAAAGCACAAACAGTCTCTGGAAAGCGTCTAGAAGGTTTTTACACGATTACTTTTCTACCGTTGCTATCTTACAAGGGAATGGTCAGAAGTCGAAGTGGCCAAACCAAACAAGCTGTATATCATCCGATGCAGTATAAAACGCTGACTTCGAATCTGTCTTCCTTATCTGCTCCCCGCTTCTGTGGACGAAGCTACAAGCGGTTTTATTGTGAAAAAAATCATACATAAAAACAGCGAAATTGAGCACATTGTTGCACTTTTAGCTCGGCTTCTGGCTTCAAAAATTTTAAGTAAGCTAGCTGCATGTTTTGGCCCAGCATTGAGGTGAACGAGGCTCTGTACGGCTAAATTTTCAATTTCACGCATAATTTCTAAGCAAAATGATGGTCTTCAATGGCTTATAACTTCGTCCAGAAGAGCGATAAGCAGATAAAGAAGATAGATTTGGAGTCAGCGCTTCATGCTGCATCTAACGCTACGCAGCTTGTTTGGAATGGCCACTTCGATTTCTGACCATTCCCTTGTTAGTCCAACATATCCCAAAACACTTCTCAATTGTGAAGAGCGTCTATAAAGCTTAATATCAAAAGTCTCCCTTACCGCAGAGTGATACCACGACCTAGTACTTGCTTTTAGGATTTTCAGAAGGGAGACCATATTAACAAGTACTGGGTCTTTAAACCCACTCATGGAAGGATTAGCTGTTTTTCTATTTGCCATCAACAAAACGGTAGGCGAAAGAAATCAACGCTATCAAACTACATTTTTTTGAACGTGTAAGAAACCTGATGCATGAACTACCCAATGGAGTATTAGCATTGTAATGACGGCATCTCTTCCAAAAATAAACTGAGACGCTGAGACTGAATTAAATTTCTACAGGTAGCACCAATTCGATATCTCTATTGCTATTAAGCTGGCCATGTGCATTACCTGATCGACTACAAAGTGCATACCAAATACAACTATCAATTTGTTTTTTCCAACACTAATTTCTTCCACATGTCTTGCTAATCCAAATCTTGCCATCATGTTAGTTCAGGTCTAATCAATTTGCTTATTTTCCTCAAGCAGTCAAATACAAACTTTCATCATACTTTTATCCAGATTGGATCCAAAATATTAGGTTGGTCCGAAAGTTCTTGCGCATCATTTTCAAAAAATCGTAACCTCCTTGCCGCTCAATGGATTTTGAGAGAATTATATTTATTCGAACAAGGAATTCATGCTTATTACATAAGTACTTTGCTTTGAACTGGTATTAGAAACTTCGAGAGTTACAAGCAAAGATTGGCATTTTTCGAGCTGAGTCACGAAAAATTCTGGAAGTATTTTCATTTGATAGAGAAAATTATGCTCATTACAACGGTACCTTCTTCATGAGCTAAAACGAAAAAGATCGAGAGTTAGGAGCAAATAAAGAAAATTTCTTCAGTTTTGCAATTTTTGAGCATGCTCAAAAAAGCCTAAAAACGTCACAGAAAAGGCGAGAAAGTCATGAACATGGGTTTTGTAACCTTCTTCGATTTTGTCTTTCGTGATTTTGTCGGATTTTCGGGCCTGCATTTTTCACGAAAACCAAAATTGCTCTCGATTAGCACGATTTTCACTCAGCTACAAAGAGAAGTACACAAAACCCATGTTCATGGCTTTCCGCATTTTCTGTGACATTTCTAGGCTTTTTTGAGCATGCTCAAAATTTGCAAAACTGAAGAAATTCACTTTATTTGCTCCTAACTCTCGATCATTTTCATTTTAGCTCATGAGAAAGGTACCATTGTAATGAGCATAATCTTCTCTATCAAATAGAAATACTTCCGGAATACCAGTTCATGGGGGTACTTGTGTAAAGAGAATGGATTCTTTTTTTGAAGGGATATAAATTTAACGAAATCCATCGAGTGGCAAGGAAGTTATGATTTTTTGAAAATGATGCGCAAGAACTTTCGGACCAACCTAATATTAGGTTGTCCGGAAAATTAATGTCACAAGGCATCCTATCGCGACAGAGTGACCACAAAAAACAGCGAATGGGGTATCATGTTTACAAACCTCTGCGGTAATCTTGCTCTAGCTGAAGTTCGAATCCAAAATAATAAAAAAATTTCAGACACCCGAAAAATCATATCTCCGTCGGTAGACGTCTTAGGGACTCCGAACTGCAAAGGCATGCACTCTCCATATTAGGCATTCACCTGTAAAGTTTGTGTGATTATTCCATTGCTACAGTACAGCAATAAAAATCAGGTCAAAAGTGCGAGTATGTCGCGTTTTTTGCGTTTTTTGCGAACAAATTGGCTTTACTCGAAAACTAGACTTCATCTAAAGTTGAAAATTCATAGTTAGACTTCAAAGGTTCGTACGACAGAATCATCTATTTGAGAGAAGCTCAGTATTGCTTGACTTTAACAAAAATATGCCGAATTTCGTTTTCCCAGTTTCCAGCCAAGGAAAAACCACGAAAATGTGCGTACGAGTGTCTGGTATAGTGAATCCGTACGTGAGCAAGTTCGGGGTTCCCAGGAAACGAACGGAGAACTTTTCTGAACGGAGATACAATTTTTTTCATTTTTTAGATCTTTAGTGCCTTATGAAGTTTGGCTCCAAACTTCACGCACATCAAACCTGGTGCGAAGGTTCGAGCTTCATTTTGTAGTGCTTGCTTTGATCTATAGGTTGGTACCCCATTTACTTACTTTCTGCTCGCCCTGCCACTATATCGCATGCTAAAACACGATGCGACATTATTTTCCGGACAGCCTAATACATGAAGCACTAACATTGGGAAAGTAAGCATAACTGTGTCTTTTTTGTTCCCTTGTAAGGAACGCCAAGAGCTTATTACACAAATATATAATACTTTTTCTAGGCCAAGAAACACACGTATAGCGGTGTACCAAAGGGCGGTGTATTGTCTCCAATGTTGTTTAATATTCATAATCGAGCATCCTAGTATTTCCATGTTCCATGAAGTCTCCTGCATCACTTTTGCGGATAATTTCAAACATACCAGGAGGTGAAGGATGAGTTTGATCATGGGCAGTTGCAAAGAGCCTAGAACGAGGTTCATAGATGGTCGTGGTCCCTACCCATCGAGGAAAAAATCAAAGTAATTCATAGTGGACTCAAAAATTCCAATCTTAAATTAAGTAATTGCTTGGGGGAATCTATCTTCAAGAAGTGGATTCAGTAAGAGATTTGGACTTTCAGGTCAGAAGTGACCTCACTTTTGATGATCATTGTGAATTGATATCGGATGAAGCAATGAGATTGGTGCACATTCTGTTCAGAGCCTTTTCAGTCAAGCAAGTGACTATTCTTCTGATAGCATATAAATCATTCCTGAGCCCATGATGGAGTATGGAACCATTATCTTTCATCCTTATTTGTGCAAAACAATTGATTAGATGGAGAAGATACAAAACAATTTTACGCGCAAACTTTTTTTGGGCAACTGGCTACAGATATGATCTCATACGCGACAGACTAGTAAAACTCATAACCGCAGATTGGAACTTTCTAAATTTGATCTTCTAATGGCACATAAAATCGCATATGAAAATTGCGGTCTAAACTTCAATTCCTTTTCCACACGAGGAGATCCAACACAAGAGGCGGATGTAGCAAACTATCATTTCCAGACCAAGGCTCAAGGTTTGAAGAAACTTTTTCACTTGCCGAGTCATTCATGACATGGACAAGCTCTTCAGAAAACGATTATTTCCTGCTTCAAGAGTGTTCTAAGGAGTTATCCACAGTCATACGACGATGTTGTTACTAACACGGATTCGAATATTACTACCTGAATTTTGCGGTTTTGTGTTAGTGTAATTGTTCGTTTTTGATTGTTCTGTTTGTGTTGCCATAGAGGTAACCTTGTGTGATAAGTGAAATGAAATGAAAGAAACCGATTTCTGGGAGCTCCTACGCTAAGGGCAAAGATGACTTTCAGTATTTGAGTGGGCGGAGCTTGTTACGGGCGCTGCTTGATAGCACTTTCGTTTGTTCCAGGTCCATTTTCTCCAGCAGAGCCACGCTGGAGGACCGGACCAACGCAGAAGCTCTCCTAGAGCCTTCATTCCTAACCAGAGGGGCTAGATATTGCCTGAACGCTGACGACGTCCTATAGCTTAACAGCATGTACAGTCGCATCATTTTATTCAGCGCTGGCCAAAACTATACGTCCACCCTGAAAACTGCCGTAACTCATCTGCTTCTCAACGAATTGATCTGAAATTTGGTGCACCTGCGTGTTTAACAGGCTACCATCAGCATTTAGAACGGATCCCGTTTTTGTTTGATTATTCAGGAAAAAATCAGAAATTTCGAAAAAGCAGGCTTGAAGGTTGGCCAAAACTATACTTCCACTTAACGTTTCTGTCCACTAAAGCAATTCTAGGCTTCCAAAGTTTTTTGTGCATATACATAATCAAAAGTCGAAACAGTCGCTTTAGTCCAGCTGTGTCATACCTTTATAAGAAACGTTTATCTGCTTTTTTTCGCTTAAAAATACTTTCATGCGTATGTTGTTCCCGAGATTGTGTTTTTATGGGTGATTTCGCAGTTTTTTGACTGGTTTGGAAACGACAGGACTTCTTCTATCTTATAAATGCTTAGCGAAGTGAGAACCAGGAAAAAATTTGAGTTTTCATATTTTAAAGGGCACCCGACATAGACCTAACAGCAAGCCTGCGCTCAAATTTTTGCTTTTAAACTCTTTTTGCAATGTTCTCATGAGCGTGGAGTAAAGCAATAACATTGTTGTACGTATGAGAGTCCGGATGCAGTGGTTGCAGATTTCCGCAGGTCTTAGCATGCAGGCTAATTGAGGAACTCATCCTGCAAAAACTGATTTGCAAAAAGCTTTGAACTTATTTTTGGTTCTGATTGTGATACTCATGTGAGTCACAAGGCATTATACAATACAGGGTGTTTTCACTATCTAGCACTGAAGAGTGACAAAAATCAGGAAAGGTTCCAATTGGTAAGTATTTTGGGATTGCCTAAATATGAACCGCGAATATCTATACTTTGAATCCGCGAATATAAAAATAGCACTGAACCGCGAATATCTATGCTTTGAAAACGAAGCAAAATATACTTGGCGAACGATCGTAAGTATAGTGTACAAACTTCTTTCTATGCAAACAATGCTTTACATCATTTTGAGCTTACAAAAATAGCATAATCCTAGTTTGAAGGCAAAAATTTGAGCGCAGACTTGCTGTTGGGTCTATGTCGGGTGCCCTTTAAAATGCAAAAATTCAAATTTTTTTCTAGTTCTCACTTCGCTAAACATCTATAAGAAACTTGGAGACCTAATACTTCCAAAACAGTCAAGAAACTGCGAAATCACCCATAAAAACACATTCTCGGGAACAAAATACGCATGAAAGTATTTTTAAGCGAAAAAAAGCAGATAAACCTTTCTTATAAGGGTAGAATACAACTGGAGTAAAGCGACTGTTTTGACTTTTGGTAATGTATATGCACAAAAGAGTTTGGAAGCCTAGAATTACTTTAGTGGACAGAAACCCTAAGTGGAAGTATAGTTTTGGCCAACCTTCAAGCCTGCTTTTTCGAAATTTCTGATTTTTTCCTGAATAATCGAACAAAAACGGGATCCGTTCTAAATGCTGATGGTAGCCTGTTAAACACGCAGCTGCACCAAATTTCAGATCAATTCGTTGAGAAGCAGATGAGTTACGGCAGTTTTCAGGGTGGACGTATAGTTTTGGCCAGCACTGTATGATCATGTGGGCATTGCACACACCGTCCATCTTTGGCGTTCTCATCCTAGATTTTCAATCGCAAAAACGCAGGAGACTGACCGATTCTTATCGCTTATATCTCATTGAAGTAATTAGTACATAGAAAGAATGGAAAATATTGAAAACACATCGAGAACACTCATCTGAGGGATTGTCGGCTCCAAGAACCCAGGATGGGTACGCCAAAGGTGGGCAGTATGTGCAACGACACATATGACCATATGAAATGATTAGACTAAAGTGCTCTAGAGTTGCCGGCAGCAGTCGCGCATAGCAATAGCATGCGCTTTATGGCCCTTTTTACATGCAGATCACAAGCAAGTTATCTGCATTCACAAGCATGGCAGTGTCTTCGCACAAATGTCGTTTTTTCCGCAGAACACTATACTGACCGCTGCTTATACCAACCTGGACGAAACTGAGAAATGTTGGAGAATTCTTTAAGGCTACAGATGGTACTGGAGAATTCTATAAGGCTGAAGATGGTACGCGTTGATATATACTCGAGTATCCCTTCCAAAGTAGCTTCTACCCTTGGTCGGCGCTATTTCACATTAGTTTACCCAAAAAATGAAAATCGTGAATTTCGCTAAAACTTCGTCTAGGGAGGTTATTTGGTACGCTGAACACGAATATGATAATTATTTCGTGCAACAGCGCCATCCGGTGGAATTATGGTAGGATTACGGTAGGGAGTCAAAATCACGGATTTGCCCGAAACTTGGCCCAGAGGGGTTATTCAGCGCGCTGATGCCAAAATCACATTGGTTTTGTACCGTAGCGTCACTTTCTCGGGTTACGGTGGGTATACGGCAGGGGGTCCAAATCTCAAAATCCGCTGTAACTTTGTACAGAGGGGTTATTCGACATGCTGATAGAAATGTCACACTTTCTCTGCACGAAAACGTCTTCCTGCATGGTTACGATAGTTTTACGGTAATGGTCAAAATCAAAATTGGCAAATTTATCTTCCCCTTGGGCTCTGCTTAGGCAAAAGCCGCAGCAGGGTGTGTAGCGCGCTGCGGTGGTCGTGTGTGCAAAGCTTTACGATCGTGCGAATCGCCGTACACCCGTTTCAGGCAGAACTACATTTTACGGGGGGCAGCCAACATGAACGATAGGTTGTGCCAGCCATACGCGCTGCGTAGGTCAAATCTTTTTTGAATTCCATATTTACGCTATGATGATATCTCGAAGCTTGGAAAAAACGTTGGAAGCTCTGTATGCCCTGATCCTTACTGTTCGACACCATTTTCAATTTAGTTTGGAACATACAGCTTCAAAAAATAAGACTTTATGTTCGACATATTGACAAACGTAGGAGTACAGTATGCTTATTGCCAGCTATCGTTCATCTTGGCATACACCCACATTTTACACTCGCTACCGTGTAGCTACCGTAACCCGAGAAAATGACAATACGGTTCAAAACCAATGTGATATTTGGCATAAGCGGGCCGAATAACCCCTCTGGGCCAAGTTTCGGGCAATTTCGTGATTTTGACCCCTTACCGTACTCCTACCATAACTCCACCGGATAGCGCTGTCGCACGAAATAAACATCACATTCGTGTTCAGCATGCCAAATAACCCCCTAGACGAAGTTTTAGCAAAATTCACGATTTTCACTTTTTGGTCAACTTATGTGGAATAGTACCCCTTGTTCTGTGTTTGAGACCTGCCACATGTGGCTAACATGTTGGCAACGACGGCAACAACATGCTTGCAACAGGCAGGCAGCGACGTGTTGGCGTGGCCAAATTGTTCTGCCAACATGTTGTGGCATGTTGCGGACATGTTGCCCACGTTGCCAACATGTTAGCCACACGTGGCAGGTCTGAGACGCAGACCAAGAGTAGAAGCAATTGTGGAGGGGACGATATCTACTCGACTGTGGACAGATATAGGGCTCTGATGATCGCGAGAGTCGGTAAGTTCGCGGCAATTGCACACACAGGATGCCACAAGGCCTCAAACCAGTTAAACAATCCCGTACTTTTCGAAGTTGCTTCAAATAAACTGATGTTAACATCTGATAACAGAAGAGCGTTCGAAAGGAGAAAGATAACTGAGAACGCTCAGTGCGCGTGCAACGGCCGCAAACCCAGCGACTCTCGCCATCACGCAGAGCCCTGTATATAGCAGAGACATTTATATGAGGCGGATCAGGGGTCAGCCACCCCTGATCCGCCTCATATAAACAACAAGTCAACAGCACTTATTATCGACAGAGTATTGCAGGTTAGTTAGGCTTGTCAGGTATTCAGTGACACTTCGACTAAAAAGTGTATCTGTTAAGCGTATATCAGCAGTGGGTGCCAAAGAAGCCGAGTATTTTGTCAGTTGCCCTATACAACAACAAAATGTACTTTCTTTTCGTATCTTTCAAGGAAAGGATACTACTTGGTCGAAGTGCCTTTCATATATCTAAACCATTCTGGAATGATATCCACGAAAGTCCCCGCGAAATGGGCTTTTCGTGCGAATAAAATGGACTTAGTCCATGCGGTGCGATAAGATATCGCATTCGCGAACACATTCATTCCATACAAAAATGCTTCAACTAACCTTTCTCCAACTTGTCTCAACCTGTTTGCTCACTCTTGCAAACTCATTTCCACCAAGTGGTCGATATCTAACTAGGCTGACCTAACATTACAATGTCACTCAAGTGGCTATTCTATTCTTTCCCACATCGTTACACCTAACAGAATGCCATTCGTTATCGATGACTATGCATTTAAATCACTCCCAAGACTAAAATTCATGTCATATCCGGGATTTGCGTCAAAACTTCTACGAATCAGCATTAAATCTAATTCGTATGTGGAGATTTCTGCAAAAAGCAAACCTTGGCTGGAATTGCACTGCAATCAGTGAACCAAAATGCTCCTTACAAGAAACCTTGTACTACACTACAACTCAGAGGGTTTTTCAAGTCGCAAAAACTTTGAATCCCAAAAGATGACTTCGCAAGCGGTCTATATTAGCTTTTCTTTGTCTTTCAGCGAGTTGATTGTATGGACTAATCTAGTAAGAAATTCTTCACGGAATTTCTCTAGCTAGCTAGCGGCACTTCAGTAATTCTTGCGAACCAAACTCAAAATTGCGTTAAAATGCCGTCTCTGAGGTTCGGTTCTACGAAATTAGCCAAAGATAGCTTCTAAGTAATCACATTGAAGCACAATTTTTTTCAAATTTTAGATTACAAATCATGAATTTGGTTTTGGTTGATGATTTGAAGAGTTAACAAACTTTATTTGTTTTACATAAGCATTTTCTGATTGACCTGATATTAAGAAGCATTTGAGTTTGTTAACGAATATTTTGGTGAATTTTAACTTTTTCCATGAGTTTTGCTGCATTTATCTAAGTTTAGAAAGAAACAATTATTTCAGACTTTATAAAAGACATGAATCTTTTTCCACTCTCTTGTTAACTTAAAATAGGCTAAGGAACACATTCTCAAAAAATCGCAACCAAAAATATGCAAAAAGGTCAAAAATGGGCTTAGTCCCAGCTCACCTTGCTGCTGGGAGTAAAATGGGCTTTCAAGTCCATTTAAAATGGAGGTAAATCCCATTTTGCCCCATTCTAAACGGACTTTTGACGTCATCATTTCGCAAGCAAGAGCTCAGGTAGGGTTAAATCATTTTCATTTCACCGCTTTGCCTCGTGGTTGCGATGGGATGAAAATTTTTGGATAACGCGAGCGAAAGCAGATTCCGACCACTCTCCACCGCGAACGAATAAATTGGGGCTTGAAAGTCCATTTTCCTCCATTATGGACTTTCGTGGATATCATTCCTGGATTGCATGGCTGATTCTGGATCTGCTTTCGGTAGTCTTTCTGACTGAGTTGAACAGTTGTGGTTTCTCCGGCGTTTGAAAGGAGTAGTATAAAGATGACCTAATTGAACTAAAATTACTTAGTGCATAGAATGCCTTGAAATCACCATCGCTCCATTTGAGCTCAGGGAGTACAGTTCTGACAGCGCGTTCAGACTTCTGCTCCCATAGTATTCTCCCAAAACTTCGCGGATGACGAAGACATGTGTAGAACAGCGTTCCACGTCCAACAGTACATGTCTTACATATGCAAAGGCCAATTCGACCAAGTATCCCTCCACTGTAAGACCTTTTGAAAATGTCTAAATTGCTACGCAAAGTATACCACTATAGTACGTGAGCTACTGTATTATAGATCCCAACTGGTCATCGATTTGGAACAGTAGTCAAAACCAGGCGTAGAGGGATTGCGCATCTGCTGTGACTGCACAAACTTCGCTAAAAATGTCTCGCTGAGGTTGTCCTTCAGAAAGGACGGAAATCAAGTGGTGCGCACTTGCATATGCTGAAACTGAGAATTCAAAAAAGTACTCAAAGTTGAAGTTCAGTAATCATAATGAACCAATCAAGATCAAAATTGGGATTTCTATGTTTTCGAGGTTGTTCTTCTGCATAGCTATGATTGTTCGCAAAACAAAACACAAAAAGCACTTTTTCAGACAACTTTTCAAAATCTAAGTTCAAGTTTAGCAAAATGTTCAAACCAATGGTTAGATAACGAGTTCATGCCAGTACACATAGACATTTTATACGACATCACTAATCATTTATGGATATGTGACTGACAAGGTCGCGCCAACGTATATAGCTTGTAGCCAAGAGGACTGTAGTCATCTCATTCTTGATAATAAATATGGATAATCATGAGGCGTCTCCGATCAGTGATAGTCAACTAGTCATGACTACATAAGATGTAGGTTAGAACCTTAGTGCGCCTGCGGCATTCTGCTCGAAGGAAACCTTTATGAGGTCATAACCTTGCAACACGGAAGAGGGAAAACATGTAATCGAGTACATGCACCGTGTTCAAGTACAGGCAAGTCTCTAGTTTTATCCCACTGATGTAAGTTTGGGAACAGGCTTCTCCAGCTCAAACCGCTGAATTCTGATGTTTAAACTTTGTTCGTAAGTTGTTTGAAAAAAGTGCTTTTTGTGTTTTGTTTTGCGAACAATCATAACTATGCAGAAAAACAACCTCGAAAACATAGAAATCCCAATTTTGATCGTGACTGGTTCATTATGATTACTGAACTTCAACTTTGAGTACTTTTTTGAATTCTCAGTTTCAGCATATGCAAGTGCGCACCACTTGATTTCCGTCCTTTCTGAAGGACAACCTCAGCGAGACATTTTTAGCGAAGTTTGTGCAGTCACAGCAGCTGCGCAATCCCTCTACGCCTGGTTTTGACTACTGTTCCAAGTCGATGACCAGTTGGGATTCTATAATACAGTACGTGAGCTACACTACAGGTAAAGAGAGCTGCCAAGGTGTTTTT
Source organism: Cylicocyclus nassatus (assembly GCA_958299035.1). Classification (NCBI taxonomy): domain Eukaryota; kingdom Metazoa; phylum Nematoda; class Chromadorea; order Rhabditida; family Strongylidae; genus Cylicocyclus; species Cylicocyclus nassatus. The sequence goes on along the minus strand of CATQJL010000223.1, from coordinate 54,777,617 downwards.
CAAATTCTCTAATTTCTTTGCACGCGGAACACTTTGGCTGATGAAAAGTAATATAAAAGTGCTACTTCTAGCATCCTTGAACTCACATCTAGGCGATACGTAAGGTGGGTCTCAGCAAATGCGCCCCGTTGTTCATTTCCGCCGCGGGAGAGAACATAATTTGAATGTGTTGGCACGTACGCCTCGTGATCATGTGATTTTGTTTACGAACTGTTGTGTAATCAAACATTAGCAGCTGCGCTCTTGTTCTTCATCCTTACATAGCTAACAGGGTCAAATCGCAGTCTAGTTTATACTGAACTCCTTCAATTTTTTTTCAGAAAGGGAAAGCGTTCATACCAGATCGTCACATCCAATATCGAAGAGGAGTGTGCCGATGTTTATACAAAACAATTTGAAGTCACAGTTTTATGACGTAGTCAAGAAATCTGTGAGTATTGTTTGCTGATTTGCTTTAGCCTTCTCTGATTATGATCGATAATTTTTTCAATATTCATTTAATGTTTGTGGTACTTTTTCCATCTCATTCATTGAAATATTGTGAGCGAATGCGCGAATGAACAAGGTGCTTCCCACAATGAGCTTACAAGGCAAGCGTGTGTCATGGCAAATTTCGAGAAACTATATTTCAGTAGGCGCCATACCGGACCATTTGAGCAAATTTGGGCGATTTTATTCAGAATTCGTACATGACGTAAGCAAACTACCGTTCTCGTTCTCAGCATAGTCGCGCTGACCAGTCTAAAGCCTTTTGAATATTTATTAAAGTTTTCTCTACGAAGATAAATGACGCTCAGTCGATTCCATTATTTCAACAAGATTTAATGAACAGGAGAGGGTAGCAGTTTGCTTGAAGCGTGTAACAAGTGACTAGCTCTATGAAGCTTTCTATGTTCTTATCGTGTGCAAAAAAATTCAAAATATCTCTTCTGGAAACGGATATCGGACTTCAAATCGTAAACTTGATTCCCTTGCAGAACCGGAAAACGTAGGCAGTCAAATCGATCTACAAACTATAGGGGTACCAGACCGTCACAAAGAGCCTTACACAATTTTTGTACCTTATGTCTTTCGTGCGATGTCCTCTGAGAACCAGTCTCAATCTTACAAGAGAAGAGTTCTGAGTCTAAGTGGCCTTTTCTAATGTGCTCCATACCGTTATAAATTGCATTGCACACTAATTCCAAATCTACCTCCATTATCTGCCAAGCGCCTCTGGACGTCGAGTTATGAGCATTTGTTGGTACGAAAAATGAATGCAGAATTTAGGTGAAATTAGTTGCTGCGATCTTTCCAGCGCTGAGATAAAGCAGTGTTAGGCAGGTGCTATACTCCTCGAGGAGTATAGCATGGCGACGATCGATATGCATCAAATACGTCTAAAACTGGCGATTTTTGTCGTCGATATTGGCGATCGCCAGTCGTAGCGACTGGCGATCGCTCGTCGTAGCGACTGGCGATCGCCCGTCGCCATGCTATACTCCTCGAGGGGTATAGCGTCTGCCTTAAGTGTCAGCATATTACTCAAAATGTATCCATTGCACGAACTGCTCTGTACTCGACTTTGGACCATTTAAGACAATTTCTTTGATTTTGTTCCAGTTCCGCGTTCAATTCTTTGCCTCAAGAACGCTCATAACTCGGCATTCTGAGGCTCTTGTCGGATAATGAGGGCAGATGAATCAATGTGCAGAGCCCTTCGAGGCAGTATAAGTCTTATTTGAAAGGCCACTTCGACTAAAAACGCTTCCCCTCTTATTGCTCTAAATTCTGCATAGGACTTTTCGACTGCGACTTCGTATATACGCTGCTGTCCACCTGCATGCTTCTGGCTGTAATTAAGATTTACAAAATAATTTCTTTAATCTAGGATGTTTGTCATTACTATGCTGTAACGGAGTCAGGAGTGTACACCGTTCGAGATCTCATTATGACACAAAATTTACCAGTCTTATCGTATCTGTAATTTGAGGATCTATATTGCCCTGAACTACTGTTTTCAGCATGTGCTTGTCATAGTTGGAGAAGATGTTGATGCATTATGCGCCTATACGATTCTTTCGGTAAGTCAAAAGGATGCTTATGATTTTTTTGTTGGCAGCTGCTTTTCATATATATACAGCGTGTCCCAAAATAATGTGCCTACTGTTTGATTGCTGATAACTCACTTCTAATGAAGTCTTTCGAGAAGCCTCAGGTGCCATTTTGTAGAGGTAGCTTCAAATTAGATTTACAGTATGGAGGGAATCATCCATCCTCTTTATGACTGTATTACGGCAGAAACTTCAAAGAGGGTGTTGAGACATAAAAGGCTATATTTTGCCTCAGAAAGTAAACAAAACAGTCTGAAAACTCTCACTGGGCTAATTAGAGTAGCTGTCTTGAATGTGAGGTTCGCAATTCATCACGATGCTTCATCAAAAAGTTATGCGACGTAAGCAGTAGCGGCCGTTTTTTTTTCATGTTCTTAAAAAGTGCGTTCACACCGTTTAGAAGGCTTCGCAACCTTGTACATGTTGAGTATTGAACTCAGCGTCCACGAAAACCCTATTACTCAAGTTTTCACTTTTCTTTGAAAATTTTTGAAACGGAAATTATTGAAATTAAATTTTAGAACAAGCAGAAAATCGTCGAAAATTGCCTGCGAATTCATAGAATACAATCTGCAAAAATGCAAAGTCTAGCCCCATGGGGAACGCGAACTCTTCATCACCTACGCCATAGTCTCCGCAGCTATCTATCCTTCCATCCGTCCACATCTGTATATTACATGGCGCCCCAGACTTATAATGTGCAGCGGTCATCGTGGGGAATGTCGCTTATAACTTTTCCCTGAAGATCATTGAGCGGCTAAGGAACATGGAACTGATATTAGTGTCCCAAGACCAGCAGAATGATATGCATCACGTTTGGATACCCTACTTCGACTCAGGGTCCTTTCCTTGTTAGATGTAAGTAAACAAGTCAGTAAATTGATGGAAGGACCCTAGATTTTGCTCAGATTCGGATCGTAAAAATAGAACTTATTGTTAGCAATTTGTGCGCTTCATAGAATACATTTTCGGACTGTGCCTAATCGAAATATTTTTATTGTTGTATGGAATATAATCGTTTGCTGAGATCAAAAACAATGATAGAAAGAATAAACCAAAGCGGGCAAAGGAGAATGAAAACAGGCACTTCCTTGAGTAGAACGATTTTTGCGAAAAGTAGACATTCGAATGCAATCTTGAGTAGAAAACAAACTGAAAAAGTAAAGCTCAAATCATCAGAGAAAACATGATACTACTTACCAAGCTGAGCAGTCTGATCGCGGTGAAAGTATAAAAAATTGTACAAATGGCTGTAGCGCTGAGGAAGAGTGAATGTTGTGGAAGATATCATCGTCCAGATTATGGAAGAAACATACAAGACATCAGTAATAGCGAATAAAACAAACATGAGATAGGGTTGTTTTTCGAAACCTCCATCCTGAAAAAATCTCTGTCCTATTCGTCAAAATTCTACTGTTTTTTGAGAGTTACTCAAGCCAGTTTTCCGAGGCTATTACACCAGGCGACGTTTTGAGTTTACTTTCCACTTTGATTGGGACTTACCAGATATATTACGACAGATATAAGCGTTAACAGAAGAATAAACCACAGCGCGATGCATTTATGCCCAGTCAAGATAGCCATGCCATTGAAGTTCATCACGCAAGTGCAAGGGAGCGTTTCGTGCGCTTTGTGACGAGTTGTGCGTCTGTCAACAATGCTAGCGCGCACGTGGTGCTTGATGCTCTGTGGCAGCTGCGAAATTTTACTCTGACTGCTAGTTTTTCCTTTGGTCTTATTTACAAGAAATCTTCGATTAGAGAAGGGAACCTTTACGAAGTTATACCTTTACTATATGTAAAGAGATTGGGTTTTCAGCAACTGTTCATCTGTGATGATGTCTCTTTCTCCACGGTTCCTGTCAGTGGTTGGGAAAGCCTTGATCGCGCATTGCGAGAGCACTACGACCAGAGTGAGTTTGGGACCGTTGTTTGCATATCGTCTAGTAACTTTCAAGAGATCCTGTCTTGAAAGCCGTGTTATTCATGTTTCAGTTATTAATTGGAGGATTCTTTACATTTGAATGCACTAATAGTAAGCATCAAAATGCGAGGAAATCTTTTTGGTAGGGGAGGGGGAAAGGACAAAAGTTTTCTGAATGGGAAGGTTGGCCAGCGCCGCACTTTTGAAAAAAAAAACGCGGTCGGTCTCTGGTAAATGTCATACAAAACGCTAGGATTTGTAGAAATTGAGAAGGGTGCAGTGAAAAGCGAAGGGGATTCTTCGTATGGAATTAGAGTAGCTACTGAAATTTGCTGATAGAAATTTTTTCTATAGTTACTTTGATATTCAAGTAAATATTGTCCATACATAGGTATACTATCAAATTACATAACTTCATAATCCATGCAAACCGAGCGTGCGTCTCGTAGGAAAGGGATCGTTCAGACCGCGCCGGAACCCGCCCAAATCCGCCCGAATACGTCCAGACGCCCAAATCCGCCCAAATACGTCCGAACACGCCTGACAGCCAAAGCGCAGCAGGTTGCATGCAAATTGGCATATTGGAGCACGCGTGCGATTGATCCTTCTAATATCGGGGTAGTTACAAAAGAAGATCGGTATGTAACGTCGAGTTATGTGTGATAAAATATATGCACTACGCGCGCAGTATTCCACACGTGCTCTAATATGCCAATTTGCCGCATATCCGCTGCGTGGCGTTCAGGCGGGTTCGGGCGGATTTGGACGTATTCGGGCGGGTTCGGACGGATTCCGGCGCTGTCTGAACGATCCCAAAGCTTGCAAATTTTGGGCCACGGGAACTTGTTATAGACAGTTTTCTGGAGAAGTTGTCGAAAGGGATCACTGTAAAAAAAATTAACGCTCTGCATATTTGCTATCTGGGAAAGAAACATCCTGTTTTTTAAAGCAGAACATGGTCAAGAGCGACACTACAGCACTATATAAAATGGAAAGAGATAAAGTCTTACTTCAGGCCCGACCATTGTCTTAATCAACTGTGGAGGAAATCGATCGCTACAGGATATGCAGGTGCCTGAGCGAAGTAAAGTATATGTTATGGATTCTCGGAGACCCTTCCACCATGAAAACGTTTTTGAAGGCGAACAAATAATGATCATGGTGGATAGTGTAGAGGTCGCAAAACTGAAGTACATTATATTGGTCGGTTGCAAGACGAACTGCTAGTAAAGTGATACTTTCTAGTATACCAGAAATGTCTTCGATTATGGAAGATAATGATTCTGAAGAATCAAGTGATGAAGATGAAGAGGAGGATGGAGGAAGAAAAGGAATGGAAAGAGTGGAAAAAAGACTTCTGAAGAAGGTATTTTTTCGTGCAAAATGGCATTTTACCTCCTTATTACGCTCCATTTTTGAATTAGGAGGCAAAAAAACTGTGGCACAAGCGACGGCGAAATTTGTTATGGAAGTATTACGAAAATTCCTGGTATTCCATATCAGTAAGTTTGAGCTACAGCTTAGATTCGTATCTAGCTCAGGGACAATTTCTAGAGTGCTGTTCGCATGCTAGAACTGGCTGCTGCAGTGAACAGAGCCACTCCTGAGTTGATGTGGGTTGCTGCAGTTGGACTGAATAGTCAGTGGACCGACAGAGTGGTGAGCTAACTATATTGGAAGCTGAATTGCGTTTTGTTCTCCTCCAGCATTCTCACTTCAGATAACTGTGGAGGCTTATCATGATGTTTGCATAGATCGGATGCGGCCATTCATACACAGATTCTCTCCACGGGGCTCGGGAGCCAAAGCCGATGACCTTTTGAGAGTTTCTTTTGAAAAAGAGTATGTTGCAAATCTGTCATTATCTGATTCAATTATACACTTATTACTACTATCCGCTGTCATTCCTTCTAAAAAATCTTTCTAGACTCCCTCTGGCAATGTATTCACATTGGTCTTTGTATCGAGCCATGAGTGTAAATGAGCATTTCGCTTGTAAAACCCGAAATTGGACACAACGAGGCGATTCCGATGTGAAACATCTGCTTGCCAATTTAGGGTAGTTACTGTACAGTTAATTAACTCTCGCATGCCACATTCTGCTCAGATTGACACTAAATGAAACACAACAAAAATTTGAAGCCATGACATCTACAAGAAGGAAAGAAGTCATACAAACTCTTGAAAAGGAGATGTTGCCATCTTTTGCTACGTTCATAGCTCACTTTGGCTTCTCTGATCGCATATGCGCTGCTGATGTAGCAAGAGGCTTAGCTGCAAGGTAGTGATTTTTTATGATAAGAAAAAGTTAATGCTAGAGTATCTTATTTATTCCAGGTTGGAAACTCCAAAGAAAGTCCCACTAGTTGAGCGATTTGAATCTGCTCGAGGAATTCTTCGCTGTTTCATGAAATCTGGTCAGGATTGTGTAACCCTTGTGAAGTCATTTGATGTGTATAAGGTAAGCACATTCGAAAGAACTTTATTTGCGGCTTTTTCTGCCAAGCATAATGTAATTATCATCGGCTCCACGATTCGTGTAGAGGCGGGGTTTTGCCAACTCAAAGCGTGGCGGTTTTTGATAGCGAGAGAGTACAAGAAACAATGCTATGACGTGGAGGTTTAACAAGTTTACCTGTATTATCAAGCAAAGTCTGCATCACACCTCTACACGAATCGTGGAGACGATCATATTTATCGTGAAATAAACAAAGCATTCTGTCCCATTTCCTTTATCGTATCCTGTTCAGATTGGTCTCGAATGTGTTTGGGCACTGGTGGCCACTGCTGTAAATCAACAAGAAATACTCCCCGTTGGACCATTTTATCTACATTCGTCAACACATAGCTTAGGTACGTCGCTATCTTACTTGATTGATATTGACGCACTCATTTCATTGGTGCTTTGCGCATATCACTCTACACATGTCAAGAATGTACACATTTTTGTAAAATGCACATCTCCACAACTGAAAGATGTGCAAGGCTTTATGCGATTGCGATTATTATACTTAGGGAAGATGGAATTTTTCTTCTAATATTCGAATATCGAATATTATTCGTTAGTCGAAAACTTCAAATATTCGAATATCGAATATTATTCGCTAGTCGAAAACTTCAAATATTCGACAATCGAATAAATCGAATAATATTCGAATAACGAATATCATTCGTTATTCGAATTTCAAATATTATTCGGTCCTCGAATATCATTCGATTTTCGAACACTATTTGAATGATTTATGTTAGTGAGACTGCCTTTGAAAGAAGAAAATATCTAAGAATAAATTGTTTCATGTAAGTATCAAAAATAGGCACTATGTTACAATTTACGATGAAAAAACGGTTTAATGGTGACGTTAAAAGACTCAAAAACCTAAAAGTGTACTCCTGTGACGTTTGTGAAAACACTAAAGAAGTTAGTAGTATATTCTCATTGAAAGTTGTGGGTTGATATACAGGGGTCCCAACAGTATGTAGACCTTTAGGCTGACCTCAACTTAGGCTAACAACTATGGAACGATCAACTTACTGTTGTAAAATTACCGTAGGAAAACTGAAGAGAGTTTTGAGACATTAAGAGCCGTTTGCCCAAGAATGGGAATCAAAAAGGCCGAAAAACACCTACTATATATAGAAGTTGCACTAATCTGAATGTCTCTTTCACAACTTATGCCAGGTACACCGTAACAAGTGTTTTTCAACGCTTTTCAAAAAAATGATTGCACATTTGAAAAGCTTGATAACTTGTGTGTAGTAAAATCAGCCTACGTGAAAACTGCTACACAGATTTTAGATCTTCTTTAAGAAAATTTTGTCCTAATTTGCAGTTGTTCTATATGCTGGAACTTTCTATCGTGATAACGCAATAAGAAAAACATGTGTGATTCGCATTCTGCTGTATTTTTTAGCTAAAGCCATTCCTACAGGATGTTACACAAAGGTTGGCAAAAAACTTCGTGAGAGTTATTAGCGATTAAACAGTTTGTATATATCCTTGGAACTTCCCGTTTATGTTGTGGACATCGAATTTCCGAACATTTGGTGCTTATCGAGTTTTCGAGTATCAGTTCTTATCGAATTTTTGAATATTCGATGGACATAGAGTGGTTGAATTGACGACCATCGAATTTCCGACTATCGAATAATATTCGAAAGTTGAGATTTTCGAATATTCGACTTTCGAATAATATTCGAAAATGAAGACTTTTGAATATTCGACTGCCGAATATTAATAAAATCTCAGGTTTTCGAATATTGAATTTTCAATCACATTCAGATGATTTATTCGAATAATCGAATAATCACTCGGTTTCTTCGGTCGATTCGGTTCAAAGTATATTGTACCAGTGGCGTACCGAGTGGGGGGTCGCAAAATTTTTAAAATTACTTACATGAGTTATAAAAATGTGTGACTTGTTTATTTTTGTAAACAATTAAAATAATTTTTAAAATTTTTTAAAAATTCAAATTAGCCTTGCAAAAAATTCTTTTTGGGGACTTTAGGGGTTGGGGGCCCGCAAAAATCTTGAGAAACCCCCCTAAAAAATTTTCGGAGTGCGTGGCTGACGCCACGCACCTTCATCTGAAAAAAATTTTTGCCCCCCCCCCCCCCCCGAGCCGAAATCCTGGGTACGCCACTGTATTGTACATATAGTGAATCAACATCTTTTAATGAATGTTCCTTGCAGACGACATAATGGATTCAAGACACTTTATATTTTTATTTACCAATTTTCTGCAACAAGCTTTCTGTTCGATGCGGCGGAGTCGAGAGCGAACGACAAAGCCGCTTGTAGTCAGCTTGGCTCTGTCTGGAGAAATGCAAGGTTGGCATATCGTTACTGGAGTAATGCCACTTGACACAATCTACAAAGACGCCCAGTTGATGAGGTATCTTTTACTTAGAGGAAGAAGTGGATTTGTGAAAGTTGAGCATGTTGTTTAGCTTCATCGGGCGTGCTTTCGAAAGAGCGGCGGATCAAGCTAGTTTGGATATTCGGCGAGATAACTTCGACCCAAATGGTAGCTTACTTTTCTATCTGCTCAGATCAGAATCTACTTACATTTGTATTTTTCAGTCATATATATCCGATCTGAAGATCGATCCCGTTTCTTCGACTTGTTGCAGGCTGTGATGGAAATTGAGACATAGCTTTTGGTGACACATTTGCAATGTTTACTACGAGTAAATCGCCAGTTTTCGTTGTATGGCGTACAGTCTGGGAATAAATTGTAGACTATGCTTTGTCCTTTACGACACACTCGTAAAAGTACTCTAATAAGGACGAAAAACAGACTTTTGTTTGCACATCTGCTAACAAAATTTCAGCTAAGCCTATCTTGGCACGTATTGCTTCTGTCTGAATGTCTAATCCATCGTAATGCTTGCTGCAGTTTTATAGCGTGCGAAGACCCTTCAACCAAGTTTAAAGCGAAGTTTGGAAAAAGCGATCTTTGCTCAAAGTTTGTTCCGGTAGTGTTCCAGACGTGGTCTCCAATTCTAGAGCCTGCCCATCAGTCAGTTTTCCATTAATTTAAAGAGTGTGCATTTGCACATAGTTATGACCACATTATTTCGCTACGATTTACGTCTCTTCTAGCAAGCTATGTGTTCCATCTAGATTTGAAGTTGAGCAAAAAACTCGTTTTTACCGTTTCCACTTTCTCTAAGCTACTTTGTTGAACCTGCTGGATAGGCAAGTCTATGTGAGAGGAAAATTCCCCAAAAGCCATTGTCGCGGCAATGCTTCGCTTTCCAGTCTCTAACTTTCCAAAGCCCTTTTTTCATGCTGAATCCTGTGTGGGCTTTTCAGCGCATGCAATGAAAGCTTTTTTTCGAAACTTTTTAGTCCGCGTTCGCTCATTGCGTATAATTGGGCAGGAACCGGAACAAACGGGCGGGTCCGGAAGAGTTCTATAGTGATCTTTAGGCCTTCCAGATGCACTTTTACGCTCTAAGATTTACTGATATTCTCTGACTATTTGAGGGTCTACTATCGGAACGCTGTGAACTCTTCATAGCCGTGACTTTGCCGGGACGCTGCTTGTAAGTCAAGGATTTGTGCAAATGGTGTTCAAGTCGAAGTTGTCGCATGATTGCTTGCTTCACTGGTAGCAAACTGAACACAGCAAGCAGGAACTGGGTACATATAGTGGTTGACTGCATTGGAACTGTATTTAGGAATTCTGTCAGTAGATAGTGACGAGGGACGGAAGGGTTTACACTCAACGCTTTAGGGTTTGGGCTGATGTCATGCCGAAATAAGACTTGTAACGGGAAAAGTAATGCCTATTTTGCTACGAAAGATAAATGTAAAGCTGACAGCAAGTGGCTAAACAAGTTTGATTGATCAGCTAGATGGAAATGGCTAAAGGGATTTGCCAACTCCACCTACTGCATGAATTCAAGGGAAAATAGAGCAAATAAAAGGGACCTAGACAAGAAGCGTCCAAAGCTCTTCTTTTTTTGGGACCAGCTCTCTCAACTACTCAATTTTTTGATAACCCAACGATGCCGAAAATTTGAACAATCTGCTTTTGAAGAACCTGTAATACGTTATGAATCTGGTAGCTATTAACACTTGCAAGATGTAAGTGCCAATTCTCAGCGGCGATTGTATTGAGACTGTATTTAGGGAAAGCGACAAGTGCGCATATCATGACTTGTAATAACGGGCTAAGGGTTGTTTACGTGTTTTTGTGTGTGTGTGTGTGTGTGTGTGTGTGTGTGTGTGTGTGTGTGTGTGTGTGTGTGTGTGTGTGTGTGTGTGTGTGTGTGTGTGTGTGTGTGTGTGTGTGTGTGTGTGTGTGTGTGTGTGTGTGTGTGTGTGTGTGTGTGTGTGTGTGTGTGTGTGTGTGTGTGTGTGTGTGTGTGTGTGTGTGTGTGTGTGTGTGTGTGTGTGTGTGTGTGTGTGTGTGTGTGTGTGTGTGTGTGTGTGTGTGTGTGTGTGTGTGTGTGTGTGTGTGTGTGTGTGTGTGTGTGTGTGTGTGTGTGTGTGTGTGTGTGTGTGTGTGTGTGTGTGTGTGTGTGTGTGTGTGTGTGTGTGTGTGTGTGTGTGTGTGTGTGTGTGTGTGTGTGTGTGTGTGTGTGTGTGTGTGTGTGTGTGTGTGTGTGTGTGTGTGTGTGTGTGTGTGTGTGTGTGTGTGTGTGTGTGTGTGTGTGTGTGTGTGTGTGTGTGTGTGTGTGTGTGTGTGTGTGTGTGTGTGTGTGTGTGTGTGTGTGTGTGTGTGTGTGTGTGTGTGTGTGTGTGTGTGTGTGTGTGTGTGTGTGTGTGTGTGTGTGTGTGTGTGTGTGTGTGTGTGTGTGTGTGTGTGTGTGTGTGTGTGTGTGTGTGTGTGTGTGTGTGTGTGTGTGTGTGTGTGTGTGTGTGTGTGTGTGTGTGTGTGTGTGTGTGTGTGTGTGTGTGTGTGTGTGTGTGTGTGTGTGTGTGTGTGTGTGTGTGTGTGTGTGTGTGTGTGTGTGTGTGTGTGTGTGTGTGTGTGTGTGTGTGTGTGTGTGTGTGTGTGTGTGTGTGTGTGTGTGTGTGTGTCTGTCCGTTACGAAATTCGTAGAGCGAGTTCCAGCCAACCTCTTGAGCCCAAATTTTGCACGGCGCATGCTAGCAGCATGAAAGCCTGCTATGCAAAAACACGAGCGGATCCGTTGAGTGGACCCCTCAAAAACTGCGCTGCAAACGGATCCACTTGGCTTCTGGCCAGCAAAGTTGGGCCTGTACCACCACTTTTTGCAAAGTCATGGACATGATTAACAAGCTAATGTGCAAGCCATGGACTTTAACCCAAAAAGTTGAACTAAAGTTGATTACTTTACGAAAACGACGCCAAAAAGGATTGGTTGCGTAAATGTTCAATTTGCCAAGATTTTACCTAATCATTTGGGAAGATTTTTGCACAAAGATGTAGCCCACGGTGATCATCGTCGTTATGGTGACTACCAAATCATAAAATGTCCAAAAGTCGGTTTAAATTTGCGTTTATTCTTCTCGGAAAAGTTTCATCCACGCGAAAATACCGATCTCACACAAAAAAGCTCTCGGAGTGAGTAGTTGTTTACAATTCATTCGTGATAGCATGCATAGCACGGTAAGTTTCAATGTCACTATTATGCGGGAATGAGCAAGACATACAGAAAGTAGGGCCAGTGCGAGCCTCTGCGAAGCAGAGGTGACGCACTGGTGTGGAATAATTTGTGATCTTTCAATGCGTTGAGCGCTCAGGTGCAACAGTGCTTATGAGCTGAGTTTTCTGAGAGTTTGAATATAGACCGAAACGTAATGAGCAATATCTGGAGTCGGGAACTTCGAGAAATTAAAACTATAGCCTGTCCCCATCCTAACCAATCCAGAGGGTACTTTTCCGTTATCCGGACCCATTTTTTCAAAAGGCTCTCATAAAATACGCTCTTTAGCCTAAGAACAATTTTTCATAGATTTCACGAGGACTGCTTCCCTGCCACGTGTCAGGAAAATATTGACACGTTTTGGTCGCTTTAACATGTTTTTTCAGAATCATTTCCTGTGAGGTAAAAGAGCATTTGTGATTACCTTGAAGCTGTTAAATTGTATTCTAGCAAAACAAAACAGTCTAGATCTTATATTAAAACATCATGGTCGTTTTCAGCATTGATTCAGCAATGTTGTTCTCTTCGAACTTTTCACCATGTGATTTAGTCAGACGAGACTATAAATGGTGGCTTGAAGTTCTTCGCTACTGCTTGATTCATCACTAAGATGATGGACCCTAGCCCAATTCTGTATTCTGGGCAAGTCTAATCTGTTCATTTATAACAGAATGACGTTGTTATGATAACAGTGTTCATTTTTGATACCGTTCAATCGAAAACGGGGCCACTACTGGCTAAAAAACAGATTGGATTCACGTGGCTAGGTAGGGTAACTCAAACTTTTGGTTGAACCTGTTAAACATGTAAATGACATGTCAGATTTTTTTTGACACGTGGCAGTAAGGTTGGTACTCCTTCCTGTAAAATTGCGACCAAATATGGAACGAAAGAAGAAGCGATATCCTTTTGTGAAAAAATGGGTCCTGATAACTAGAAAAGGACCGTCCAGAGTTAACAGGGAGTCTGCATTGCTACCAGGGTAAAGCGGGGGTGCGGCACGCGACCGTCGGATACGACCCCCCCGGGCCGCACCCCGGCACGACCCCCCCGCCTACCATCCCCCCCCCCTTACGACCCTCCCCCTGCGGCGTGCCGCACCCCCGCTTTACCCTGATTGCTACGGTTTCGCTTCATGCTTGCGGAATGCTTGTCTGCCTTATATTTAGTCTCTTCGCTCTCTCCGATAGTGCGCATATGGAGCGCAAACCCCTAGCGCTGCAGGCGCGCAGATTTACGCCAACGGTTCGGTCTAATCCCGATTGGAATTAGAGCGGTGTGCGGACCGCCCTATTTGGTGTGCCGCCTGCCTTATTGAAAAAATCTCCTTAGCCATTGACGCATCTCACATAGCAAGCACTGTCGAACGCATGCTTTTAACATGTTCATGCTTGGCTAGCGCGCCTCTTCATGATATATACCTGCGGTGGATTCACGCTTTTTACGTTTCATAATTCCAAGCTCCGTAAAATGGCCCAGATGATTAAAAATGTCACTGAAAAGTTTTTCCGGAAGCTGCTCCTAAAAATGGGATTGATGCAACTTTGAGGTATGTGTACCCATATTATCGAGCAACCTATATGCACCAATGAGGGAAGCGTATGAACTAGATACGTTGAAGAAAGTTTCTGGAATGATATCCACGAAAGTCCATAATGGAAGAAAATGGGCTTTCAAACCTCATTTTATTCGTTCGCGGTAATTAGTGGTCAGAATCTGTATTCGCTAGCGTTATCCAAAATTTTTTTATCTCATCGCAACCACGAAGCAAAGCGGTGTAATAAAATTGATTCAACCCTACCTGAGTTCTCACTTGCGGAAAAATCATGCGAAAAGTCCATTTAAAATAGGGCAAAATGGGATTTACCTCCATTTTCAAATGGACTCGAAAGCCCATTTTACTCCCAGCAGCAAGGTGAGCTGGTACTAAACCCATTCTTGACCTTTTTGCACATTTTTGGTCGCGATTTTTTTGAGGATGTGTTCCGTAGAATGTTTTAAGGTAGCAAGTAAAGGGAAAAAGTTTCATATCTTTGGAATGAGTGTTTTTTCTGAACTCATACAAATGCTATAAAAATTGTGGAAGAAGGGTAAATCACCAAAGTTCGCCAACAAAGTCAAATGTTTCCAAATATCATGTCGATGCGAGAATTCCTATGTAAATCAGATAGTTTGTTAATCTTCAAATCATCAACCAAAACTAAATTCGTGATTTGTATTTAAAAATAAAAAGAGATTTGCGTTTCAATATAATTACTCAGAAGCTATCTTTTGACTAATCTCGGAAAACCGAACCTCAAAAACGACATTTCAAACGCGATTTTGAGTTGGTCGCGAAAGTTACTGAAATGCCGCTAGCTAGCAAGAAAAATTCCGTGAAAAAATTATTACTGTCAATAGTCCATACATTCAACTACTTAGAGATATAAACATTTGTGTTGAAAGACAAAGAAGAGCTAAAGTAGAACATCTGTGAAGTCATCTCTCGCAGACTCGTAGTTTGTCCGACTCCTTTGGGTTGTAGTGTAGTACAAGGTTTCCTCTGAGATAAGCATTTTGATTCACAGATTGCAGTGCAGTCAAAGTTTGCTTTTTGCAGAAAGCTCTACATACAATTTGATTTGATGCAGATTTATAGATGCCGTGAAAGCGGTTATCGCATGAATTTTAGTCTTGGAAGTAAATTAGACGCAAGTCATCGATGATAAATGGTATTTTATGAGGTGTAACGGTGTGGGAAAGAATATAATATCTACGTGACTGACATTGCAAGTTAGGTCAGTCTAGTCAGATATCAACCACTTGGTGGAAATGAGTTTGCAAGAGTGAGTAAACAGGTTGAGGCAAGTTGGAGAAAGGCTTGCTGAGGAAATTTTGTATGGAACTAGCTGGTTTTCCCGGTCTAGCCCGGGTCCTTCAGCTTCTGCCCTCTGCCCCCCCCCCCCCGCTCCTCTCCCCTCCCCCCCCCTCCACCGTGTCTTCCCTTCCCACCTGCCATTATGCTGCGCTGCAAGGGTTTTCTGTATCAAAGTAACTCACCCGCTGCAGGCTCGTCTTGAATCACCGCATCTTCCTACCGCGAAAACCGAATGAACTCTACTGCTATTGTTTACACGAAATCATGGAAATGACTCGTTAGCCGCGAGAACTCATTCTTATGCCAAGAATCAATAAATCAATGAAATGGTCCAGTGAACTGCCGCAAAAAATAGCGCTAAACCAGCTCCGGGGTCAAATACATATTTGTGCAAAGTCCCGGCTCAATCGGTTCATTGGCGGGCGTTTCCATAACGAACCAACAACCAAACGAACACCCTTACAAAGTTTGAGTTTTATATATATACCAGTGCGTCACCTCCGCTTCGCGGAGGTTCGCACTGGCTATCTGTATGCTATCTGCATGCCTTTTTCATTTTCGCATGAGAATGACTTTGAAACTCACCACGCGATGCTGAGCATCACAAATGAATCGTGAACAACTGTTCATTCATGAAGCATCTTCATGTAAGATTGGTAATTTTGAGAAAAAAAAACTTTGTTTCAAGGAAACAAATGCGGATTTGAACGGATTGAGTTTATTTCAGTTTGGTAATCGTCATAAGAAGAATAGACACCTTGGGCTACTTCAGTGCAAAAATCTTTTAGTTTTTTCGAATGAAACCTTGCCAAATCGACTATCTACGCGTCCGTCATTTTTTGGCGTTGTTTTCGCATAAAAGTAAACTTTTCGAGCACTTCTTGGGTTAGAATTCATGGCGCGCAGAGTCACTTGTCAGGCAAATCACAACTTCGCAAAAAGTCGAAATAGCGACCCAGTTTCGCGTGTCAAAAGGCGCGTGGACCCATTTGACGCGTAAATTTTGAGGGACCCGCTTATCGAACCGGCTCGTCCTTGCGCATGGTGGGCCTACACGCTGGCACGGTATATTATGCAAAATTGCAGCCCGATGGCTTAGTTGCAGCTTCCTCTATGAATTTCGTGACAGACAGATTTTTACACAGACACACAAAAAAACAGACGGCCTTAGCGCGTTATTATAGTAGGATAGGATATAGATGAATGGATTTGCGAATGCGATACTTATCGCACGGCATGGATTAAGTCCATTTTATTCGCACGAAAAGCCCATTTCGCGGGGAATTTGTGGATATCATTCCTGAGTTTCTCACACTCATATTAAATCGCGATAATGATAGTTCTGCGATACTGAACACCCATCATAAACGTAGGGTTCATTTTTATAGCTATCAGCCTAATGAGCTACCAACAATTTTATGACTCTCTAAACTACGCTATATTAGCTTTGAGGTGTGCTTACAACCCTGACAACCATTTGAAATGAATTTCCTGGTTTGAAAACCTTGAATTACAGCAACGTTGTTATGACTGCTCTGACGATTAACGCATTTATCCTCTGCACTTCGAAACAAAAGAAGTTGAACTGCGCAGACAGAGATATGAAGTACCAACCTCGAGCAGTCGCGGGTTCGCCAAAAACTTCAGAGGAGGTGGTGAAAGTGCAAGGTAAAATGAGGGTGATGTGGAAGTTGCAAATCAAGAATTCACTTTCACTTCATATCTGCAAATCAACAGATTCAGGATCGAAAATATCAGTGTCTGGCTCTCTAGACAAAACAACGGCACAAATCGGAAAAGATGATGTGAGCTTATTTGCATTAGTACCAAGTTCGTACGTATCAGTGTGGTGCTGCAAACTGGAAGGGGACACAATGGTACAAAAAAGGAAACGAATATGATTTCAGACACAAAGCGCTAGAATCTGTCCTTATCTGCTGAGAAGGAAAACATGTCTAGCCGAAATGGCCTATTAGATGTAATTAAATGGTACGAAGGGCATAAAACGCTGGTTCCGAAACTGCCTTCCATATCTGCGGAACATTAATGGACAAGGAGTTATGAGCGTTTATGAGAAAAAAAATTGAAATGCATTTAAAAATAAGCTAAAACTTTACTAAACCTCAAATGAAGCAACCGTGTGACACAATTTTTTTCTATCTCAAAATTATCATGACTTATAATAACGGGCTAAGGGTGTTTACGTGTTTTTTTTTGTGTGTGTCTGTCTGTCTGTAACGGAAATCACAGAGCGAGTCGCAGACAAGGTATCGAGCCGCAGTTTTTTGCACAACACACACTGCCAGAATCTAGATTCACAATGCAAAAGCACGAGCGGATTTATTGAGTAGATCTCTCAAAAAGTACACCCCAAATGGATCCACTCAACTTCTGGCGCGCAAAATTAAGTCCGTATCACCACTTTTTCCAGAGTTGTGGTCGTGTTTGGCAAAATGTGTAAGCCATGAAGTTTAGCCCAAAAAAGTGACCAAAAGTCTATCATTCTACGACGGCGCCAAAAAAAAATTGGTTGTGTGAATGCCGGGTTTGCCACGGTTTTACATGATCATTTTAGGAAATTTTTGCACAGGGATGTAGGTCACGATAGATTTTATTTTTATGGCGACTACCAAGCCATGAAAAGATTTAAAAGTGTTCTAAATCGGCATTTGTTCTCCATCTTTCAAAGTTTCATACACACAAAATACCGATCTCACACGAAGAAGCTTCTGGAATGAATAGCTATTTATGATTTATTCGTGAAGGCAGCATAGCACGGTAAGTTCCACTGTCATGTTATGCGAGAATGAGTGAGGCGTATAGATAGAAGAACAAGTGCGAGCTTCTGCAAAGCAGAGGGACGCACTGGTGACTTATAATAAGCGGCTAAGGATGGTTACGTCTTCGTGTGTGTATGTGTGTGTGTGTATGTATGTATGTATGTATGTATGTATGTATGTATGTATGTATGTATGTATGTATGTATGTGTGTGTGTGTGTGTGTGTGTGTGTGTGTGTGTGTGTGTGTGTGTGTGTGTGTGTGTGTGTGTGTGTGTGTGTGTGTGTGTGTGTGTGTGTGTCCGTTACGAAATTCGTAGAGCGAGCTCCAGCCAACGTCTTGAGCCCAAATTTTGCACTCGCATGCGACCAACATAAGAGCCTACCGTGCAAAAGCGCGAGTGGATTTGTTGGGTGGATCCTTCAGAAAGTGCGCGTCAAACGGAACCACTTGGGTTCTGGCCAGCATTGATTCCGTATCACCACTTTTTGCAAAGTCGAGGATGTGTTTGGCATGCTGATGTGCAAGCCATGGACTTTAGTCCAAAAAAGTGGATAAAAGTTCACTACTTTAGGAGAACGATGCCAAAAAGAAATGGTTGCGTAAATGATTACCTAATTTGCCATGGTTTTACCTGAGCATTCGAGCGAAATTTTGCACAGAGATGTAGCTCACGTTGCTTGCTGTCCTTATGGTATCTAGCTACCAAGCCAGAAAGAGTCCAAAAATCTATTCAAATTTGTATTTGTTCTTCTGCGAAAAGTTTTATCCACGCGAATTCACCGATCTCAATGAAAAAGCACTTTAAATGGGTATCTGTTTACGTTTTACTCGCGATAATAAGCACTGTGAGGTGAGTTTCATTGCCACCGTTAATAAAGAATGAGTAAGGCATATAAAGTAAGAACAGGCGGGCCTCTGCGAAGCAGAGGTGACGCAATGGTTTTTGATGAAAGCGCTTTGATAACATCACTGCTCTATTGAAGAGCTAGAAAAAACTATGATTATTCTTAATCTACTTGCACAATTTTTTGCTTCAATATACGCCCATAACTCCTCATCCACAAAAGTTCCGCAGGTAAGGAAAGCAGATTTGGAATCAGTGTTCTATGCTCTTCAATATGGTATACAACATCTAAAGAGGCCACTTCGATTAAACATGCTTCCCTTGTGAGCTAAACGAGGAAATGGTCAGAACTTCACCCAGCCATTCCAAACAAGCTGTGCCATTTGGCTCAACTGGTTTCTCTTCGGGAAGGGGGCTCCGTGACCTATTAAAGGCAGTGTCCCACCAGACTGGGGATATCTGGCTCTGCTATGCGAAAGCGCCACCCACCCCTCAGACACAACATCGCGCAAGTGCGAGGTCACACCGCTCAACCTAAAGCGAGGAAAACGGCCAGAAAGTGGGGAACTTACGCCTTGAGGCGGGGTCCTCCGACCTGTTCGAGTTCTTGCTAAGCGGCAGAGTACGCATGCCGCCACTGTCAAAATCGTGGAGTCCCGCAGCTCTGCTCTTTGCCTTGGTGGAGACCGTCGAATTTCATATCGTGCGTCTTTGGAAAAGCATGTTCTCGCCATTTTCGCGCCTTCTAATGTGAATTTTCGGATTCAGCGTTGCGGATAACCCCCGGTATATGGATTTTTTAGTCTATGTGCCTTACTCATTCTCGTAAAATCGTGGCACTGGAACTCACCGCGCTATGCCGACTACCACGAATAAAATGTAAACAACCACTCATTTAGAAAGTCTTTTCACGTGAGATCGGTGATTTCGCGTGGATGAAACTTTTCGCAGGAAGATAAACGCAAATTTGAATAGGTTTTTGGATTTGTCATGACTTGGAAGTCGCCATAAAGGTAATGATAACCGTGAGCTACATTTCTGTGCGAAAATCTTCTCAAACGCTTAGCTATAACCTTGGCAAATTGACCATTTACACAACCAATTCGTTTTGGCGCCGTTTTTGTTATGTAGTAAACTTTCGACCACTTTTCTGGCTAAACTCCATCGCTCACATTTGCTTACCAAACTCATCCACGACTCTGCAAAAAGTGGTGATACGGACAGTATTTTGCGGTACAGAAGCCAGGTGGACAAGTTTGACGTGCAATTTCTGGGGGATCCACTCAACGAATCAACTCGTGCTTTTGCATGTTGGACTTTCATGAAGGTAGCATGCGCTATACAAAATTTGGGCTTAGAACGCTGGCTGGAACACGCTTCACGAATTTCGTAACAGACACACACACACACACACACAAAGTCAGGTAAACATCCTTAGCCCGTTATTATAAGTCACTAGCTGGCTTACCCGGCTCCGCCGTATCCGGACCAAACTTGGCACACATACACTTCGGGCCCCGGCGGGTGTCACAGTCCACTTTTCGTTATCGATCGATGTCGATTTTACCGATTTTTATCGATTTTTTTGCAGAGTTCACCTACAGGGCTAGGAGTTGGCACAGGGGGGGGGGAAGTGAGCATGGGGATTCCGAATACAATATTAGTTTTCAGAATTATCGATTACTTTTATTGATTTTATCGATTTTTTGTAAATTTTGACATGCGAGGCTGGGATTTTGCACAGGGGGGTAATCGAGAGCATGCTGATTACGAACACAATATTAGTTTTCAGGATCGTCCATTACTTTTATCGATTTTATCGATTTTTTTGTAAAGTTTGACCTGCGGACCCCCCTTGGGATGATCAGCATGCTCGATTACCCCCCTGTGCCAACTCTCAGCCCCCTAGCTCAAACTTTGCAAAAAAATCGATAAAATCGATAAAAGTAATCGATAATCCTGAAAACCAATATTGTATTCGGAATCCCCATGCTCGATTACCCCCCTGTGCCAACTCTCAGCCCCCTAGCTCAAACTTTGCAAAAAAATCGATAAAATCGATAAAAGTAATCGATAATCTTGAAAACCAATTTTGTATTCGGAATCCCCATGCTCGATTACCCCCCTGTGCCAACTTCCAGCCCCGTAGGTGAACTCAGCAAAAAAATCGATAAAAATCGATAAAATCGATATCGATCGATGACGAAAAGTAGCCTATGACACGCGCCGGGGCCCGTAGTGTATGTGTGCCAAGTTTGGTCCGGATCGGTTCAGAAATGGAATTTTCTATTCGGAACATACGTACAGACATACAGACAGACATACAGACAGACAGACAGACAGACAGACAGACAAACAGACATTCAGCTTTATATATAAGATGATACTGCCTTTAATTACGTTACAAAGCCCTGCCTTCCCGAAGCCAAGCAGTTGAATCAAAGGTTATATCATCAAACTCGTCTTAAAACGCTGATTTCAAGTATAATCACTATCGTCGTCTCCCGGGTAGAGGACTATATGTCGCCGAAAAAGGGCGGTCCCCGCAGTCATTTGCGACAAATACGCACCCTTGTACATGCGCGGACATGCGTTCCTGCAGGGAATCCGCACGGGACTCTTCCAAATTCGGCGACATATAGTCCCCCACCTAGCTAAACGTCTATTTGGAAGGAGTTATGAGCATTCAAATATGAGAAATCTCGGTTTCGACAAATATATTTTCTTTGAAGGCAGTCTACTGGCGCGGACTTACAATGGCCATGATTTTTTCTATTACATGGAAGAAGCACATTTACTAAAAACTTGAATAAGTGTTTTTGGAACCTATTTTGAGACATGCGTCACAGAACACTGGACAAATCGCACATTCAAACGCTCGTAACTCCTTCCAGATAGTCGATTGGCAGATAATATATTTTTGTGATCGCTTTTCAAGACGAGTTCGATGAGGTATAGCATATTTGGTATGGCCGGGTTAAGTTCTGACCATTCCCTGCTAAGCCTTGAATGCAAACACCGGTGTTGATTTAAATGTGAAGAAACTTATAGGTCTAGGTTCTGAAAAAAACAATCTCGTCACATTTTCAGTGTAGGCTGCTGCATGGCGAAGGTGCAGTATCTTTGGGCGCGAACGTGGCTTTATTAGCCGCAGAGCGCAAGAAGCGCAGGCTTTACAAAGGTGAGGATGCGCGTGCGCCACGTTCACGCCCGCTCAACTAATACTGCTATTGCGCCTTCATCACGCAGTAGCCTTTACCTTTGAGAATCACTTCACTCGTTTGAGTGAGAACAAGGTACTTGCACCATTTTATGACTCACACAAGCTGCTTTCAAAAATTGTCGAGAACTATGTGGGAAAAGGGTCGTATCCTGCCCTGTCAGTCCACACCTCTTATCCAGTGGAAATCCACGCAAAAACTTGCGCGTAAGATCTGATCATCTGTAAACAACTGCTGGTTTTTACAGTTTAAAATTGCTTCAAAAGATGATTCTTTCGAAAGAATTCAGCCTCGTGTCGCTATGGCTAAGAGATATCAAGAGGTAACGCTTAAGGCTTCGGTAACTTTACTTTTACGCAGAAACTTCAGATAGCTAATCTCCATGTAGAACGACGTCGCAAAGATTATGACACTCTTGAAGGTTGTACAGGGATAGGAATAGGACCTTTATCATAGTGTTTTGACAGGGCCGGGCGGAGCCGGGTGAGCTAGCCAGTCTACTCATAAGGAAAGGATATCAATTTGAAAGAGGTAAATCGAAAGAGGAGTACAGTCTTTTTACCCCGGAGTAGGCGAAACACTTCAAGTGGAGCAGCGCGTCAGCACCGCCACTGGCTCAGCGAGATAGCTTACAAGGGAAGTATACTAACTTAGATTTGCCTTCTGAGGTGAGACACGTATATCTGAATCAGCTTGGAATGCTGATTCCAAATACGCTGTTCCTAGCTGCTTAGCATTATTCCGAAGCGAGTTATAGACTTGCTCTTGTGAGTAACTAACGAACTTCTGAATGTCGTAAGACGGCGTGTATATAAAAATCTGCTCGAAAAAGAGTGCTAGAATAATTTCCAAGTTTCCTCTTTCTTGAACCTCGGCATTGTTAGTATGATGTGTTAGTATGTGAGTAAGCCAGTCGAGGTTAGTAGGTCTTTATTGTTAGTGGCGGCCTAACGTTTCAATCAAATCGTCGTCTTCAGAGGCCTAAAGTGGTAAGAGATTTAGACTTAGTGTCTAACCCACCAAAAACCTCCACCATCCTGGCCAGCCTCGATTTCACCCCGGAGTCCCACAGGCAAAAGCCCCAAACGTGAAAGACGAACTGACCTCCTCCACCGTCGGCGCGCGGATGTCAGGGCGGCCGTCCTTAGATGCCACTAGTACCAGTAATGGAATACACTGTATACCATATTTGACTAGTCACTAGTGGTCTTCAACTCGCATAACGTCACAAAAGGCATAAAGTCATTTGTAATTGACAAACACTCATTTCGGCCGTTCATGATTGGGTTTCTTGCATAGATCCAGAATGCCTCGAGAGCTTTTCTTACACCAGTGTCGTACTCGAATGCCAGTATTGTACATCTAATTTTGAAGTCATTACCACTGTGACATTCAACTCTATGTTTGCCAAGAGGAGTGGTAATACTTCCCTTCTTCTTGCTGGCAAGGTGTTCTTTTATCCTTATACCCAACGGTCTCCCAGTCTCTCCGATATAGGTGGCACTGCATTCAATACATTCGATCTCGTAAATTACACCAGTCTTACCGCAGTCGCCAACTTTACCAGATGGACAGACCACGCAGTCTTGGACCCTGCAATAGTTGTCATATAGTCTGTTACGAACTAGCCGCTTCCTGATGTTGTCACTTGGAATGTCAACCAAAATGACATCGTTTTTCAAATTCGCACGGTTAATGCATCGCCGCACTGCAGCACTAGTCGCGTCAGAAATGAAAGGAAGACAAAGAGGAAATTTCTGGTGGTGCTGGCTGCTATCGATGGAAGTGGATGGTCTAGCACGTCCTTTCTGGAGCGTGTAGCCATTCATTCGAGCAATTTCCAGCGCCTTTCTTTGTGATTCCTTCCGTTCTTCTTCTCCTGTGCACACGTTCGCTGCTGTTTTGAGCATGTTACGAATAACAGCTCTTTTTGTAGCGGATGGATGTGCTGAACGAGCATTTATCAAGATGTTCTTGGAACTTTCCTTACGATACCATTTTACATTCGCCGCGCCGTTGAACAGTCTGATCTGTACGTTGAGGTAAGGAAGCCAGCCATCTTTCGGTTGTTATCGCGTAAACTTTATATACTCTGACTGTTGATTAAGCAGCCGAAAACACTCATCCATCTCGGATTGTGTTGATGTTATGATACAACAGTCATCTATATAACGACAGTACATAAGAGGTAAACGCGACAACACTGGTTCTTCTATTCTGCTCATACAACTCATAAAGACTGGAAGATAAAGAAGATCTATCGAACGATTTTGGCAGTCATCATCAAAGAAAAACAACATGCATTGTACTCGTCTTTGCTGAAATGTACTAGAAAAGAAGATGCGTGCCGACGTCTCGTGCCAAATCGGACTTGGAGGAGGATTGAGATCGGCTCGAGATCGATTTGTGCTTCTATCCGATCTGAAGCCAAGACCAGGCTCTGCGCCAAGTACGACAAGCTTCGGAGTGCTGCTCAAAAAAGTTCAGGTAACGTTGAAAGCAGCTTGCCTTTAATCCACCGCTGTGATGAACTTTCAACTCAGAATGAGAATTCTCAATTGGCTAAAGTCACGGTGATTGGCGAAACTCATATCTCTGATAACGCGCTTGGGTTTCTTAGTCTAGGTCCCTCATTGCATGGTTCAGAAAGTAGACGGGTCTGTTTTCCGGAAAGTCGTTGGTGGACTACACAGACTCCGAGATCAGCTTAGAATAAGGTCTAGACTGAATGTCAACAACCAAGGTCTACAGGATGCTCCAGCGCGAATAATACCACCAATTCCTTTTCCAAGCTCATTCTACAAAGAACCTCAGCCGTCGGCTGAAGCTGACGTCAAGTTTAAGATTCTATCTGCTGGCGTGCTAGCTGTTTACACTCATCAAGCAAAGCACCCAAAACCGACCAACTTGACTCAGTCACAATGGCTTGGTTATAAGGAAATACGTGATCTAGTCTCTAGTAAAGCTGTGCGCATTTCGGTAAGCGATAAGGGTGGTGAGTTTGTGATTCTCCCTCAAATCTTGGACAGGGAAATCACAGAGCGCCACCTAAGCGATACGGATACCTATCGCCGCGTTACTGAGCGCGAGTTTCAAGCACAATACAAGCGACTAAATCATGTTTGGTTGGATGTAGGACGAACAGCGGGACTTCCCGAGAGCTTTCTTAGCACTTGATGGATGTGTGATTGAGCGGTCGACCAAGATGGTAACACTATTTACTATGGTACAATGGCCTACGTTTCGGCGCTGTCGCCTTCGTCAGAGCCTGGAAGTCGAAGTCATCAGCATCTATTCCCTCAGACATCAACAGAAGACCCAAAGTACTATTCGAGAAAAGCCAATGAAAACCTAGTCAGAGAAACAAGAGCAGCACTAACCTTAGCCAGAAGCAAAAACGGAAGTCGGAAGACCGCCGTGTATGCAAGACTATGCCTCCGCTCTACTTATATATGCCGTTCTGACCTGACCTCATATTCAAATCCGCATAGGGATTGATATGGCGCCAGTTCTTTAGTGATAGCGATACACTCCTCCTTTCTATTCATTTTTGGATTTTTGGCGGTTATCCAAAACGCTTCCAATGTTTTGCGCGCGAGGATCTCGGGCTCGAACGACAAGATTTGCACTGCAACTTGTATTCCAGCTTTATCATGGCGCACTATACGATGCTTTCCTAATGGAGTGGCTGCTTTTAACTTGTTTAATCCGTCTAAATGCTCCTTAACGCGGCAGCAGAGAGGGCGGCCCGTTTCACCGATGTATGTATCCCCGCATGCTAAACATGTGATAAGATATACAACACCGGATAGCACGCAGTTTCCCTCCTTACCAAACGGGCAAACCACGCAATCAGGAGTGGGACAGAAGCGATCGTAAGCACGGTTTCGAACCAAACGCTGCTTGAGATTTGCGGGGGGAATATCGACTACGCTGACAACGCCTTGCAAACCCGCCTGATGTACGCATCGCCGCACTGCGCTGCTCAACTCATCAGAGATGAATGGCAGGCAGAACGGGATTTCGGCGGTACTGCTCGAACCACGAGCTCTACCCCGAGAGCACCAACGTGCTCCCGAGACGTGCTCTCGAGCAGTGTAGCCGTTGGATGCCGCAATTCCCCGAGCGATGGCGATAGACCATGAGCGTTCTTCGCCGCCAGAGGACACCTGAACAGCTGTTTTGTACATGTTACCCACCACAGCCCTCTTCATCCTATTTGGGTGCGCGGACAAAGAATGTATAAGGATGTTCTTGTTGCTGGGTTTGCGATACCATTTTGTTTTGTATGCTCCGCCTGCAAGCTGAATCTGCACGTTTAGAAACGCTAACCATTCCTCGGAGGGCTTTTCCCGGGTAAATACGATGTTTGGCGACTGTTGATTTAGTATGTTAAAGCAAGTGTCTACCTCCGCTTGGGTGGGACATATGACGCAACAGTCGTCTATGTACCGACCATACAAAAGGGGTTTACGCTCCAATACCGGCGCTTCTATTTTAGACATAAAAATGATGGCTAAAGTAGGTGCAAACCGCTGTCCCATAGCTAAGCCCCTGACCTGTTTGTAGTACTGACCCGACCATCGGAACACCGTACATTGTAAGCATTCGTGAAGAAGGGTCATGATATTGCGTACGTTGAGACCGTGCAAGTTAAGAGCGGCCTGATGTTCCGAGAGAAGCTCGCAGGTAGCCTGAAGTGCAGCGTCATTTGAAACATTTGTATACAACGACGTGACGTCAAATGACTCGATGACGCAGTTCCGGGTGAGTTGCGTAGATCGTAGCCGGTCGAGAAGCATATTGGTGTTACTAAGATGCGCAGGAATGTATTTTAGCAGCTGCGTAAGAATTACGTTTAGGAACCAAGCTATTTTGTCTGTAGGCCCACCGATGCCACTAATAATGGGTCGCACTTTGAAATCGCGCGCATTATTTGAAGTTAGTCCTGCTGCGGGAGGTTTATGTGTTTTGACCAGTGTGTAGAGAACCGGACAAATGGGCTGATCGTTCTTAAAACGCGTTACTATGCTCCTAGGAAGTCCCGCAGATCGCGCAGTTTCCATCCAGACCCTATTTAAGCGGCGGTACTGCTTTCCAAACTCGCCAGCTGACGAGGGTGCGTAGACTGAGACATCCGACAGGTGCTGCTGGGTTATTGCCATGTCCAGTTCACGTGACATAGCAACAAACTCCCCACCTTTATCGCTCACTGAAACCTTGATCAACCCGGCGTCGCATAGATCACGGATTTCGCGTAGGCCGCGGCGCTGCGCAGGAGTTAAATTACTATTTGCACGTTTTTTGGCAAATTTGTCGATAACGGTGAACACTGAGGTGGCGAAAACGCGGAATTGGGTGTCTACCGTGCTGTTGGGCTCCTGTGGCTTGTAATAGAGGCGAGGAAAAGGTATAGGAGGCAAAGATACAGTTGCAGTAGATTCGATGCCATTTGCGCGCTGTTCCTCTTTTGCTCGGCGCCGCAGAGATTCGTGAACAAATTGCAGGCTGCCGACGATCTTGCGTGAGACCCGAGGCCCTATTGATTGGAGTGGTGAGAAACTTGGACCTAGATCCAAGACAGACAGCGCGTCATTGGAGATAAGCGTATCACCGATAACAGACACACGATGAACTTTTGGCACGTCTACAGAGCTATCCTCAGAATAGTCTTGCTGGATTGGAGCTAGGCTCGTGCTAACTACTTGCGAACTCTGACTCTGCTTTACACTAACTAATCTTTCGAACTTCCCTTGAAGCCTAGTCTTGATATCAGAGCGAATGAGATTGCAAATGAGCTTCGACTCACCCACGATTCTCCTCCAAAGACGTTCAGGCAGAATACGTTCACAACACTGCTCCTTGTAAACACATTTCGACAGTAACATAAACATCTGGTTCTTCTTCACTCGTAGAGCTGCGCGTAGGAGGTCTTGTTCGATCTGTTGAACTTTTCTGCTTCGCTCGGGGAGGCCGCACGTTTCGTGGAGTCGCTTCTTGTGGATGAAGTTGGGTGTGACTCGATGTTGAACAGTTTCCAGTTTCAATCTGCTTTCTTAGCAGATTGAAACTGGAAACACCACAGTGCCCAGTCTTTTATAGTCTTGTGAAGACCCATAAACTAGCTGCTACTGATGACGCGCGCTTTTTGAATGCCGAACAGTTGAAAATCAGACCGATCATAAGTTGCGTGGGAGGACCAACCGATCGAATATCCTGGTTCTTAAATAAAATTGTTAATCAACTACTGGACAAGGTTCCGTCTCATTTGACCAACACGAATCATTTTCTGGAACGCTTGCGCAACACGAACTTACAGACGAATTGCGTAGCAGAGTCTTTTGACGTGGTGTCTTTATACACTAATGTTCAAAATGACGATGCATTACAAGCAGTTTCAGAAATGCTCGACAGCTTTGGCAAAAAGATCCAGACCTTCGGACTGAGTAAACGATCGATTATGCTCCTGATCAGAGAATGCCTTTCTTGCAACATCTTCAGATGGTCAGGAACATACTACACTCAGATAAGAGGTCTGGCAATGGGACAGAGACTTGCGCCAGTACTCGCGGTCTGCTTTATGAGCAGAATAGAAGAACCAGTGTTGTCGCGTTTACCTCTTATGTACTGTCGTTATATAGATGACTGTTGTATCATAACATCAACACAATCCGAGATGGATGAGTGTTTTCGGCTGCTCAATCAACAGTCAGAGTATATAAAGTTTACGCGACAACAACCGAAAGATGGCTGGCTTCCTTACCTCAACGTACAGATCAGACTGTTCAACGGCGCGGCGAATGTAAAATGGTATCGTAAGGAAAGTTCCAAGAACATCTCGATAAATGCTCGTTCAGCACATCCATCCGCTACAAAAAGAGCTGTTATTCGTAACATGCTCAAAACAGCAGCGAACGTGTGCACAGGAGAAGAAGAACGGAAGGAATCACAAAGAAAGGCGCTGGAAATTGCTCGAATGAATGGCTACACGCTCCAGAAAGGACGTGCTAGACCATCCACTTCCATCAATAGCAGCCAGCACCACCAGAAATTTCCTCTTTGTCTTCCTTTCATTTCTGACGCGACTAGTGCTGCAGTGCGGCGATGCATTAACCGTGCGAATTTGAAAAACGATGTCATTTTGGTTGACATTCCAAGTGACAACATCAGGAAGCGGCTAGTTCGTAACAGACTATATGACAACTACTGCAGGGTCCAAGACTGCGTGGTCTGTCCATCTGGTAAAGTTGGCGACTGCGGTAAGACTGGTGTAATTTACGAGATCGAATGTATTGAATGCAGTGCCACCTATATCGGAGAGACTGGGAGACCGTTGGGTATAAGGATAAAAGAACACCTTGCCAGCAAGAAGAAGGGAAGTATTACCACTCCTCTTGGCAAACATAGAGTTGAATGTCACAGTGGTAATGACTTCAAAATTAGATGTACAATACTGGCATTCGAGTACGACACTGCTGTAAGAAAAGCTCTCGAGGCATTCTGGATCTATGCAAGAAACCCAATCATGAACGGCCGAAATGAGTGTTTGTCAATTACAAATGACTTTATGCCTTTTGTGACGTTATGCGAGTTGAAGACCACTAGTGATTAGTCAAATATGGTATACAGTGTATTCCATTACTGGTACTAGTGGCATCCAAGGACGGCCGCCCTGACATCCGCGCGCCGACGGTGGAGGAGGTCAGTTCGTCTTTCACGTTTGGGACTTTTGTCTGTGGGACTCCGGAGTGAAATCGAGGCTGGCCAGGATGGTGGAGGTTTTTGGTGGGTTAGACACTGAGTCTAAATCTCTTACCACTTTAGGCCTCTGAAGACGACGATTTGATCGAAACGTTAGGCCGCCACTAACAATAAAGACCTACTAACCTCGACTGGCTTACTCACATACTAACACATCATACTAACAGTGCTAGAATATTTAACTAACATCAGATTAATTCTTTCAATCTTAAAAGGGAGCATTACACAATTGCAAAACCACCTAGACGTCGACACCGCAGCATCAGTAGGTCGAGGAGCATGCAAACCTTGCATAGAAAAGAGACCATAACTCGCTTCTGAATAATGCTAAGCAGCTAGGAACAGCATATTCAGAATCAGCGTTCCAAGCTGATTCCAAATATATGTGTCTCATCTCAAAAGGCGGATCTAAGTTAGTGTCCTTCCCTTGTCAGAATGAAGAGACGCGGACGGCAAAACGGCGCAAATCGTTGCGAAGCGGCCTCCCGCCAGTCCAATTTCCCCCCTGAAGTGAGTTGAAACTTATTAATATATCACCAGACGCGTTCTTCGAGTTTATTTCAACGGCTTTCCTTTTCTGCAAAACATCTTTGTGAAAGAAGTTATAAGTGCTTGAAAGTTTGAACGTGCGAAGCGCAAGTGACATAAAATCAGCGAAAGGCTCTATAGAGACACCTGCATATACGAATTTTCTGGAGTTGTTTCCTCTGGTGGTCAATATACTGGATACAAAATCCGTTACCCAGTCTCAAGTGTTTCTGCAGCTTCTCCTTGATGCCGTCCGCATTTGACAAATTTCGTTGTTCAAGCGTACCTTCTTTAAAAAAACATTTCAAGAGATGAAAAGCATAATTGAAATCGGCATTCAAAGGCGTCGCCGATGATATACCTCTTTTCGATATGTCATAGCAATCTGGTAACCTTCACTTGTCAGATCGCATGCTCCAAAATCCCGCCTTCCACCAATGAGGCAGCCTCATATTCTGAAGCTCAAATATCTAAAAAAGCGCTTCTACCTATCCGTAGGTATTTCTACTTTCCTTCACTACATACTGCACAGGAGCGAGAAGCTGTACAAGCATTTCCTAGCTTTTTGTATGATGCCCTGATGATCCCTGGCGAGAGACAGTCTTTTCTTCAGAATCATTTTTCTTTCTTCGAACTCAGTGAAAACATGCTAAATTTCTATTGCTCCTGTGCAATATGTAGTGAAGGAAAGTGGAAATACTTACGGACAGCTAGACAGCATGAAATTCAGATATCCGATGCTTTAGAATATGAAGCTTTTTTCCAAGCTATGATCCCCACCCCGGAGGGGATGTTCTTGCGGCGCTAAATGTTTCTGATATAATCGCACTGCTTGTCTGTGCCGCATTCGCGAACGATTACTAACCGAACATGCTAAGCATGTTGCTGACAAGAACGAGAGTTTGAAGAATCGAATTTTCTGTAAACCCCAAGCTTCGGCTTGTGGTTTACCGCAGATTTCATGACTTCGATACATTATCTGTTCCTACCAAAAACACATTTAGCACCAGGGTCAACCGTGTTGATGCGATCCGGGCCCTCATTTACGACCCTTCCCCTTGAAGGTACCCATCGTACGACCCGCTCCATCTACCCCCACCCTCCCCCCCCCCATCTACCCCGCTTACCTTCCCTGCCCACATTCCTCGCGGTAACCTGCATAAACGAATGTCAATTTCAAAAAACCCTTGCGTGAGTACTTCATGAGGTTTCGCAAGCAGAATTGCGGGGCCAATGAGTGCGCCCAGCATCTGTAGCACACATACACACTTTCAATAATATTTGAGATTCTGCAAGTTTTTTTTGAATTTTCAGGCATACTTCAGGCCAGCAAATTCGATTCCCGTACGCGACACAAAGTTTTGCACGAAGAAAAAAAATGACACTCTTGAACCACAAAAGATGTTTTCGACTAAAAAGCTTACCTCTTACCTCTTCCATAGTTTTTCCATCGAAAAAAAAACCGCTTTAGCGCCGTCCAAAACGAGGCAAAAACGTGCATGAGCACGGTAGTTTGAAAATTCGTAACTAAGGCCAGAAAAAGATTGAGAGGCTGCAAAGAACAGGTCCTGTAGCATGGTGCCCATACTATCCATGGGATAAGTTTCAGCCCTTGAAGAGCAGTGAACTCGAAAAAATTTAGATGCGATCCTAAAAAGCAAAAACTGGGATTTTTGAGCTCAAAATTTTGTAACTTAGCAGAGAAGTTATAAAACGGCCTGCAATTTTTATGAAAAAAAAGTAGGAGGATGGCCTCATATTACGGCAAAGTTGCAGCCAAAGCTTCGATAGCTACGAAAAAATTTAGAGGCGACCCAGATACGATCCCCTTTCCTGATTTGTTGCTACCATACATAAAATCATAAGAAAGTCCACAGTTTACAAAATAACACCAGATGTCGCACAGTAATAGCAGGGCTTATCTAAAGTACATACAAATTGTAGGGGCGTAAAAATGGCATTACAAAAAGGTTTCGAATTATTGATTGTCATCGTTGATCTACATGTGCGCTTTTGTCGAGTGTGTAATACTTCGGTGAGGTTCCGGAAACAAAATTTCTAGGCCAGTGACTGCGCCCAACATCTCTAGCACACATACTAGTGTTTGTGATTCTGATATTGTTTTTTGGACTGAAAGACACAGACTGGCTGATGGCTTATCTCAGGATGACAGTTGTTTACTAGTTGTTTCGTTTTGCAGCGATGCAGTACAGCTCTATGGAAATCAGAGGTCTAATTTTTTTTCTATGGAATGCGAGCTGTGAATCACTTGCATTTCGCTGTGCGGTTGGCTCTCCTATCGACTCTCTTGACCAAAACTTCACCATCGGGAGTAATGCCATAATGTGTTTTGCATGCCGCTAATATACATCTTTGCTATTTTTTCCATACCGAATCACTAGACGATTGCCATCCTTACATCAGCGAAATTTCTTCGCTGAAATTCCGAAGTACGGCTAACCTGCAGTATATCGAACTGGCAGTCGAGGAAAATTGTCGAAAAGATGACACCGTCATGAAGCTCAAACTCAGTTTCTATGATCTACTTGCAATCAATACGAAGGCCCCTTTGATGAGTTAATCACTTCCAAAGTTTCCTCTTCTTCTCGCTATTTGACACTAGAGGGTAGTTGAAAATCGATGAGCGGCTTAGTTTTAATATTTACACTCTAATCTCAAATATAGAGCTAAATGTCCGTATGTCTGTATGTCTGCCTGTACGCTGTTCCGAATAGAAATTTTTGTTTCTGAACCAATTAAGACCAAACTTGGCTTACATGCACTTCGGGGCGGGGCGGGTGTCGTAGGCTAGTTTTGCTCGATATCGATTTTATCGATTTTTGCAAAGTTTGAGCTACGGGCTGGGAGTTGGCACTGGGGGGGGGGGGTAAGTGAGCATGCTGATTACAAATATGTTGTTACAGGGCCGAGCGGATGCTGGTTTGCCAGCTAGTTGCTTATAAAGATTACAGTCCTCGTTTTGATGACTTTTCATTCAGATGAATGCTCGAGAAAATTTTTTCGCAACAACATTCGTCGACTACAACATCAAAAATGGCCAAAAAGCAGCGAATACCAAGCTTTTTTATCATTAGTCAAGAAAAGGGCAATGTAGATGTTCCAAATGAAAATTTTTCACGGGCTCAAAAGAGGATTCGAGTTCTGCAAAATGTTCTCGTTTTGTGAATTGGCCTTTCTGCGTTCATTCTTCCAAGCATCTGGAAAGTCAATCGTCGCTTAAGCAATATTTTGCTTCTTCTTCTCAAACAGAACGTCCACGAGGTCATGGCGAAGACTACTTACTTCAAGGGCAAAAGCTTTTATGCTTTTCAAGCTATGCGGAGAAGACGCCTCCTACTTCGTCGATAAGTTTAGTTTAGTTACGTACAGACCGTGAGCGGCAGCACAATTTATAGTGAGGATAGATTACATGTAACCAGAGAAAAGCAGCAATGGCTGTCGCAGCGTATTGTTGATATTGTAGTATTTACACCGTCGAACGACCTTTCGCGAGTCATTCCAATGGAGCGAATGGACTTGATCTGGTCGCGCTTAAGTCGTCCAATGATCTTCTACATTCTTCCACCGGACATTTTCACAGATGGCGATTTCATTTCTTTTTGTTCTCATTCACAGGGGGCTGTCTCCAGCAGAACTCCCAGCTATGATAATGTTTGTGAAGAAGAGGGACTACAGACCTGCTGCAGTGGGAGAAGCTGTCTCATCCACAATCTCCTATCCAGCTTCTAGAAGAGCAAGATGACGTGCTTTCTTTGAGCAGACTCGATGATCCTATAGAACGCTGTACGCCTCCGCTCCGTCTGGAAGCTTTGGAGACACATCAGTCACACCAAGACCTTATATCGGTTTTGGTGTTACTGACGAGCGATTCTCCGTCCTTGACGGAAGGGTTAAGCAACTGCTGGAACTGGTTCCGGTGATCACATCCAAACAAAATCTTTAACGCTCACAAGGCCTCGCTCAGAGCGCAACAAACAAGCAATCTTCTGCATCATATGATGGACGAGATGAGAGAAAGAAGCGAGTTACATAATGCTGAGATAGAACAAGCGGAAAAAGAACTGAAAATTCAATTTGGACTCTATCTGGCCGAAGAAAAGTCAGCACTTTTTGGCAATCTCAAAAAACTCAAAATAAATGACGTGGAGCTGACGCAAAGTCAAATTAGAATGTTACTGAACAAACCTTATCTCGGGTACTATAGGCACCCAGATTTTCCTGGCGCAGATTTTATGCGGTGCTCATTATGTAACAGAGAGTCTACAGAATTTGATCCACTTAAAGCGTTCGCTTAGTGTGCACGATCTCATGCGGGACGAAATGAGAAAAAAGTCAATCTCCTCGGAAAGGACAGTGCGTTTTGCATGAAAAAACAGTCAAGCGTTTCTTCACGAGAGCGACCTCACTTGCTGTTTACTCGCCTTCCTTGAGCGTTTGTCTATTCATAAGAGCTCTAAAGAGCATATGCAGCACATGGACCAGTTTTTTAACAGACAAACGGAACGAAGAAAACCACGGCAGATGACACTGCAGCGAAGGTAACACCGAGTCTCGCCGCCTATACCATAGCTAAACATGGGCTACCGTTTTCCACGCAATTCCCACTACTTATTACGGCATTGAGAGCTGGTTCTATCGGCGTCAGTGCACATCATGATCCCGATATGGTGCGTCGAATGGTAACGACTTTTGCGACGCACACGAGGACGACATCCTAAAATATGTTATGACCAACAAACTGCCGTTTAGATTTCTTCTAGATGGTTCGTCATCTTCTCGTAATCGGAGTAAAGTGGAAGTATTCTTACTTCGAACTGTGTCACCGCAGCATCGTCCTATCACACTGCATATCTTCCTTGCTGAGGTTGAAAGCGAACCTGCAGAACATATCGTTGAGGCTCTCTTCAGAAATTTCGACAGCATGGAATCTTGGCGGGATGCTCCAGGTTTACTACAAACAGTGCGACAGTACGCACTGAAGAACATGATAGCTTTATCAACTGACGGAGCAGCAGTTATCCAAGGGCATGTTGGTGGCGTCTACGCATTGCTGAAGGATCGCCTACGGAAGAAACCGCTGAGATTTTCGTCCGCGTAGTAGTCTCCTTCTTTCGGTGTGCATGGCACATAAGCTCAATCTAGTGTTTGTCTCCCAAAACGGTGAACTATTCAAGCTAGTTTAGGCAGTAATTATGAAAATGCATCATCTCCTCGGTTCTACAGTGAGAACGACTAGACGAACTGCTTACCATATGATTGCAAAGAAAATGCGCTATAAGCCACTAGAGATGTTGGCGTTATTCACGGTACGATGGTCTACGAGCTTGACAAATGCAGTATCCATTGTCATTAGAATGTATCCGGTTCTTATTGAAACTATGAGGGAGTTACAACGAGATAGATACGGCGCAACAACAATGAGAAGAGCTAGGATTGCACACTGCGTGCTCACGGATGGGAGAGTGTTCCTGGCTTTGAACCATGCAAATTCTACACTTCAGGAGCCCTCATTTTTTTCCCTGAGGCTACAAAATGAAGAAGCTCTTTTGATAGATAACATCCGAAAATGGAAAGAGCTGTACTATCTTATTACACAATATGTTCTTAGTAGCAGAAAAACGACACGACTGCTTGAAAGGGGAGAACTCAAAGCCTTTGATAGAGTTCGCGATAGATACCGTCGGATTGAAAAAGATGAACTTTATGATTACGATGCCAATTCAGGGGGAGAAGAGTGGAGCAACAACAACTTATTACTTTCCTACAATCCCAGAGCTTTTCAAGATTATAATCCTTCTCTGGTTGCTGAACAGGACAGCGATGAGCGAGAAGAGATACTGACATTGAAGAGATTCAGATACATTGAAGGAACTCCTGACGAAGTGTACACTGCAGGTGGAGATCCAGAGCAAAGCTTTTCTGCTGAGGACGCCCCCGAGATTGACAAGAGCGCATTGTTACGTTTTAACCCGGAAAAGGCTTATCGTGATTTTGTGTCAATTTCTCTACAAGATGCTGCGGAGAGGTTTTACAATGATGTCAAAGATCAGCTGCTTGCGCGAATGGGCGAAACAAGAGCGCATGAGGTCCATGCGAACGACTTAATGGCGCTGGAAAAATCTACAATCATGGACGTAGTGGATTTCGATAAAGACTTTGACACGGATTCATTGACTACGTGCCATCAGGAGCTGATTACTTTAACAGAGGCTGCCCGAGCTACATTGACCCGGTCTCAAATGCGCTCGATCCACAAGAGCGCCATTGTTGTATTTACGTCTCAATTTCCGCTCTCGAAAGGTAGCGCAACATCCAAAATCTAAGATCCCCTATGACACGATTCCACAACACCATACCAAAAACGGCTAATATGCTTGCAATGGAACATCGGTTACAAAGACATGAAACAAGATGCATCTTTCTATCAAATGCTTCTCGCTAATTCCGATTCGTTACAGATACCGGTCGAAGTTGTGCAGGTACTAAATCATTATTCGCTTCAATTGCAACTTAGGCATGATGTTTCAGGCAATTAGATGTGTGTTAGTCGTTCCTGTAAGTAATGCAGATCCAGAACGTAGCTTCTCGGCTGCGAACAGACTCACAAAAGATGAAAGAAGCAATTTGGCAACAAGCACTCTCGATTCATTGATGACGTATGTGATAATTTCTAAGTGTCTATAAACTTAAGTCCGCTCTATTGACATCTGCAGAATACAAAGGGATGGTCCCAGCATTTTGACTGTCAAAATTCAACAGCTAGCCGCGCAATGGCTGCATCCTCGTCCAGGCCTAAATCTACATCCAGGACGACCTTCCACGTTTTGGAAGAGAAGGCAGTCTCATGAAAGGGACAAAAACAGCCTTGCAAGTGGTATGTTTTTCTTCCAATTTACCTACGGCTACATATGCTTGAGATTTAAGGGGATGTCAACGGTCTGATTGCCAAACATACTGAAACTACATGAGTGTGCACGGGCTGAGAACTCGCCATGATGTCAAGGAAATCAACCCGACTCCAGAACGAAGAGGAGGCCAAACTAGCAATTTTTTCTATCGGCTCAGAAACAGTTGCCGAAACAAGTCCATCGTGATAACTCAACGACAATTTTCTCGAACTTTGATGACAATATCTTTGGAAATAAACACTTTGTTGCCGCCATCTCTTGAAGCGGCCTCACTGCGCTATATGACTGCAGACGAGAGGAGTTCAACCTAATTAACCTATCTTATATATAAAACTGAATGTCTGTTTGTCTGTCTGTATGTCTGTATGTCTGTATGTCTGTATGTCTGTATGTGTGTACGTATGTTCCGAATAGAAAATTCCATTTCTGAACCGATCCGGACCAAACTTGGCACACATACGCTACGGGCCCCGGCGGGTGTCATAGGCTACTTTTCGTCATCGATCGATATCGATTTTATCGATTTTTATCGATTTTTTTTGCTGAGTTCACCTACGGGGCTGGGAGTTGGCACAGGGGGGTAATCGAGCATGCTGATCACCCCCAAGGGGGGTGATCAGCATGCTCGATCACACCCCTGTGCCAAATTCCAGCCCCTAGCTCAAATTTTCAAAAAATCGATAAAATCGATAAAAGTAATGGACGATCTTGAAAACTAATATTGTGTTCGTAATCTGCATGCTCGATTACCCCCCTGTGCAAACTCCCAGCCCCGCAGGTCAAACATTACAAAAAACTCGATAAAATCGATAAAAGTAATGGACGATCCTGAAAACTAATATTGTGTTCGTAATCAGCATGCTCGATTACCTTCCTGCGCAAAATCCCAGCCTCGCATGTCAAAATTTACAAAAAATCGATAAAAACAATAAAAGTAATCGATAATTCTGAAAACTAATATTGTATTCGGAATCCCCATGCTCACTTCCCCCCCCCTGTGCCAACTCCTAGCCCTGTAGGTGAACTCTGCAAAAAAATCGATAAAAATCGGTAAAATCGACATCGATCGATAACGAAAAGTGGACTGTGACACCCGCCGGGGCCCGAAGTGTATGTGTGCCAAGTTTGGTCCGGATACGGCGGAGCCGGGTAAGCCAGCTAGTGTATAATAAGAAATCAAGTCATACCCTCTTAAAAATGCAGCAAATAAAGCGATTTTCTACATAGGCAATTCACATTGCATGTTGCTCAGTCGTTCCCATTTGATATATTGGTACTCAGCATTCTACGAATTATTGTAACGAACATGTAATAATTATTTGCTGCTTGATTTGCTTTCAAGCGTACGGTTTTTTATCCAAACTACCCCCTCTTACGACGCCCCCCCCCTCACCGTGGGCCCTTTTTACGACCCCCGTTGCGACAGTCGCATTACACGACGCTTGACCCTGCTTTCAAGACAGATTATACACGATGGACATGCTCTATCGTGTCTTGCGAAAAGCGCGTGCAATTTGAAAGTAAAGCCAAAATTGACAATTTGTCTGTTTATAGCGTAGAGACAAGCATATGACATCAAATTTGGCTGTAGGCATAGAATATTATTTGGGGAAGAATTATGTAAAAAGTTCTGAAAACTTGTGTGAAGTAGTACCTTTTCCAAAATTAGTACGTTTCCAGGCCAGCACACGATCTGAGTTCGTCTGGAGTATGTATTTTGTAAGTTACATAAGTTTAAGATTTTCTATAATGGACGGAATCCCCGATCAAGAATTCATCCCTGAGCACGAAAACATTTCATAGTGTTACCTTTCCCTTATTTTTTGCCCCAATTTCTTCATAACTCAATTTGTTAGATATCGCGCTCCAATGACAAGCTTTTGTGCATGCGAAGGATACAGCTCCACTTTCAACTTTCACACATATTTCACGTTTTTCTTTTCAAACTAGCGAGTCTAATGATTCCATCTTCTCCTAAGTTGATAGGTTTCCGATAAGAGCTAAAGGGGATTTGATTAACAATTAGTCAAAATGACTTCGTGTATGAAAACTCTAGAAACCGTGTCGTGCCGGGCCCTAAACAACCTCGCCGGGGAGGGGATCGCAGCTCAAGAAAAGCTTTATATTCTGAAGCTCCAGATATGCGGATTTTACGCCGTATACCTTTTCGTAGGTACTCTCACCATCTTTCACTATGAACATGTTGAACAGCGGCAAGAAGCTGTACAAGCACTGCTTGGCTAATAATCAGCAGAACTTTGGCACGTTTTAATTCTATGAAGGAAGAAAAACGATACTGAAGTAGGGATGATCGGGCGCCGTGGACCATCAGTGGATTATACAAAAAGCTAGAAAATGTGGCTTGTACAGCTTCTCGGTGCAACATGTAGTTAAGGAAGGTAGAATTACTGGACAGCTAGACAGCATGAAATCAAGATCTCCGATGCTTTAAAATACGGAAGCTTTTTTCCAAACCGCGATCCCGTCCCTGGCGGAAATGTTAATGATGGCGGCGTTAAATGTTTCTGATATAATCGCACTGCTTGTCTGCGCCGCATTTGCGAACGTTTGCTCTGATCATTTTCCTACACCTAAGCATGGGCTATGCGAAGAGATCAGGAATCTGCAGAGGCCAAGTCTAGCGGCGTCACTGGCCCACTGATGGAGAAGTACCAGGCACAGTCTCCAGTAGTTCTTGATTGCAGGGAAAATATACTTCAACGGCTTCTTGAGCAGTTTTATCAAACATATCTTCACCTTATATGATTTCCCCTCCTCTGCTTTTGGTGAAAATTATTTTCCCGTTAAGGGCACCGTCCACTCACATTCTCGACTTCCATGTTTTGATCGTCCCAGGGCCTTTCCATGCCCCTGATTCCGAATACGCAGTCGAGAATCCACGAGAACTCCAACAATCTCCGTTCTCCAAAACCCGCAGACCGGCTTTCCGGAACAATGATTGGCTGGGGGCGCACGGATGCGCGGGCATGGATGGCAAGGGCAATCCCGTCTGAGGTCCTCGTACATCTTCTTTACTCCGAAGCGATTTTTTTTCTTCTAAAGCAACAGTTTGCGCCGCGACTTGGGCACCTCCTTGATGGGGGGCCCTACTATCATATGCTGCCAAAAGCTCAATACCCTTAACTTAGGGTGGACGGTACCTTCAAAGGCAGTATCTGGGTAAAAGCTCGATTTCTAGAATCCACTGACCGGGGGTGCAGGAAGTTTCTCACCCGAGCCATATTCTCGCACCTGAGTGATGTGCCTGCCAAGCACATCCGGGATCGCCACAATTACGAGACCACGACATCGCAAGCCCCTCCCCTTATCGTCGCTTCTGCTAAAACCGGAATTTCAAAGAAACTTTCAAACTCGAAGTAGGTTAACTTGCTCCAATCAAGACCAAATTTCGGATTTAAGGGTTTTCGAGGTTGCTCTTTTTAGTAATGGGATTTATTTGTTGCATAGTAAACGTTCAGCAACGATAATGCTTAACAAAGATCAAAATTCAGATTCAGAGGCTTTCGAATTCCCTATTAAAACCAAAATTCAGGTTTAAGGTTTTCCGAAAAATGGACTGTTGAAAAAAAACATCCGTAGCATAGGTTTGTATGAAATTTGGTCCTGAATAGCAGAACACGGTTGAACCAAATGTGTGTGAAAATTGTTCGTATCTGGAATAGATTAAATTCAAACTATAAACAAAATTTTTGAAATTTCAAAGTAGCCTGGATTTATTCCAAAATCCCAAAATCGCATCAACCGCCTCCACTGACAGTCACATCTGCGATTCACGTGTTGCGCAGAGGTGTGTCGAAGACATTTGAAGTGTGAACAAAAAGCCGATCAGCATGCTCTGAGGAATGACCAAAAACATCCTCAGGCAAACAAGGACGAAAAGCAATTAATGCCGAATTTTTCTTATAAATAGCGGAAAAATCATTCTAAGTCTGCTATGAAGCTTTCTGACATTGAGCCAGCCTCGTGATCTCAGGGACCTCTGATATATCAGGTTTCAAGAAGTACTTGGAGCATTATCATCATCAGCGCTGTACCTTGACATATTCTTAAGACTGAATTCAGGGAAGGAAAACACTTCGGAGACACGTACGTAATCCTGTATCTGGCATTTTGATTCTATGGAAGTAATTCGGTCGTGAAAGGAACATTTTATCTCCAAAATTGTTAAACTCAAATCTCTACTGATATTGCAGCACAAAACATACAGGGTGTCCCAAACGTATGTATATACTGGATCGTTATTATCTCTCTTCCCAAGAAGTCTTTCGCGTTGCTGTAGGCACCATTTTGTAGAGCTGGCTTCAACTTGGATTTTCAGTATAAAGTGAATCACCC
This sequence comes from Cylicocyclus nassatus, assembly GCA_958299035.1. Taxonomy (NCBI): domain Eukaryota; kingdom Metazoa; phylum Nematoda; class Chromadorea; order Rhabditida; family Strongylidae; genus Cylicocyclus; species Cylicocyclus nassatus. The sequence goes on along the minus strand of CATQJL010000223.1, from coordinate 54,736,201 downwards.
ATCTCTTTTCGTTACTGTAGGATTACGGTAGAAACTTGAAACATATGGTGTCAATGTGGAAAAAACCGCCATTCCAAAATTTTCCAAAAAATGTGAGAACTTGTGTAATAGGGTTTTTATGGATGCTGAGTTCAATACTCAACTATTCATAAGATTGCGAAGCTTTCTAAACGGTGTAACCGCACTTTTTAAAAACAACCTCTTATCTGGCATAACTCCTCATGAAGCATCATAGTAAGTTGGAAACTTTACAGTTAGAATAAACAAGTCTAATTAGCCTAGTATAAAAGCTTTCAGGGTGTTTTGTTTCCTTTCTGAGGCAAAATATGGCCTTTCATGGCTCAAAACCTCTTTGAAGTTTCTACCGTAATCCTGCAGTAACGGAGAGATGGGTGATTCGTTCTATACTGGAAATCTAAGTTGAAGCAAGCTCTACAAAATGGTACCTAAAGCAGGGCGAAAGACTTCTTGGGAAGAGAGATATTAACGTTTAAAGTGCATACATACTTTTGGGACACCTTGTATATCGTTATGGAAAAAGCGATTTTGAGAACCCGTAAATCTGAACTTTGGTCTTGATCTGGAGAAAGAAAATTTTCAAAATCTTTGAACCCGTTTTGATCTTGTTCAAGCATAAGCGGAGTGAATGAATGAATGTTGACTTTGCAACTAACAAATCTCACTACTGGAAAGAGCAACCTTGAAAACCCATATATCCGAAATTTGGTCTTGATTGGAGCAAATTCACTTTTGAACTCTGTCTTTGAAAGTTTCTTTGAAATTCCAGTCCCAGAATCTGGAGCGACACTGAATTTGGGGCAGGCCTGGGATGTCTTGGTCTCCTGAAGAGCTCGTAATTATAGCGAGCCCGGATGTGCCTGGCAGTCACATCACCTAGGTGCGAGAATATGGCTCGGGTGAGAAACTTCCGCCCCCCCCCCCCCACTGATCGGGGGTTATCCGCAACGCTGAATCCGAAAATCCACATTAGAAGGGGCGAAAACGGCGAGAACATGCGTTTTCTAAAGCCGAACATGCGTTTTCTAAAACCTTACAATATGAAATCCGACGGTCCCCGCCAAGACTGAGACAGAGTCGCTGCGGGACCAGAGGTGCGATAGTCGGAGCCGAGTCTCCGCCTACCTTCACTTTTGAGCTGGTACGGGGTGACCACCTTCACTTTTGGGTTTGAAAAAATTTTTTTGCTGAAGCTTAAAAGAAGGAAAATAAGCAAAAGGAAGGTAAAAGGAAGTATTGAGAGCATATATCTATGTAGTAAGTCGATCCAGGGAATAACCGCCGAGAGCCAGAATTTCGAATGATAAAATAATGAAAAATCATGCGGTGATTCCATTGTTATAAATCTGCTGGTTGAAGATGTCAGCAATTGCGACTTCATAGTTTTTGAAGGGCAAGTGTTGTTCTACCAGACAATGAAAGAATTACGTCGACCTGAGCAGTGGCCGCCGAGAAGAGAATTTTGAAAAATTAAGCGATTTTAGGTTACTTAGTGACAGCTGACGTTTAGACTCCTATAAATCTGAAATGTGAAGGAGTGCAATGTTGCGACTTCATAGGTTTTGTAGAGTAAGGATTGCTGTATCGGACCATGCCTTAGCCGTAACGATCCAATGAAATGCCGCCGAGATTCAGGCTCTTGAAAAAACAAGTGAAAAACCGCTTTTTGAAATTCAACAGCGCATAACTTCTTCAGAATTGCATGAATCATGTTGCGACTTCGTAGGTTGGATTCTCCTCATCAAGAGCTTTCAGATGACATATAATATGTGAGGGTTTTGCGCCTCTCACGGCATATGCCCGGGGATGGAGACTTTTCACCCCAAAGTCTCCACTGGCGGTCTCCGGCCAATACATTAAATGGGCGAGGTGGAGACTTTGGGGTGAAAAGTCTCCACCCTGGGTTAGAGCCGCAAAAATCATTGAACCCCCCACATATTATATATCATCTGAAAGCTCTTGATGAGTAAAATCCAACCTATGAAGTCAACATGATTCATGCAATTCTGAAGAAGTTATGCGCTGTTGAATTTCAAAAAGCGGTTTTTCACTTGTTTTTTCAAGAGCCTGAATCTCGGCGGCATTTCATTGGATCGTTACGGCTAAGACATGGTCCGATACAGCAATCCTTACTCTACAAAACCTATGAAGTCGCAACATTGCACTCCTTCACATTCCAGATTTATAGGAGTTTAAGCGTCAGCTGTCACTAAGTAATCTAAAATCGCTTAATTTTTCAAAATTTTCTTCTCGGCGGCCACTGCTCAGGTCGACGTAATTCTTTCACTGTCTGGTAGAACAACACTTGCCCTTCAAAAACTATGAAGTCGCAATTGCTGACATCTTCAACCGCAAAATTTATGAAAATGGAAATTTTGCATAATTTATCGTTATTTTATTATTCAAAATTCTGGTTCTCGGCGGTTATTCCCTGGATCGACCTACTTTGTTTGCAGTACGTTATGACAAAATTTACTTGATAAAATCCCTACAGTCCCGCTATCTTTTACTTCCAAATACTCCATTTACTAAACACGTTTATTTCAAATATATATGCCGCCATATACCTAAAAATATGCTTTCAATAATCTTTTTTGCGTTTGTTTTGCTTATGTTCCGCACACTGGCGGCAACGACCTGGAAGGATAGGCTCAGTCTACGTTAACCCCCCCTCCCCCCCCCCCCCGTCGACGTTTTTGGGAGGTGAGTGTCCGGCACTACCACCTTCACTTTAGGCCGGTCAGTGGTAGCTGGAACCACCTTCACTTTTGGGGGGCCCGGCTCCACCTATCGCACCTCTGTGCAGGACGCTGTGATTTTGACTGTGGCGGCATGCGTACTCCGCCGCATAGCAGAAATTCAAACTGGTCGAGTACCCCGTCCCAATGGTAAATCTCCCCACTTACCCGGGCCTGTTCGCTGTGCTGAATCCGAAAATCCACAATGGAGAGCGCGGAACGGCAAAAAGGGCTTTAACGCAGGAGGGAAATCAGGTGCACCGGGTCTTCCCCACTGTGAATTCACGCTCCCATCTTCCGGAGCCATCTTCTTAATTCACTAAGCCCTAGCATCGCTGTCAGCCGAGTGCGAACGCGTGACTTAAAGGACCGAGAAGATTGCTGCGGAAGGTGGGAGCGTGAGTTCACAGTGGGGAGTACCCACCCACCTGCTGATTTCCCGCGTTAGAGAGCCCTTTTTCGCGCTCTCCAGTGTGAATTTTCGGCTTCAGCATAGCGAATAGGCCAAGGTAAGCACAAAATCTCAAAATCGACTTTTTGTCCGGACGCTGAAACGTGAAGAAGATGCAAGCAATCTCTCAAAATATCGCATTTATGGCAGTCGGCATAGTTGACCTCCTTCGTTACATGCCATTTCTGGTTTGTAATTTCATCGCGACGGTGGAAATAAAACACTGTCAGCTTTCATAGATACGACGCCAAATGGCAAATCAGTGACTGCACCGTTTTACACGAAGTAGACATAGTGGATTAACTAGGCCTGAGCCTGTGTTTTTTGTAACAGACCCTTAAGCTACCGCATGACGAAGGCGCAATATCTTTGGGCGCGAATGTAGTTTTATTAGCCGGAGAGCGAATGGGTTCGAGGTTCACAATGTCGGAGATACGTGCGCGCCGCGTTCGCGCCCGCTCAATGATACTGCTACTGCGCCTTCGTCCGGCAGTGGCCTTTATACACTAACAGTACTGATGCTTTCTTACAATTTGTTATAACACGCCGAACTTCTCCGAAAGGAGAACAAACAGTTTCGAGAATTTCCAGATTTTTGTGTAGAAAAGAGGATGATGAACTAGTGAGTGGCACTGATGGGAACCATCGTAAGTGCACAAAGTAAACTGACAACCACTGCAATCCTAACAGCTAGAATGCTTGAAAGCAGCCAAGCCTTTGTCACCAATCATTCGAAAAAGAGGAAAAGGTGATGCGAATCGTTTATCTCAGTACAAAGACTTTCAATCATGCAACTCAGCAAAAAAGATCCAAAAACATTGAATGCCCTCCAACCATGAGTACGTAGCAAGTCTGAAAATATGACAATGATAATAAAAAAACACTTTTCGAGAACATTTACCGAAGTAGATGGCCATGGCGGCTTGAAGTATTGTCAGAAAAAGAACATACCACTGCTCAAATCGCTTGTATTCCATACAATCGGGTGGTTTGACTTCTGTTCGCTTCTTGCTAATCTCCGCCCAGTTTGTAGACAACACCGTTCCGCCTGATTCTCTATAAATTCCAATAAGATAAGCCTATATTCATTTGGAAACTTACTGATAGCTCTTGATCATAGCTTTTTTCACATCATCCGAAGCTTCACTGTACAACTTTCTGAACATGCGATTGACCGCTGCGTCACCCTCTAACTGTTCATTTTCTTCTTCTTCGATAGCTTTCTAAATCAGTTCAGATCGCATAGAAGTGAAGAAGAGGATAAATACAGTATTTGGGACTCGATAGCATTGCTATGCAGAGAGTATACAAATGTTGCTGACAGGGAAACCCTTCGAATTTTAAACACGAATAATTATAGCGTCCAGGGGCCTATCCGGACCGAATACAAATTGGATGAGGATTCAATAAAGTCATTTCCACCATGCAATCTGCTCAGTATTTGGCACACACCATCTTTACTGGTCAAATTGATGAATTGACCATTGGCGAGGAGAAATTGATCAAGTGAACATCCACTTCGCAGTTGGTCAATTCACATCTGACCAATAGCGAAGGTTCATCAGGTAGTGAAGTAAATCAAGTATGAGCGTGCCTTTGCGGCCGCTTTCGTGCTTGCCGCGGCCACACACCTATATTTCGCATAAACCCGCTCAGTGGAGACCGGACCCGGATTACGGCCATCTATGACACCACATAATGCTGCGCTGTAGGAAATTAGTTACCCTTTCAATGGCTTCCCAATCCTTGGACTGATGATGGGATTCAGCAGTAGTCGGCGCGGCAGATGAGGCACCAAGCATGGACCAGTGTCCAGCGCTCGCTTTCGGCATTCGCACTTCTACCTAAAAACTAGAATGTTTTTAGCAAATTTGCCTTCATATGACCACTTGATGTCTTGACTCATTAGTTCCACACGCTAACACTTGACCTTTTGTAGTCATCCTCTCCGTTGAAATCGAAATCAGGCACCGACAAGTAAGGCAGGGTTCATACTGAGCCGCACAAAGCGGCACAGTTCGAGCACAGTTCGAGCGCTGTGCTGGAACTGTGCCGCTTTGTGCGGCTCAGTATGAACCATGCCTAAGAGAGCTTACTCCTGCGCCAGAGCTCTAAAGCTCTTATACTTCCACAACAGCCCATTAAATCATACCTTAGAAGGGGTGCAGGTGACAGTGAAATTCTTCTCATCAACGGGTCTTGCAAGAGTTGTCTCAAAAAGAAGCTCATCTCCCGAGTAAACTTTGATATCGTTATCGTTGAAAGTTACTCTATAACTTTGCTATATCAAGAATACATCTCCGCAACAAAATAAAGATACCTGCAGTCGCTCAAAGCCACTCCCTTCTTCAAAATGGTGATCGTAACACAGTTGTCAGTTTGAAACCAATCGTATCTGTGATAGCTACTCAGTGAAACGGTGCAAGTAGAAAGAGAGAGAGAGGGAGAGAGATTATAGGGCTAGCATTATGAGCTTGAATTGGTACGCTTCGGTCTTTTTCTTCCTGTGGTCGTATTCACCAACGAGCCCATAGGTTCCGTCCACTAGGTGGCTTTATCCAAAAGTATTTGAAAAACAGATTTGACGGACCCAGAACAGCACTTGTGGGCGCCATCTAAATCTGCTTAAAGGCAATCTCCAAGCAAAAAGTTGATTTTGAGATGTGTTTACCCGGGCCTATTCGCCGTGCTGAATCCGATAAACCACAATGGAGAGCGCGAAAACGCCAAAAAAGGCTCTAACGCAGGAGGGAAATCGCAGGTGAGCAAGGCCGTTCACACCGTGACATCACTCTCCCAGGTTTTAGGAGCGATCTTCTCAATTCCAATTAAATGAGTACTCTGCGTTGATACCACTGCTTTGGTGATGTTAGGGCGACTAGAGGAAACGAGAAGATCGCTCCTGAAGCTGAGAGAGTGATGCCACTATGTGAACAGCCCTGCCTACCGGCAATTTCCCTCCTCTGCTAGAATCTTTTTCGCCGTTTTCGCGCTCTCCAGTGTTATTTTTCGAATATAGCGAATAGGCCGGTAATCTCGAAAGCGACTTTTTGGTTGGACATTGCCTTTAAAGGCAGCGTCCAGGCATGTGGACCTATGGGGATTTTACCTAGAGAGTAATTTTGGGCCTTAACTAAGGCCCCAAAATCACTCTCCTAGGTAAAATCCCCGTAAGTTCCAGACGGCAGCGCAGGTGACTCACTTACGACTGAGATATACACCTCCAAACTGGACCCCAGGATCGTATTTCGCATGGATTCATGGCGCAAACCCATCAGTTTCGCGCGAAAGTCCATGCGGAGTACAATCCTGGGGTCCAGTTTCGAGGGAAATATCCTCAGCCGTTGGAGTACTGCCTGAGCTGCCGGTTGGGCAGTGGCTTAGTTGGGGCCTCAAAATTACTATCCACGTGAGATTTTCATACGCCCAAATTTGTCTGGACGCTGCCTTTAAAGGCACCGTCCACCCTAAGTTCAGAGTGTTGAGCTTTTGGCAGCATATAATAGTAGGGCCTCCTATCAAGCCAATGCCCAAGTCGCGGCGCAAAATGCCGCTTCGGAAGCGAGAAATTCGCTTCGGATAGCGAAATGCGCGAGGACCCCCATCCATGCCCGCCCCTCCCCATCCATGCCCGCCCATTTGTGCGCGCTCATCCAATCACCGTTCTGGAAAGCCGGCCTGTGAGTTCTTCCAGAATGGGGATTGTCGGGGGTTTTCGCGGATTCTCGACTTTATATTTGGAATCAGGGACATGAGAAGGCCCTAAAACGACAAAAACCTGGAAGTCGAGAATCTGGGTGGACGGTACCTTTAAATAGGTTTAGATGGCGCCTGCGAAAATCGGCACCACTTGAGACCTTGGGGGAGACCTCGCGACTTATAGTGCGCACAACTTCAAGCCCTTGTGGATTGGCCATATTTGATCGCGCGGACTGCGGACTTGAGGAATGAACACCTCAAGGCATTGCCTCCGGGAGCTGCTGGTCCCTTCATCCTATAGTTGTGCATCCATCGTTGGGACCAGTAGTCTGCAGAAGCGGTGCCTAATTGAGGTGTTCGTTCCTCCATCCGAGACTGCGCACAAGAAAAGTTAACTATTTACGTAATACCAGACGCACAGCTATTGCATCTGCCGCCTTACCTAACATGCGAACCCGTATCACTAATTCAGAGGTCTTAGGGGAAAACCCTAAAGTCACCATGGCCTCCACATGGCATATGCATGGAAATAGTAGTCTCCGAACGCTGATCTTAAAGGCACCGTCCACCCTAAGTTGAGGGTGTTGAGCTTTTGGCAGCATATAATAGTAGGGCCCCCTATCAATCCAATGCCCAAGTCGCGGAGCAAAATGCCGCTTCGGAAGCGAGAAAATCGCCTCGGAATCGGGAAGATGCACGTGGACCCCCATCCATGCCCGCCCCTCCCCATCCATGCCCGCCCATTTGTGCGCGCCCATCCAATCACCGTTCTGGAAAGCCAGCCTGTGGGTTCTCCGGAACGGGGATTGTCGGGGTGTTTTCGAGCATTCTCGACTTCATGTTTGGAATCAGGGACATGAGAAGGCCCTGAAACGACAAAAAAGTGGAAGTCGAAAATCTGGATGGACGGTGCCTTTAAACCTACGTTCGCTATATGCACAGCGATTTTTCTGAAGGAAGTCATGAATGGTTTTTGGATGAGATTTGTGTGGTACTAGACAGTCGAAATCATCAGTGTTTGCCAATTTGCATGCTTCAGCAACGGCGCCGAAATAACTAACCAGACACCATTATATATGAAACAATTCTTTTGAATCTGATAGCCGAAGAAGGAAGAAAATTTCGCGACTTCCTTTTTGACTCTATACAACAGTGCAACTTCGTCATCGGCAACATTCATAACTTCTTCGATGAAGTCGGTGCAGATAAACATAGATTTGAGATCAGTGTTCGGAGACAAGAATTCCCACATGTATACGACTCATGTGGAAAAGCCACGGTGGCTGGTGTCCCTCCTTTGTTAGTAAGGTCCATTCATAAAATCGTGGTGACAGATTTAACTGCGGTCTTTGCACCCATAGGGGCATAACACCCTTATACAAAAAGGCGTCACCTCAACGCTCAGCTCAGTCACTTCCAGTGGTCAAGTACTACCGTACCTAAGCAAAAAAAACCAGTTGCGAAAAAAATTAATTTTAAGAAAATACGGTTGCCGGAAGGTGTGTGCGTGTCGCACACCATCGTCACGATTTTTCGAATGCCCTTTATAAAGAGTGACAGACAGAGTCAAGCAAGGGGTGTGCACACGATCGCTGGTTACGACCCCCCCCCCCCCCCCCCCCCCCCGATTGCTGTCTTATAAAGACCCCCCCCCCCTGAACTATACGCTTAAGATAGCATTACTTGAAGGCCCTGTCAAACATAATGGGCAACATATCCATAATTAGCATGTCAAATAACCCCTGTAGACAAAGTGTGAGCGAATTATGAAGATTCAAGATACTAGGCTACCTTAGTGAAATGGTCAAATTCCAACATGGTTAACTTTGTTTCACAGGTGAATTAGCTATCCGTTTTTGCACTCAAGACAAAACACTACTCCTTCTTTGTCTACCTCAGGAATCCCGCTTCAGAAGACCTCCAAAGTGTGGAATTAAAAGCCAACCAAAATCTCGTTTTTCCCATTTTTCGCTTTTGATTGCTGTGCTTTCACCAATATTACTCAGACCTAAGAAGACGAATCAGGCTCCAAACAGTCTTATGGAATCTACAAGGTTTAGGCTATCGATTCATATAAATACTGTTCGCTAAAATTGTTCAAAATTCGCTCACACTTTGTCTACAGGGGTTATTTGACATGCTAATTATGGATAGGATACGAATATCATGTTATCACTATTATCAAATTACCCAGCTACGACCCTCTCCCCTTTTGACTCCTCAATACGACCCCCCAGGTGTGGCGTGCCGCACCCCACGCTTGACCCTGGTGACAGATTAGGCGCAGATCAGCCACGCCTCTTCTTGGCGGTTGCCTGAGGTACGAACCAAAGCGAATTTTCCGCGCGACACCACAACTGGACATTAGAGGCAGTGGCTCGGGTAAAATCGCGACCGGGGGGCTTTCCACAACTGGCCTTGTGGACCAGCTGAGTCGGGTACTGTGCTTGAAAAGTCAGATAGCTGTTTGGCGTTTTCCGGCCATGAAGGTTGCTAAAAAGGCGCGGCGAGGGACTCCCCACCATAAACAGCAGTTCGCTGCAGGAGACTGTAACCCCACCTATTGGTCGGAAGACACCAAAAAAGCACTTTCTGATTTTCAAGACACCTGATTCAGCTGGTCCAGAAGGCCATGTATGTATTTGTGAAAAGTCCCCCAGTCGCGACTTTCCCAGCCACTGCCTTTGAAGGCAGTGTCCGGAAAGGTGAAGGATTTTGGTATTTCAGTGCCATGCGAAAGTGGGCCCCCTCGACACGGCACCGCGCAAGTGCCGAAGCTATAGCGTTAGGTCAGAAGCAAGAAAAATGATCGGAAAGTGGGGGAAACGTACCCTTATAGGCGGGTTTTCCACCCGTTTGAATTCCTGCTCTGCGGCAGAGCACGCATGCCGCCACAGTCAAAGGCGGTAGGGTCCCGCAGGTACTTGCGTCTCAGCCTCGTTCATACTGATAAGCAGCCTCGTTCATACTGATAAGTCTGGGAACAGTTCCAAACTGTTCCCGGACTTCGGGATCAGTATGAAAGCAGCCTTAGCGGGGAACCGTCCAATATCAAATAGTAAGGCTTCGTGAAACAAATGTTTTCGCCGTTTTCGCGCTTTTTAATGTGGTTTTCGGATTCAGCGTTGCGCATAATCCGTAAGCGGATTTTCTAAAAATCGCGTTCTTGCCCGGACACTGCCTTTAACAGTTGACAATTCAGCACTCTTTGTGCAGTGTCGCTTATGGCATCGAGCCACTCAGACAATCACAGGCCCTCAGCCGGCGGCGATAAAGGGCAGTTTCACTGAGCGGGCGGCGATAGTGCAAAAGTGGCAGTGAGCGGGCGACGACATTGTAGGAATGGCGGTGAGCGGGCAGCGACGGGCTACCAGCGGGCAGCTATAATCTTCCATGAGTCAGAAAATAGCTGCAGAGCGCATTCATTCCTACAAAAGCAGCCAAAAGGCGACGATGAGGCAGCGACTCCGTTAAGCTGGCAGCGACCGTGAAACGATGGGGCTGCGAATACAAGATTTCTGTCAGCGGGCCGCATCAATGAGTACTCTGCGTTGATACCACTGCTT